>OY759272.1:47426898-47471898 GCA_963662155.1 Lamellibrachia columna
TACAATGACGTCGTGGTTGGCAGTAATAGTTACAGTGATGTCGTGGTGGGCAGTAATAGTTACAATGATGTCGTGGTGGGCAGTAATAGTTACAATGATGTCGTGGTGGGCAGTAATAGTTACAATGACGTCGTGGTGGGCAGTAATAGCTACAATGATGTCGTGGCTGGCGGTAATAGTTACAATGATGTCGTGGCTGGCGGTAATAGTTACAGTGATGTCGTGGTGGGCAGTAATAGTTACAATGATGTCGTGGTGGGCAGCAATAGTTACAATGATGTCGTGGTGGGCAGTAATATTTACAATGATGTCGTGGTGAGCAGCAATAGTTACAATGACGTCGTGGTGGGCAGTAAAAGTTACAATGCTGTCGTGGTGGGCAGTAACAGTTACAATGCTGTCGTGGTGGGCAGTAATAGTTACAATGATGTCCTGGTTGGCTGTCATGCTGTAAACTGGCCTCCATTGGTGAACACGCGGCTATTTTTAAAAAGACATGAAGTGTTATATGTTTATTATTTTTATATGGACATACTGATTGATTGTGTGAAATAAAAAACATATCATTACATCATTATTACCTGTGCCGGTTGAAAGTCACATACATGGCATGGTGAATGCCACAAAATAAACTAGATGGTGTGTGTGACAGGGGTTTGTGGCAGGGTTTTGTGGTAGGGGTTTGTGTCAGGGGTTTGTAGCAGGGGTTTGTGTCAGGGGTGTGTGGCAGGGGTGTGTGGCAGAGGTTTATGGCAGGGGTGGTGTGTGGCAGAGGTCTGCATTTCAGTCCCACCTATTTGTGAGGGCAACTTTCACCCCATCCCACCAGCGTTTAATGGACAAGTTCACTTCAAATCTATGATAGTCTTTATTGTCCAGGTTCCGTGCTGTGGCGCCACCGTTTGTCGCAAACATAATCGCGAGTGTACTTTTATTGTGACGGAAATTATGTCTGCACATTCTTGGTGCATGCATTATTAGCTAATCATGTCATCCGGACATTTGGCTAATTCATAAAGTAAGAGTGAACTTTTATCAGTTTATACGATGAATTCGCATTAACCTTAAGTTTTTATTATATTGACACAACTGGCAATAATACTGTTTTGAGTGTGTTGCAGGCATAGGCGATCTCGACCCTCTATTTCGTCCGATCACAAGCGGCTTCAAACAGTTCTGCTCTGGTCTTACCTCGACAGGATGCTAGATCATCGATACTGTTAATTATTTGCTTACCTCTGCGTCTTACCCTAAATCTGTCCCGTTGTCACTGGATAGTATGTGTCTCTTTCTCATCACGTGGCCTATAACTCCTGCAGGTGTTTTCCTTATTCTGCAGATGAGCTTCCTTTTATTGCGTGCAGTTCAAACAATGTCTTCATTGGGGGTGTATTTTTTTCTGTCCGGCTTATTCAGAACATTATTCTCATGAAACAACATTTATGTTGCTTTTATGGTCTTTTCTGATTGTTTAGTTATTGACAATGATTCACAACCAAATGCAGGATATATTTTCACATATCCAGTGATATACAATTATTAATTAAACTGCTTTTCATGTTCTGGAAAGCTGATTTGGCCTGAATAATTCGTCTCTTGCATCGGCCATTCACAGTTATTAACGATCCAAAATAGTTACAAGCTACAAGCTACAATGTTGCATGTTGGTGTAACAGTTTTCTTTGGGGTGACCATTGTTTCTGTTTTCTTTCTAATTAGAGACATAATTTATTCTCACTTTTACTGATTACTGTATCTGACATCCCTTGTATGTCTGACATCCCTTGTATGTCTGACATCCCTTGTATGTCTGACATCCCTTGTATGTCTGACATCCCTTGTATGTCAATACGGACAATACATAAGTAATATAAAAAGCGGAGTTTGCGACAGCAAACAACTCCGCTGTGCTGTGTAATAAAAGGCGACAACCTGTAGAATCCGGGCCGTTGCCAGCGATTGGTCTCGACAGACTAACAAGACAAGCGCGAGGTGTCAAGGTGACGACAAATATGACCAATTTGACAATTAACCTAATCAGCGTCGCCCAGTCGAGGAAGCCATATACGGTGTCTCTGCGCGGTCTCCTCAGTTATCAAGCTTCGGGCGACATCTCCGATCACGTAGGTGTATCCTGAATTCGCAAGTAGAATTCTAAGATACACATGGTGCCATGTAAAGGTACACGTGGTGCCATGTAAAGATACACGTAGTGCCATGTAAAGATACACGTGGTGCCATGTAAAGATACACGTGGTGCCATGTAAAGATACACGTGGTGCCATGTAAAGATACACGTTGTGTCAAGTAAAGATACACGTAGTGCCATGTAAAGATACACATGGTGCCATGTAAAGATACACGTGGTGCCATGTAAAGATAAACGTAGTGCCATGTAAAGATACACGTGGTGCCATGAAAAGTCGCCAAAACAACATTGTGGTTATTAATGTAATTCGTCCGTTTTTCGTGCATGTGTATGGGTGCGCGCGTGCATGTGTGCGCGCTTGCGTGTGTGCGTGCGTTCATTTTCTGCAATGTGTGCGTGTGTTTCACATTTGTAACGACATAGATGCGTTCGTGCAAACATGAGGATATTAGAATAGTAAAAGATAAACACCTTAATTATTATTACTGCTCTTCCCCGTTGCTCCGTTTATAAAGTGTTCACTTGAGTTATTCAACCCCTTCTGATAGTATTGCTGCACTGCCCCGGCTGTTATCTCTGTTCACTGGTCCTACTGACAGCCTTCTCTTAGGGTACCTTTCTTACATCCCTCTTTACGCAGTCCGCCCATCTTAGTTGTAATCTTTCTATTTTCCTTCCTTTTTTCAAAAAAATAACTACACGGAGAAGGTATGAACGTTTGATGGCAAAAATACTATTAATGTTGGGCAAGGTAGCAATGACAATGGAAGGAGAAGATAGAGAACACAGCGCGAAAGATGGCGAGGTAAGGATAATGACGTGATCAAGAACAATAGCACGGCACAGGACGAAGGGTGGTTGATTGGGAGAGTCCATTGTCGAAGAGTGAGAAGAGCAACGCTGAACAAAAACAGCCTCAATAGTGAAAATTAAATTGGAATAATTACTGAAGTTACCGCATGCCGTAAAGACAAAGACATCGTGTCCTTCCATGTATGTCGCCAACATTTCTGCAGATATGGAATTATAATGTACCGAACGCCATCTTCTGACGTGGTGTGTGCCAGTGACGGTGGTTGTGGATGTAGCTGTGGTTGCAGCGGTGGCGGTGGATGCGTCTGTTGACTGGCGTCTCGGCGGTGACAACGCCCTTGTCATTTGCACACAAGCTCGCCAGGTCAGCGCTAGCGAAACAGATATGTTCTTACGTAACGCTGTCAGCGAGTGGACGTGGGAATGTCTGTCCAGGTGTGACCAGTGATGTCCGAGTGCTGCTGCCGTTCTGATACTGATGCCTTTCAGTGATTCTTGACCACTGCGTGGGTCAGACAGAAACCCTCTATCCAGACGAAATGACGGTTTAGGACGTGTACAAAGTTGCGATTACTCGGACAGACTTCAAGGTTGAAGGTAAGCAATGTCACGCCTTCGCCTGGTCTCTATCGCACTGTGTTGTGTGTTTACAACGTGATAGTAGTTTGCTGTAGACCTGTTAACATGACGGATTACCAGCGGTGAATGTTGAACAAAATGCAGCGGATTTCAACAAAAAGTACCTTGGATTAGCGTAACGTTGCAGCATATTATGAATTTCGTTTCCTTATGTAAACAGTGAAAGGATGCGCAGTTCAGCAATACAACTGTGTTGTTCTCTCTGTCTCTCATAATATGTTGCCATATTGCTGCTTCGTGACACCCGACGATTGCTGTGACACTTGACACGTATTGTGTCGTTGTAAGCATTGCACCACTGAGTATGACTGTAGGACTGTATAGCTGCGAGAAGATGTTGACTAAAAACAACTCATTACTGATTTACTTATCATATTTTTATATTTTATGACGATATGGTTATACATTCAGGTATAGTGTTCCTTGGCTTGTCGTCGTGTATTCAAAGTCTTATCTGAAGTAAGACCGTCACAAGTAAACCACGTCTGTGTCCCACGATGAACTGTGCACACGTTGCTTGCCTTTTCATTCAACATTCATACGGCTAGTTGATGCACCAACAATATTGCTATTTTATGCTTACAAGATGCTATGATGAGTAAGTGTTAATAGCTTATTCATCATAAAAAGCCTACTCAACATTTGTGTGAGAAACTCAGCAGTGGTCGTATTTCAAAGTATTTATTATTTCAAAGACTGTGATAGGTTGTTTCTTACGATAATGATTCAGGCTAACGTTAGTATGGGTCCTGCATAATATATAATTATATATATATATATATATATATATATATATATATATATATATATATATATATATATATATATATATATATATATATATATATATATTATGTATATATATATATATATATATATATATATATATATATATATATATATATATATATATATATATATATATATATATATATATATATATATATATATATATATATATATATATATATATATATATATATATATACAGACTTTGAGTTGGTTTTTGTTTTAGTTTCTTTTTTCACTGTTAATACCACTTCATAGAAAGTACACCGCAAATGATACAGTTTCCGCTGTATCACAATTAGTAGGCATGGAACGGATACTACTAGATTTGTGACATCAAGAAACCTGATGCTAATACGCAGTGCAATTTGAACCCATTGACAGGAAGGCGGGTCAATTATTCCGACAACCTACTTTTATTACAATAAATACTAGGTTTTTATATGTGCTGTAATATGTACTCGTTTACAGGAAGGCGAGTCAGTTATCTTGACAACCTACTTTTACAATAAATTGCAGGTACAAATTGTGGACACATCAATATTTTATTTCCAGGTCCAAGCTATACGAATATAGAGCCAGAGATTTTGAGACGGCAAACCGTTTCGAGGATTTTTTTATCCTGACAAAAAATAGTTTATGAACATGGAAACGGACACACACCTGCAGACTGCGACACTTCTGCTCGGCGCAGCCTAAATGTGTGTGAACCATCGGTAGCACGTGCTCGTGTCAACGATGAAAGGATCCCGGTGTACAGAGACAGAACCCGGTTTGTTTGAGCGACAAACGACGCGGAACATCTTCCATATTTATTCAAATTGTAAGATTTGACAAAAATGTTAGTGCAGATTGGCAACAAAACAATAATTAATTGGAATTGCTTAACTTACCTTTAACGTTAATGTAAATGAGAAAACAATAACGACATGTACTCGTATCAGCAGTGACACATGGAAAAACCACTAAGGATGTGAGTCTTTGCTCAGTGCACGGGAATACTTTCAATGTCCACTGACAGTCATAGGTCATGTGACAGCGACGCGCTCTGACGCGTCATTGAGCACTAAGTTCAATCAACAAAGACGTTTCACTAATCGAAAACTTCAAATATCCAGATAAATACAACATTGGCGGCCTTTTAGCGCAACAGAGCTGTGTGTTAGATTTACTTTTGAGGACGACCATGCGTCTGATCACATCCACATTCGAAATATATTACAAATGTGAGTCGGTATATTACACAACACAATCGTTCTTCGAAATCGTTCGTATTGCCGTGGGCCTGGGCTGGCCTGGGCTGAAAGGCGAAAAACCTGAATTTACTTTAGTGTATTCTGAAAATGTTAAATGGTACCAAAGAAGCCATCCCACAACAAATCAATGTTGCTGTTCTACTCTTCATCACCGAAGTCCGGGTGGCGCCTACGAAATGGATTGTATTTCTGTTTGATAACTACTGCCGTTTTACACGTCATTACGTTAGTGCGCATGTGCTAATTTGTTTTGTCAGCTATATCACAGCTGCGACTACACGCATCATCTTGGTACAGATAGTCGCTGGGTGATGGCATTTGTTTAAATAGTGTAAAACAAGCTATGCATGTTGAACTCTGGTGCATCGAAATGTTTTGTTTTCATCACTGAGTTGATCCGTGTCTGTTTTCAAATCCATGTACACAGGTTTATTGAGCTTTAGCAACATATCCGTTTTATGTATATAGCTGAAATGAGTTACCGTATTCCTGCGATAAGACGCAGAGACAGAGCCGTTGAGAAATGTTATGAATTGAATATGCCTATAACAATGACATTTGTTTTTCTGATGATATACACATTTCCACGGTGTTTTTTTCAATCAACATTAAAAGCTGTTCTTTCTACGCTGGAAGAAATTCCAAAAGCGTTTCAACGATTCTTCGTCCTTTCCTCGTGGTACCATTAAGACTTTATATTGCTCTATCGATGGGTCTAAATCGACTTGATATGTAGCGTGAGTGTTACTTAATGACTGCGTGGAGTCACCCCCCGCACGGCCTGGTCAGCGTAGACGGCGCCGCCAGGTGGCTGTAAACATGGATTAACTTCAACGATTTGTAAATTATTAGAAAGGTTAATTAAAGACCATATGTTGGACTTCCTTGTTAGATATAAATTATTAAATCCTAAAAGTGAGATAATGTTTAAAATTTTTTCAGAAAGCTTCTGACAAAGTGCCACATCAAAGATTACTACTTAAATTAAAAGCCCATGGCATAATGGGCCGCATAATAGACGTGATAGAACAATGGCTGACTGACAGAATACAACGTGTTGTAGTAGATGGGGAGGTTTCAAACATGGAAACCAATTTTGTGTGGGGTACCACAAGGATCAGTATTAGGACCTTTATTATTCTTAATGTATATCAATGACTTGGACGATAATATAACAAGCAACGTACTTAAATTTGCGGATGACACAAAATATTTAGAAAGGTTAACACTGATGGTGATAAACAACATCTACAAAACGATATAGACACATTATTTAAATGGTCTGATAAATGGCTGATGTTGTTCAATTTTGGGAAATGTAAATGCCTACATACAGGACATGGGAACTTGGATGTAAACTATAAAATGGGAGATATTGTTCAAGGTACTACTGTAAAAAAAGGACTTAGGAGTAACAATAAGTGCTGATATGAAAGTTTCAGAGCAGTGTGGTATTGCAGCTTCAAATGGTAATCAAATACCTGGGTTATCAGGAGAAATATAACGTACAAGAAAAAAAGGTAATTACACCTATGTATAAAGCAATAGTTAGGCCTCATTTGGAATACTGTATACAAGCGTGGAGACCATATCGTAAGAAAATATATAGATATGCTTGAACGATTGCAGAGGAGAACAACTAAAATGATTCAAGAACTGAGAGACCTTAGTTATGAAGAACGCCTGACAGAATGTGGTTTAACAACCCTAGATACAAGGAGGTTAAGAGGAGATCAAATTGAAGTTTTTAAGATATTAAATGGGTATGAAAATATTGATAGAAATATTTTTCTCACTCAAGAAAGATAGTAGAACTAGATGACGTGAAGTAACATTAGTGAAGGATCGTGTAAATCGGATATCTCACAGAGGACAATAAATGAATGGAACAAATTATATACAGATTATGTAGCTGCTAGCAGCGTGGATATGTTTAAAAACAAGGTTGACATATATCTCAGGAGTGCGGGTTACACATAGATGAAAAATGTTGGACTCTCAATAAACCAATGGCTTCGTTGTCCACATGCCATCTGGGCCTTTGCCTTGGATAGCAATCTTGTTAAATCTCTTGCTAAATTATTCATCCGTTGTACTATGCTCGAACATCTCGAATCAACACCTCATCCTCGGGTCTCGAAGTGTTGAGAGTAACAGCTCCTAAAATTGAATGATTAAAGCCAACTCGGTGTTGTTCTGTAACAAAATGGATCTACAATATTTGGTCACATAATGCAGGTTGCGACATTTGGTCACCATTTTATTAAAGTAATTACAACAATAGATTTTCTTAATATGTATTATTCTTTATTCCAATGCACATATAAGTATGAGCACAAAGGCATGTTGTTCGTTTTAATCATTTTATTATTGTGGACGCATTGATCGGTGTGGACGCGTTGATCGGTGTGGACGCGTTGATCAGTGTGGACGCGTTGATCAGTGTGGACGCGTTGATCGGTGTGGACGCGTTGATCGATGTGGACGCGTTGGTCAGTGTGGACGCGTTGATCGGTGTGGACGAGTTGATCGGTGTGGACGAGTTGATCGGTGTGGACGCGTTGGTCAGTGTGGACGCGTTGGTCAGTGTGGACGCGTTGATCAGTGTGGACGCGTTGATCGGTGTGGACGAGTTGATCGGTGTGGACGAGTTGATCAGTGTGGACGCGTTGGTCAGTGTGGACGCGTTGGTCGGTGTGGACGCGTTGATCGGTGTGGACGAGTTGATCGGTGTGGACGCGTTGATCGGAGGGTACACGTTGATCAGTGGGGACCCTTTGATCGGTGGGGACCCTTTGATAGGTGTGGACGCATTGATCGGTGTGGACGCGTTGATCGGAGGGGACACGTTGATCAGTGGGGACGCATTGATCGGTGGGGACCCTTTGATCGGTGGGGACGCATTGATCGGTGGGGACGCGTTGATCAGTGTGGACGCGTTGATCGGAGGGGAAGCACGTCATGTCCCATCACAGTGCATAGTCTGGAAACATAGGACACTTTTAGAGTAAAATACTGGTGTTAGGAACATGTGCCATCTAACTGATTAACTTCATTATCTAAACACAAAGTTTAGATGTATGCCCCCTTCCCCTTATTCGTGGAAGAGTAGGCGCCAAAGTATCCTTTACAGAGGTCAGACGTATTTAACGGGTATCATGATACAATAACTGTATCATGATACAGTTACTGTAATAACTAGCCGGAATCACACTAGATTAATTGGCGTGGTGACTTTCTATAAGACGTATCAATGCTATTAAGTTCTTTGTATTTTCCTGCGACGTCTCACCGCGCTGGCAACTCCTCCTGCTGATATCGGTCGTTGCAGGTGCAAGTGTGATCGCGTGCGGGCGACGTGCTTATTGCAATCAACGGACAGGTTGATCGTGCGATCAGCCACGCTGACGAAATCCAAACAACACGTTAGCTCGTTCCGCTAATGGCGGTCAACGTCTGATTGTCGGCGTCGCAGCCCACTCTGTCGCGCGTCGCCTGGATCAGCGATCCACTGCAGCGCCACCCGAGTCGGCTTTGTGCCACGTCAGGCTGACGTGGGTGTGGCCGTAAAGGCTTTGCTGGTTTCAACGGCGATGTCGGAGTTTGGCCGCGACGGCTAATGAAATTGTCGCTACTAATGTATTCGACAGAACAAAAGTATAAATTTGGTCAGTCGAAGGTCAAAGGTTTATGTTGTGTTGCATGTGTTTAATAGGGTATCTAGGGGTTATGTTAGAGAATCAGGTTGTTTGGTGTTGCGTTACAGAATTAGGTTGATTGGTGATGTGTTACGAAATTATGTTGTTTTTGTGTTGTGCTGCGAAATCAGGTTGCTTGGTGATGTTTTACGAAATCAGATTGTCTGGTGTTGTGTTACGAAATCAGGTTGTTTAGTGTTGTGTTACGAAATTAGGTTGTTTGTGTGTTGTGTTGCGAAATCAGGTTGATTGGTGATGTTTTACGAAATCGGGTTGCTTAATGCTGTGCTGCGGATTCAAGTTGTTTGGTTTTGTGCTACGGAACAAAACTGATGCTGGGGAGAAATAACCAGCAAGAAAAACGCTATGTACTTTTGACTACCGTTTGCGCTTTTTCAAGTGAGCTTCATTGCAGCGCTAAATGTTGTTTTCTTTGTCAATATAGTGTGTTCTCCTGAGCACGGAGTGTATAAATTTATACGAGGCAAGGGAGGATATTTTAGCGCCAAAGTACTTAGTATGATACTGTAAAAACGTTATTGAAAATAAGCCAAGGACCAAACTGTTTCTTCATATCATGTAACAAAAATCGTCGTTCACAACCAGGCGCGCATTGTCAGTGTTAGTCTCTCACGGTGGGCTGTCAGTGTTAGTCTCCCACGGTGGGCTGTCAGTGTTAGTCTCCCACGGTGGGCTGTCAGTGTTAGTCTCTCACGGTGGGCTGTCAGTGTTAGTCTCCCACGGTGGGCTGTCAGTGTTAGTCTCCCACGGTGGGCTGTCAGTGTTAGTCTCTCACGGTGGGCTGTCAGTGTTAGTCTCTCACGGTGGGCTGTCAGTGTTAGTCTCCCACGGTGGGCTGTCAGTGTTAGTCTCTCACGGTGGACTGTCAGTGTTAGTCTCTCACGGTGGGCTGTCAGTGTTAGTCTCTCACGGTGGGCTGTCAGTGTTAGTCTCTCACGGTGGGCTGTCAGTGTTAGTCTCTCACGGTGGGCTGTCAGTGTTAGCCTCTCACGGTGGGCTGTCAGTGTTAGTTTCCCACGGTGGGCTGTCAGTGTTAGTCTCTCACGGTGGGCTGTCAGTGTTAGTCTCTCACGGTGGGCTGTCAGTGTTAGTCTCTCACGGTGGGCTGTCAGTGTTAGTCTCTCACGGTGGGCTGTCAGTGTTAGTCTCCCACGGTGGGCTGTCAGTGTTAGTCTCTCATGGTGGGCTGTCAGTGTTAGTCTCTCACGGTGGGCTGTCAGTATTAGCCTCTCACGGTGGGCTGTCAGTGTTAGCCTCTCACGGTGGGCGTCAGTTTTAGTCTCTCACGGTGGGCTGTCAGTGTTAGTCTCTCACGGTGGGCTGTCAGTCCGGCGGTAATACGATTAGCCTCGTGTGTACAGCTACGCCATCTATTGGATTAGTAAGAATCAGCCCGCGCTGACGAGTCAGTCCGTCTAGTTCACTTCACGAGGAGCCGTCATCAATGGCTTCTGTTAGCATAACGTTGCTATATTTCCATCAGAACTATTCAATGATGGTTCAACATAGCGTGGTTTTATTATTACAATGAACTATATAATTATGGTGTATTCAACAAGTTCAAATATGCAGTTTTTTATTGGCTCTATTTCTGCACCGAGTGCTGATGTAGAGAATAAAATAGAAGCAAACTGTTGCTGCCATGGTGCTGGGTCGGGCTTAATAATGATTATATTACGGTTCCAAATGAAGGAAGTCATGAATACTTGTGTTGGTGTGGCCATGCCTGTGTTCGGTAAAATGCCTTAGTTGTCAGGGTGTCAAATGTGTTGTGTTGGTGTGGCCATGCCTGTGTGCAGTAATGTGCTTTAGTTGTCAGGGTGTCAAATATGTTGTGTTGGTGTGGCCATGCCTGTGTGCAGTAATGTGCTTTAGTTGTCAGGGTGTCAAATGTGTTGTGTTGGTGTGGCCATGCCTGTGTGCAGTAATGTGCCTTAGTTGTCAGGGTGTCAAATATGTTGTGTTGGTGTGGCCATGCCTGTGTGCAGTAATGTGCCTTAATTGTCAGGGTGTCAAATGTGTTGTGTTGGTGTGGCCATGCCTGTGTTCAGTAATGTGCCTTAGTTGTCAGGGTGTCAAATGTGTTGTGTTGGTGTGGCCGTGCCTGTGTGCAGTAATGTGCCTTAGTTATCAGGGTGTCAAATGTGTTGTGTTGGTGTGGCCATGCCTGTGTGCAGTAATGTGCCTTAATTGTCAGGGTGTCAAATGTGTTGTGTTGGTGTGGCCATGCCTGTGTTCAGTAATGTGCCTTAGTTGTCAGGGTGTCAAATGTGTTGTGTTGGTGTGGCCGTGCCTGTGTGCAGTAATGTGCCTTAGTTATCAGGGTGTCAAATGTGTTGTGTTGGTGTGGCCATGCCTGTGTGCAGTAATGTGCCTTAGTTGTGAGGGTCTGAAGTGCATTGTGTTGGTGTGGCCATGCCTGTGTTCAGTAATGTGCCTTAGTTGTGAGGGTCTCAAGTGCGTTGTTTTGGTGTGGCCATGCCTGTTTTCAGTAATGTGCCTTAGTTGTGAGGGTCTCAAGTGCGTTGTGTTGGTGTGGCCATGCCTGTGTTCAGTAATGTGCCTTAGTTGTGAGGGTCTCAAGTGCGTTGTGTTGGTGTGGCCATGCCTGTGTGCAGTAAAGTGCCTTAGTTGTGAGGGTCTCAAGTGTGTTGTGTTGGTGTGGCCGTGCCTGTGTTCAGTAACGTGCCTTAGTTGTCAGGGTCTCAAGTGTGTTGTGTTGGTGTGGCCATGCCTGTGTTCAGCAATGTGCCTTAGTTGCCAGGGTCTCAAATGCGACCTATTCGGTAGCATTACTCATTATACAGAAAACGATAAATGAATGTAAATTATATTATGTTTGTGTTATTGATAGCAGTGTGTATATGTTAGAAATTGTTAACATCTAGCAAATCTTACTTGTTCACTTACCATCTGGAGCTTGTGACTTTGGATGGCTGCCTTGATAAATATTGTTAAAGTTCTCAGTGTCTCAAACGCGATCAAATCCAATAACATACTCGGTTGTAAGAGTCTTAAGTGCGATCATGTGAAATGTTACGGGGTCGTCGGGGTTTCGTGCGATCAAATTATGTAATATTCTGTGTCATCGTGGTATTGAATGTCAGTGGAAGGCTCTAGGGTGTGTACAGCTATATACCGTACTCGCAAGAATGTGTTGACAGTAAATAGTGTTCTACTCACAAGTCTAGTTACGTTGGTACGAAAGGTCACTGATATGCCCAGTGTACACGAACCTATACCTGCTATGCCGTATTGCGAATATAACATCATAAATTGGGGTTGCATTGTGAATATTATGAGTATTAAACTGTGCAATTCAAAGTCTTATATAAGCAACAGTGTGAAACGCACTAGACTTGTAAGTATAACACTATTTGCTGTCAACACATTCTTGATATATATCAAGAATGTGTGAACGAATATATATATATATATATATATATATATATATATATATATATATATATATATATATATATATATACATATATATACATATATATCAAACATTGCGTGCAGGCAATTACTGAAGGGCGGACTGATAGACCAATAACCAGGATTTGGGCAGGTGTCCGGTAATTATATTTCCCCCAGACATTGTTGTTCATAATGGTATAATCATAATGATGTTCTGATATTATAGTAAGACACGTAAACAGATGCTCAATATGAACAACATAGAAACATGATCAATGGAGTATGACCATCTCGAACTATCTAACAGAAAGGCTTCTCTTGCACAGAAACATCCACCGCCTACATTTGTTTTTGTTAACTTTGTTTATATTTGTGGCAGACATCCTCTGTTCATCATTAACATTTCATACTCATTATGTCATATATACATATGCTTATAAAAATGAGGACAAAAACAGCCACAATCTTGCCAACATTGTCGAGCTGTTTGTGTGCTTCTCTGTTTGTTTTGTGGTTTTTTATTCTTTGTTTCTGAGAGGTTTCCTCGTAATATTCTTCTCAAAGTGCCGCTCTCGGCGGTAGCTGCCATCGTTTCTTGTCTCGAGAAAGTGCAATACATGTGGCGTCCTCTTGTGAGAAATTGTTTATCTCAGTCCGAGAATCACCAACAACCGATGGGGCCACTGCCCGACACCGAGTGTTCCGTACAAATCAACAGCACTTGTTGGTTCCAGGCAGAAATGTGAAAAGTTACGTTGTTGTGTAACACGGTATCCAATCTATAGGACTGTTCAGAGCGCTTTATATCAGCGCGTTCAAATGTAAACCGAACATACTGGAAACACGTTTAAAAGATTTTTGGAAACGTTATGGAGATAATAATTATGGAATCATCCGATGAGCTAAATATGTCGACGAAACAAAATGGTCCTGACTGTCTAGATGTTTTCGAACACAAGGATATGATACAGCCAAGTCTACCTGTGATAGGCGCCTGTGCTTGGATGGGACACGATTAACGGTATACTAGTTTCTTAGATATTGTAGTTATTATTTACTGCTCAAACTTCCTAAGAACGCAACAGGGCGACATTAACTACGACATGACTTTAGACGACGACATAACCCGCTGCTTTCGACGTTATCATCGATCAGCCGCAATTATATTTCATAACAGCGCATCCCATCGCTGCGACGACGTCGACGGGCAGTATAGATTTGACCGGTGACAGCTGGACGCATTGTCCAGCAACGCGAAATGTCAGATGGAGCGAGCGTCGACTCGATTGAGTAGTCTGTCTCCGTCGCCGACAGTCTGTCGCCGTTCGTTGTCAATATCCTCCATCGCTGTCCGAGGTTGACGGCGCGTGTTGTCTCCGTCGCCGACAGTCTGTCGCCGTACGTTGTCAACATCCTCCATCGCTGTCCGAAGTTGACGGCGCGTGTTGTCTCCGTCGCCGACAGTCTGTCGCCGTTCGTTGTCAATATCCTCCATCGCTGTCCGAGGTTGACGGCGCGTGTTGTCTCCGTCGCCGACAGTCTGTCGCCGTTCGTTGTCAACATCCTCCATCGCTGTCCGAAGTTGACGGCGCGTGTTGTCTCCGTCGCCGACAGTCTGTCGCCGTTCGTTGTCAACATCCTCCATCGCTGTCCGAAGTTGACGGCGCGTGTTGTCTCCGTCGCCGACAGTCTGTCGCCGTACGTTGTCAATATCCTCCATCGCTGTCCGAGGTTGACGGCGCGTGTTGTCTCCGTCGCCGACAGTCTGTCGCCGTTCGTTGTCAACATCCTCCATCGCTGTCCGAGGTTGACGGCGCGTGTTGTCTCCGTCGCCGACAGTCTGTCGCCGTACGTTGTCAACATCCTCCATCGCTGTCCGAAGTTGACGGCGCGTGTTGTCTCCGCCGCGTCTCTTCCTTGCGTCACTGTCTCGTCGGCGGAAGGGCGTTCGCCTGATTCGTGCGCACACTGACGGGTGTGGTTTTTGGCATCACGGTTCGCTGATCGAACGAAGTTGGCCGGGCTTACTCGAGCGTCGTCGGGTTGTGTCACGTTATCTTCTCGGGCACTCGTTAGCCGCGTGTAGAGAGGCGATTATGCTATCGATTATCGTCTCGCCCGCGAGTGAGTGTCGACGTCGCATCATCGCTCGGCCGCGTCACCCGAGTCTCCGGCTAGCACCACTCGTCACTACTGCAGCCACTACTGCTGACATGGCATCGTGAGTTGTCGTTGTCAACAAGGTGCGTATGGTCTCAAGGCACTGGCGTTGTACGCTGTCAGCAAGGTGCGCATAGTCTCAAGGCACTCGCGTTGTACGCCAGCAAGGAGATATTCAATCGAACCACTGCCATGAGGCCCTCGAGGCAAGCCGACTCGGCTGACCTGACGTTGTCTCTCACACACGGTCCTACGTGGCTGTCGTTACTTTGAATATCGGTTGACGCGACAATTAAGAAGCGCCAGAGAAGGTGGACGTCATGGATGCGTGGACGGCAGCGGTTCAGGAGCTCAATGGTGAGTCTAGTCTTGTCGTCTTGACGCTCTTTCGTGTCCTGTCACCCTCACTGACAACAGCAGCAGCTAGTCACAGGGACAATTGTTGTATTGAGGTAGACAGTCGTTTCGCAAGGCTGCTTATTAATACGCTGGAACCAGTATTTATTTATTGTAGAGTTAATACAGGAAACACTGAACGATCTTCCTTTAGTTGTTGTTCTCCCTAATCAACTACGTAGTACTATATGTGTCTACTGTATTTTGACAATTGTTTAGCCAATACGTAATTATATGTTCCCACGCGACATTTCGCCTTGTCATGTTGAGTATCGCTGCAGTGCCCCTCTCCCGTTCGTCGGTGCGAGACTCTTCACTCTAACCTCCCCCAGTCTCACACAAGGAAGTCGAGGTCTTTGAATCTTCCCATTCCCATGACATTGTCCCTGAGCTCTGTCGGGATCCACGTTTAGACGGCTAGCTGAGGAGATCAATGACGGAGGGTGGGTGCGGTTTCTCGGCTTCCCTCTCCTCCTTCTATGTGGCTGACTGCACTAACAGACATAACACAATGGTTGTCTGACAGTTTTAACAGATGTATGATCATACATCAATTAATGTAAATATTTCCTCAAACACAATCACGAAGGAGACGAGAACAAATGTGATTAACCAGCTAGTGGAATGACTGTGTATGAATGTTATCGGTCTGTTTAACAGAAGTCAAATGACAACACAATAAACAGACGAACGAAAATCGGGCCAGCGTTCGTTTGTTTAACTGGCCTAATCAATAATGCGTACATTCCGACAGACTAGTCAAACAATCGAGGGAAAAACGAATTCACTATCTATTAATGTTCGCGAAAATCCACTTGAATGACGAAATAATCCAGATTATCAAACAGTCCTTTGGTTAACGACACCTCCCAGCCAGTTGTGACGTTGCTGTTCCAACAGCGAGTCGGGTTCTGTTGACAACACACACTGTCGTGGCGGCCATGCATCTCAGCATACGTCGCGACCTGACTGACACCTAGCGGCGGAACACTTCAGCGTCGACTAATTATTACCGTTTCATGTGATAAATTAATTTGATAGCAAATTTGCGCGCCGTGCCCGTTGTTGTGGGTGAGCATACAAAGCGCAGATTCCCAGAGAGCCCGAGGGATCCCAACGGGCCTGTCTGTCTCCGTTGATTGCCTTACTGTCAAGCTCGAATTGTTAACCGAAAGTAATTATTAAATCCATAATTGTATGCAGGCAATTACGTTGGTTAGTTCGGTTCTCTGACTGTGCAGTACGAAACGGATGTCTTGTTGAACACTGAAGTCTCAATCCATAGGAACAACCGAGCAGTGTAGAATGATTATCTCTTCAGGAGCAAACCTCATCCGCTTGGCGGTAATTGCGTTGGACAGTCTCGCCCTCTCGAAGGTGCCAAGTGGTCAGTAGTAACGTGTTACGCCAAACTGGCTCTGTAACAGAGTTCGTGGTAAGCAACTTCTGGCGACGGTACAGCGACCGTTCGCTATAAGGACTTCAGATGTAAGGAATATCAGCTTAAAAGGAACAACGTCGAAATCCCCGTTCTGTCCGTTTATGTGTTACAGTTTCATCAAGGGAGGGAGGGAGGGAGAGAGGGAGGGAGAGAGGGAGAGAACGAGGGAGGGAGAGAGAAAGGGAGAGAGGGAGTGATGGAGGGAGGGAGAGAGAGGGAGAGAGACGGGGAGGGGAGAGAGAGGGATAGAGGGAGGAAGGGAGAGAGATAGAGGGAGAGAGGGAGGGAGGGAGAGATAGAGGGAGAGAGGGATGGAGGGAGAGAGAGACGGGGAGAGGGGGAGGGGGAGAGAGGGAGGGAGGGTGAGAGAGACGGGGAGAGGGGGAGGGGGAGAGAGGGAGGGAGGGAGAGAGGGAGAGAGGGGGAGGGGAGAGGCAGAGGGAGAGAGGGAGGGAGAGGGGGGAGGGAGGAAAGGAGAGAGTTTCATCAAGGAAGAGAGGGAGAGAGGGAGAGGGGAAGGGAGGGGGAGAGAGAGGGAGAGAGGGAGAGGGAAAGAGGGAGAGCGGGGTCACCCCCCCCCCCGGTGGTGTGGTGGTCCACTGAATGTATTTAGATGTGATGATTACGAGATTATCTAGATGTGCCAAGACAGCTGTGGAAATATCACACCTGATCTGTGTCATTTGTGCAACGCGACCTGAACCACGTCGCTCGTGCCACATCCGCCATATGTGTGTTTTGTTTCACCAGATATCACGTGATTTCCCGTCGAGACTGTGTTTGATTAACACACCTGCTTCCCGGCCTTTCGCGACAGTGATTCCACAGACCAGCCCCGGCTGTGTCTGCTCCCGTACTAAACGAGACGGGCTGAAGAGAACGCTAATTTGGCCACATCAGCTGCTGATAATACGGTCAATGGTCACGTCTAGTTTGTCTCGGACCAACACAGGGGGCTACAACCAACACGGGGGGCTACAACCAACACTAGCGTGACAGATCTCGTTCACGTCAGGTGTGCACGCGCGTATAGCGTGCGTGCATGCATGCATGCATGCGTGCGTGCGTGCGTGCGTGCGTGCGTGCGTGCGTGCGTGCGTGCGTGCGTGCGTGCGTGCGTGCGTGCGTGCGTGCGTGCGTGCGTGCGTGCGTGCGTGCGTGCGTGCGTGCGTGCGTGCGTGCGTGCGTGCGTGCGTGCGTGCGTGCGTGCGTGCGTGCGTGCGTGTATGTTATCTTTTTAAAATCTTATTAAACTATCTTATTCAAATTTAAAGAGCTTGTTATGTGGAATCAATTGGAGTCATTTGGTTATCATATGGACCTGTTTCATATGAAATATATATGCTATTAAATTATGCTTATAAAGAACGTTATCGACGTACACTTATCGACGTACACTTATCGACGTACACTTATCGACGACAAAGTCGTTATATGGATACTTTTAAGCTGAAAAATAAATAATTTGTTTTCAACTGAATAGTTCTTCCGTTCGTCGTCTTGCTTATGATTTGAAATATATTAGTTTGTATTTAGCTATTGTTTATTCGACGGTTTGGTAATAATTCCCTCTTGTAATCAAAACTAATCATGGTCTGTGTGGTCCGTCACATAGTGAAACATGTTGCGTGTACCCGGGTCTAGACTGGCCTATATGTCGTTTCGTGTTTCAAGCAAAACTAATGAGACAGGATCTCTAACAAACTGACTAAGGCTCACCTCGACGATAGGCTGTGTGTCGCTTGTTGTCTTCTGTGGTTGATGACAATGTTCCTGTCGCCATCGCCCAGGCTCTATCAACACGAGCTGATCTCTCCTAATTGTTTTAACTGCGAATCGACTTATGCTATTGATTTCCTTAATAGAGTTTACTTAGACGGCGCATATGGTGTGTAACGTTAGAGGCCTGGATCTACCGTATTGAGGGAGGTCGAGTCTGTCAGAGCCACACTCGTGTGTGCGCGCGTGTGCGCGCGTGTGCGCGCGTGTGTTCGCGTGTGTTCGCGTGTGTTCGCGTGTGTTCGCGTGTGTTCGCGTGTGTTCGCGTGTGTTCGCGTGTGTTCGCGTGTGTTCGCGTGTGTTCGCGTGTGCGCGTGTGCGCGTGTGCGCGCGTGTGTGTGCGCGTGCGGGTAAGCGTGTGCGTACGTGTGCGTGTGTGTTTGCGCGTGTGTGTGCGTGTGTGCTTGCACGCGTGCGTTCATGCGATCGTATATTGAGTGGCAATGAGAGAATGTGTGTGTGCATGTGTCTCAGGAAAGACGCCTACACAGAACATGTCATGTCAACGATTGTATGATAAATGTACGGAGGTGGGCACCAACAATGTACGGAGGTGGGCACCAACAATGTACGGAGGTGGGCACCAACAATGTACGGAGGTGGGCACCAACAATGTACGGAGGTGGGCACCAACAAGTTTCCAATCAACGAGTTGGGAAATTGAATGTCCTGGGTATTATTATAACTGTGGCTGCACTTTAGTTTGACAATTGATTTATTCATACTTTAATGCTGACACCGCAACAGTATTGGATGGTGCCAGTGCTAAACCGTGCCGCGTGTCGTTTATGTCTATATGTTTTGGATTATCGCGTTGACCCGTTGTCGTCATGCACGCAAGTAAAATAGTTAGTGCGTATCGGTTTTAAAACTTAAGTTATTAGTTCCGTAGCCAAATGGCTTCGGAACTGCCAAAATGGCGCTTTAGCAAATGCACGCCAGGCCTTTCGCCCCAGAGACGAAGAGCGGGGCGAAAAATTTTGCCTAGGTTTTTATGTGACGTATAACGTTCAGTTACTTGTAATACGGTTTTTATGTGACGTATAACGTTCAGTTACTTGTAATACGGTTTTTATGTGACGTATAACGTTCAGTTACTTGTAATACGGTTTTTATGTGACGTATAACGTTCAGTTACTTGTAATACGGTTTTTATGTGACGTATAACGTTCAGTTACTTGTAATACGGTTAACGGCGGCGCTGATATTCCTCCGCAATCTGCACAAATAGCGTTTATAGCGTTTTCAATGTCTGTGTTACGTCATATTGTCAACCGAACAAAACTTAACGTAATTCCATTGAGCGATGATAGATTTATCATTCGGTGCACCATTCCGCGCGACGCCTGCGCAGTTACGTTCAAACGTGCACACAATTTCCTGTTATTCTTGATTTATTCTCTTCAAACGCGGCCAGCATTCGCTGGGTGTATTAACGCGATCAGCAGACTCACGTCACCGATATCGATTTCTGCTTTGGCACAGTTTAATGGTCACGTCGTGTGGAGTAATTGTTAAATATACTGAATGTTTCCCAGGGTATGATGTGACGTTTCAATCGCCGGTGCACTGTTCCGTGTGTACGCAAAGATGAGCTCACTTTAGAGTTACGAGCAAACTCTTCCAGTTGTGATGGTCGTCAACACTGGAACAAATCGGTCGGGGCGGACTATCTACAGCTGGTGAACAGCGCTCTCCCATGATGCTACAGCGCTCTCCCGTGATGCAACGGATAAACACGCACACACTTTTTTACAACTTGTTTAGGCTATTTTGGAAAGAGCTAAGCGGGGTTTGAAAGAAAGGAGTGATTCTAGCGAACCTCTGAAAACTCGTGGACCTTCCGTTGGGACACATTGACAATAAAAAACGACGACATTGAATTTATAATTGAATTACTACTGTCAGTAGGAAGATTGCATGATTAATACAATACTGTTATCCTATTTAATGTTTCATATAATATAGACCCTACCGTGGTTGTTGTGTGTAGTGAAGAGTTTACAACCAATTGTTTACCAGCTCTAGTTGCCTACTCACCAGGTATCGCGCCAGTTTCCTGTCCGTTGGCACACCCTACTTTCTAAGGGTCGCACTAATTTCCTTTCAGCTACCGCACAATACTCTAAGTGTCGCGCCAGTTTCCTGTCAGCAAGCACTCATGCACTCCTATCAAACTTGAGGATTATCATTTCAACCAAACTTCACTGTCCGTGTTTACTTGCTGTGAAATACTGCTACGGTCTGCGTACGCCTCCTTTGCAGTGTAGGCTTTGCATAGTTCTATAATTGTGTCGTATCGTCTGTATCAAATGCAGTCGAAGCGCTCTTGACAATGAGACAATGTCAACATATCGATCACCGATGGCTGACGTAAGTGATTGTGGTGGATTGTCGGCCAGCGGAAACGTGCGGGACCAATCTAGGTCAACATGACTGGTCTATCTTGAGTGATTGATTCAAATGATGGTTTAACTCGGAAACTGGTCTATCTTGAGAGACTGATTCACATGACGGTCTAGCTCGGAGACTGTGTGGTCTTTCTTGAGATATTGACCAAGAGAACAGTTTAGCTCGGAGACTACGTGGTCTTTCTTTAGAGGCTAATTCACAGGTCGGTCTAGCCACGTGTTTTTATTTTTACCAGTCTTACTATAATCTAGATTCTACAAATCGCTGTAAATATGTTAAGGTGTATAACATAGGCATACATTTCATTGCGTTATGCTATCGGTTTCATTCAACCTTAATATATATAGTCATCTGATTTGCTAGAAGATGTAATGCTAAGTCTACTCCGAACGTAGTGTTCAATGCACTTAGGCGCTGAACAGCAAATACTGGAACTGGAAATAGAGCTTCACATGTGAACTGTCACCTCCGGTGCAAAGCTTCACCTTGACCGATTTCTCGACATCAGCTTGTCTGAAAAAGCTGTGGAAAGCTAGCCGTTTCAGCGCAATCTGTATGCATCTCTCCAGAGCCAATCATGTGGTGTTGACATGTCTGAGGTGCTCACCAATATCCTCTTCTCTAAACGGTTGGAACTCAATGTACTCCTTACAAAACATGGCATTGGTAAGAAATAGCAACTTCACATAAAATGTTATCTTTGAAACATAAAAGGTATTTGAGGAAATATATATAGGTAGGTCAAGAGAGAAGAGAAGAGAAAGCAAAATAAATGCGAAAAACAAAAATATCATACCCAATTTAAAACTAACTTGCAGTTGTTCCACCGGTAGCTTGGACCCTCCTCAAGGTGGCTACGTGAGACCTAAAACCAAGGATATACACTTGTTTATCTGTGGCCTGCCTATTATGTGCAGTGCAGGGCTGTATTTGTCGGCCACTATTGATGCAGTATGTTATGGTGTCTTGAACAGTATGAAATTATACAAGGTCAAACGTAAGGAAATACTTTCTTAATGCTAGAAATTATAATATATTATGTAGCAAAATTGGCTAATGCGTTACATGAAACCAATATGTTGAATTAGTCAGTAAATTGCTATATTTGAATACCATCAACCTTAAGAGAATATTATAAACAGTTGATTCGTTTTTCCTGCGTTAACTTTGTTGCACGCGGTCGTGTCGATGAGGTTGTTCAAGTAGGTGGGATCTCAGTTGCGAATCAAAACGGAACGTTCTTTGTCATCACACACTCTGTCTGACTCGTCCACCATCAACGCCACTTACTGTCCTCCATGACCTCTACCACACACTCTGTCTGACTCGTCCACCATCAACGCCAATTACTGTCCTCCATGACCTCTACCACACACTCAGTCTGACTCGTCCACCATCAACGCCACTTACTGTCCTCCATGACCTCTACCACACACTCTGTCTGACTCGTCCACCATCAACGCCACTTACTGTCCTCCATGACCTCTACCACACACTGTGTCTGACTCGTCCACCATCAACGCCACTTACCGTCCTCCATGACCTCTACCACACACTCTGTCTGACTCGTCCACCATCAACGCCACTTACTGTCCTCCATGACCTCTACCACACACTGTGTCTGACTCGTCCACCATCAACGCCACTTACTGTCCTCCATGACCTCTACCACACACTCTGTCTGACTCGTCCACCATCAACGCCAATTACTGTCCTCCATGACCTCTACCACACACTCAGTCTGACTCGTCCACCATCAACGCCACTTACTGTCCTCCATGACCTCTACCACACACTCTGTCTGACTCGTCCACCATCAACGCCACTTACTGTCCTCCATGACCTCTACCACACACTGTGTCTGACTCGTCCACCATCAACGCCACTTACCGTCCTCCATGACCTCTACCACACACTCTGTCTGACTCGTCCACCATCAACGCCACTTACTGTCCTCCATGACCTCTACCACACACTGTGTCTGACTCGTCCACCATCAACGCCACTTACTGTCCTCCATGACCTCTACCACACACTGTGTCTGACTCGTCCACCATCAACGCCACTTACTGTCCTCCATGACCTCTACCACACACTCTGTCTGACTCGTCCACCATCAACGCCACTTACTGTCCTCCATGACCTCTACCACACACTCTGTCTGACTCGTCCACCATCAACGCCACTTACTGTCCTCCATGACCTCTACCACACACTCTGTCTGACTCGTCCACCATCAACGCCACTTACTGTCCTCCATGACCTCTACCACACACTGTGTCTGACTCGTCCACCATCAACGCCACTTACTGTCCTCCATGACCTCTACCACACACTGTGTCTGACTCGTCCACCATCAACGCCACTTACCGTCCTCCATGACCTCTACCACACACTCTGTCTGACTCGTCCACCATCAACGCCACTTACCGTCCTCCATGACCTCTACCACACACTGTGTCTGACTCGTCCACCATCAGCGCCACTTACTGTCCTCCATGACCTCTACCACACACTGTGTCTGACTCGTCCACCATCAACGCCACTTACTGTCCTCCATGACCTCTACCACACACTGTGTCTGACTCGTCCACCATCAACGCCACTTACCGTCCTCCATGACCTCTACCACACACTCTGTCTGACTCGTCCACCATCAACGCCACTTACCGTCCTCCGTGACCTCTACCACACACTGTGTCTGACTCGTCCACCATCAACGCCACTTACTGTCCTCCATGACCTCTACCACACACTCTGTCTGACTCGTCCACCATCAACGCCACTTACTGTCCTCCATGACCTCTACCACACACTCTGTCTGACTCGTCCACCATCAACGCCACTTACTGTCCTCCATGACCTCTACCACACACTCTGTCTGACTCGTCCACCATCAACGCCACTTACTGTCCTCCATGACCTCTACCACATACCCTACGCGGTGTGCTGCCAGACAGCAGACAGCTTCGTGCAGCCAACAGAGAAAGAGGTGGCCATGTACCTGTCGGTGAACACAGCTAAGTGGTCAGCCACGACTAATGGAAAATGGTGTTCGACCACAAACGGCGAGAAGGTAAAACTGTGAGAAGATGAACCCAGCATTGATGGCCTTAGATACAAACAGATAAAACTGCGAGAATATGAACCCAGCATTGATGGCCTTAGATACAAACAGGTAAAACTGTGAGAAGATGAACCCAGCATTGATGGCCTTAGAAACAAACAGGTAAAACTGTGAGAATATGAACCCAGCATTGATGGCCTTAGATACAAACAGATAAAACTGTGAGAAGATGAACCCAGCATTGATGGCCTTAGAAACAAACAGGTAAAACTGTGAGAATATGAACCCAGCATTGATGGCCTTAGATACAAACAGGTAAAACTGTGAGAAGATGAACCCAGCATTGATGGCCTTAGATACAAACAGATAACACGGCGAGAAGATGAACCCAGCTTTGATGGCCTTAGATACAAACAGATTAAACGGTGAGAAGATGAACCCAGCATTGATGGCCTTAGATACAAACAGATAAAACGGTGAGAAGATGAACCCAGCATTGATGGCCTTAGATACAAACAGGTAAAACTGTGAGAAGATGAACCCAGCATTGATGGCCTTAGATACAAACAGATAAAACTGTGAGAAGATGAACCCAGCATTGATGGCCTTAGATACAAACAGGTAAAACTGTGAGAAGATTAACCCAGCATTGATGGCCTTAGATGCAAACAGGTAAACTGTGAGAAGATGAACCAAGCATTGATGGCTTTAGATACAAACAGATAAAACGGTGAGAAGATGAACCCAGCATTGATGGCCTTAGATACAAACAGGTAGAACTGTGAGAAGATGAACCCAGCATTGATGGCCTTAGATACAAACAGGTAAAATTATGAGAAGATGGCTTTAGATACAAACATATAAAACGATGAGAAGATGAACCCAGCACTGATGGCCTTAGATACAAACAGGTAAAACTCTGAGAAGATGAACCCAGCATTGATGGCCTTAGAAACAAACAGGTAAAACTCTGAGAAGATGAACCCAGCATTGATGGCCTTAGAAACAAACAGGTAAAACTGTGAGAAGATGAATCCAGCATTGATGGCCTTAGATACAAACAGGTAAAACTCTGAGAAGATGAATCCAGCATTGATGGCCTTAGATACAAACAAGTAAAACGGTGAGAAGATGAACCCAGCATTGATGGCATTCAACACAAACTTATAAAGCGGATGGTACACAGTCGTTCCACCACAAGTCTTATATAATAGTTTATCTAATGTTGTAATACGTGTGCTTTTCTTTTCTTTTCGTGTTGCATGCACTCATCATCCAATTGTTCTGTACAACAATTTCTTGCTAAATGCATTTTCGCGGCATTGTAGCCGATAGTATCACGTTACACCGCTAATTAATGTGTATATAAATTCATTAAAATATAACGTCAACTCATGCGAGCGTTAGTCCGTGGTCCATTCGCGTGGCTTCCGACGGCAGCCATGTTATTACATCATTCTCAATAATTAGCTTACTTTAATCGCTTCGTAGGCGAATCGAATCTCTCGCGGAGTCATCCTTGTAAGATGCGGTATCAAAGTTAGAAGCGCAGATGATATGAGGGATGGATGCGTAGTCGTTGATTGGCTTTGTATGTGACAGTCATGTATTGATCGCGACTTGTGTACGGCGTGACACGACCTGCTAAATTAGTGACCGGTACTGATGAAAATTGAGCACGCTCGACGCACACGCATGCACGCGCGCAGATCATTAAACTATGAGCACTTGTAGATATCATGAAATATATAAATGTTTTAATATGCAAAACTACTAATAGTTATTCATCAAATATATTAAGAAAGCAACATTAATAATATTTGTTAAATGTTGCTGTTGTTTGTCGAAATTATACTATTCCATTACTTATTAACATATATGTTGATACGAGAGGCTGCATTTAAAAGTTAAAAGTTAGATATTAGAGTTGCGTGTTTTTCAATTACTTTATACGGTTTCTTTATTGTCACGTTATTTTGTTTTTGCTTTTCTTGATGTCGTGTGTTTAACATATGTTTCAATGCACTGTGTCAACAATAAATGTATTTATCCGATTTCTCATGCACTTTCAACTAAACTTTGTTAAAAAATAACACAGTACAAGAACACGTGACATATTCTGTGTCGTTGAAGATAAAATTGGATAGATTTTGTAAGAGTATATTTGACGCTGCACACAATATACTTCCTGCTTATTTATAATGTTTTATTTCTGGATAACTGATTAGGTTTATTTTATGGGAAGGCAATCACATTACTATGCTTGTAGCAATATCAAGGCCTATTGAAAATTATGAACCTCAATATTTTACATTTTGGCTGCCATCTTGGAATCTTTGATAAAAAATCTTCATACTATGAATACTTATTTTATTAATGTTATTTCAGGGGAGCATCTTACATTAAGCAAAATCATTATAGGAAATGTCACAAAAACCAATGTCGAATAAAGCATCGTGTTCGAGCGTGTAGGTGGAATTAATATACCATGCGGTTTGTCATAATGTATTTTGGTGCCACAATCAAAAGACTGGCTGATAAATTCATACTGAATTACTCTGTTCTAATATCCTGCATGGAACTCCGCGGAGATCACGTTGAAGGTCACAGTTAAGTAAACATCAGTTTATGAATTCTATTATGTGTTGACGTGGCCAAGGATCGATATAACATGAACAGATGGAACCGATTGATTAGACGAAAATGAAAAGATTCGAGCCCCACCGCAGGCCCAGGAAACACGGCAGACCGCCTCGTCGAATCAAGAATCTGATCCGAATGCTAAAGCCTGTTGATTTCTCGCGGCATGGCCCGTGTTCAGAGCGTCCATGCCTAGCGCAGCACCAACAGCTTCCGTGAGCATCAAGGTGAATCGTGCCTTGCGGCTACTGCTGAAGACGGGGATTACGGTAAGACAATATCGTTTCTGCTGATGAAAGTCTGGTGTAGCAATGCAGGCATCATCTTATGCAGAAGTGGAGCTATAACGTCTTCAAGTGAATCCAATTCAACAGTAGATGTAGGGCTATTGGCGCAAAGAATAACTTCATTGCAGAAACGTACGTCGTAGTTAAACAATTCAACAGTAGATGTAGGGCTATTGGCGCAAAGAATAACTTCATTGCAGAAACGTACGTCGTAGTTAAACAATTCAACAGTAGATGTAGGGCTATTGGCGCAAAGAATAACTTCATTGCAGAAACGTACATCGTAGTTAAACAATTCAACAGTAGATGTAGGGCTATTGGCGCAAAGAATAACTTCATTGCAGAAACGTACGTCGTAGTTAAACAATTCAACAGTAGATGTAGGGCTATTGGCGCAAAGAATAACTTCATTGCAGAAACGTTCGTCGTAGTTAAACATTTCTGCAACGAACTTTGGCAATGTGGTAGTTCAACATTGGCAAAGTTACAGCTTCAGTCAGCTGCTGCTTCAATGAAATTGGTAGCTCGAATATGCAGATTGTTGTTCAATGTGATCAATGTGATCAATGTGATCAACGTGATCAATGTGATCAATGTGATCAATGTGATCAATGATTTCTTCACTTTTATGCAGTCAGCTACTGGAACAATGATTAGTGTGTGTACGCGACGACAATTATGGTTCTTGACAATTAACTGCCGCTAGAAAGAATATATACCCCAGTGACAACAGGCGTCTTGATGTGATGACGTCGGCCAACCACAGTGCCATTGCCTCTTGGCAGGGATTGAGCGCGAACTTAGATGTGGGGATTTTGTGCGTATTCGCTGCCGGCACATCGTCTTATTTCATTCACATCTGCCCATGTGGCCAGAGGGCGTTGGATAAGACGTTGTTTCCAAGGCGACGCATCAACAAAGTCAGCAGGAAGCAACAGTGGATATGTCTACCTTGTACGTGACGTCATCGTTTCGTGACCACAGACCATTGTCAACTTTCGTGACCACAGACCATTGTCAACTTTCGTGACCACAGACCATTGTCAACTTTCGTGACCACATACCATTGTCAACTTTCTATATATGCGCAGAATGGAAATCGGAGATATTGTACCAATAACGTAACAATCATGGACATTCTTATTTAAACATATCGCGCCTTTTTTGACACGTCATATCTGTTCTGATCAATACTGATCATTTGAACAATGTAGAGTTATCTTCCATTATTAATGTTTCGTGAAAGTCACATCAATAACAATGTTTAGAATGTTGCTAGTCCTCTCTAGATCTTCGCGTGCAATACCGAAATTACCTCCTTCGCATAGTCCCAAACTTTATTAGAAACTCACTTTTCGTTAGTGGACACAAATAGCAGTAGTTGTTTGCTAGCAACGACATCGCTACATGCGCTGTCTCGTAGAATCGTATTACACATTTATACATAGAATAACTAACGACATCATAACGTTTATACATAGAATAACTAACGACATCATAACGTTTATACATAGAATAACTAACGACATCATAAAGTTTATACATAGAATAACTAACGACATCATAACGTTTATACATAGAATAACTAAAGACATCATAACGTTCAGTAAAACAGTTGTCCTTTCCCAATAATGTAACTCCGTTTTCTGTTACCATTGATTAAAATATATAATAAGAATAATAATTGTATTTCATTGCAGTCTGAAGATTGAATAAAAATACAGGACAAAATATGCATTTGCTAAAAGTAAGCGTGTACATTTTGTTAGAAAATATTTTTACCTAAAAAACAATGTGTGTATATATATAATTATATATATATATATATATATATATATATAATACATAGACATATATATATATAATACATAGATATATATATATATAATACATATATACATACATAGACACATATACATAATACATATTATATATATATGCATATATACACATACATACATACATACATACATACATTTACACACATAAATATATATATATACATATATATATATATATATATATATATATATATATATATATATATATATATATATATATATATATATATATATATATATATATATATATATATATATATATATATATATATTATATATATATATATATGTATATATATATATATATATATATATATTATATATATATATATATATATATTATATATATATATATATGTATATATATATATATATATATATATATTATATATATATACATACATACATACATTTACACACATAAATATGTATATATGTGTATGTGTACATATATATTTGTTTTAACTATAGGTCAGGGGGTAGCGTGTACAACATCACATATTATATGCCGCAACCCTTGCGATTGGTAGGAGTTTGTACAGTTTATGCTGCGGTTGTTCGATCTGTATTAAAAAGTGTTCACATAAATGTGTACGTCTCTCTTTCAGAGTAACCAGTCGACTATTCAGGGCAAGCGTATTCCAGCATGGGCTGGACCACCCTCCTGTATACCGGTCTTTAACGGGAATACCTGAGCGTTTGAGTTGGAACAATAAAAACAGCCTCTTGCCTGCTTTTCGTGTGATTTCACCAACATTATACGTCCCATGTCACATTGTTGGTAACAGTGATGTCAAATACCTTTGCCTCAGCTATTTTTTGAGTTTTTGTTCGGTTGATACGTATGGTTTGGAAATCTTTCTTGTTTTAGAAAAATCAATAATAAGTTCTTTTTTCTTACTTTTGTTGATTTTCATGCCATTTTGTGTTGTCTATCTGTTGGCCACATCAGCTGTTTCCCGGAGGTTTGGCGTCTGGGTGTCTGATCCCGTGTAGACGTCTGGGTGTCTGATCCCGCGTAGACGTCTGGGTGTCTGATCCCGTGTAGACGTCTGGGTGTCTGATCCCGTGTAGACGTCTGGGTGTCTGATCCCGTGCAGACGTCTAGGTGTCTGATCCCGTGTAGACGTCTGGGTGTCTGATCCCGTGTAGACGTCTGGGTGTGTGATTCCGTGTAGACGTCTAGGTGTCTGATCCCGTGTAGACGACGCACGTGTCATCAAAGTATTTGTTAGAATCGCACGCTGTTTGTAAGTCATTTATCGTCATTTATCGGGCCTAGCTGTGTGCCTTGTGGAACTCCTCCATGGATATGGTTCCAGCTAGATGCTGTCTTGCACAGATTCACTCGTTTTGTCCTTTCGGTAAGGAAACTGGCGACCCATTCCATGAGCATATTAGGAAGACCAAAACGTGCAAGTTTTTGAAGTAGAATGTTGTGATTAATTAGGTCAAATGCCTTACAAATATCAAGTAATAATATCCTAGCAAACTGCTTGGATGCATCTGTTCTTGTATAACACTGGTGCAATAGATCGATGATGGCGTGTGTAGTGAATGAATTAGTGGTTTGGTTCAACTGTGTCTTGTACAACGTCCCAGACCCATTTCACAATGAACTTAGTGGTTTGGTTCAACTGTGTCTTGTACAACGTCCCAGACACATTTCACAATGAACTTAGTGGTTTGGTTCAACTGTGTCTTGTACAACGTCCCAGACCCATTTCACAATGAACTTACTGGTTTGGTTCAACTGTGTCTTGTACAACGTCCCAGACCCATTTCACAATGAACTTAGTGGTTTGGTTCAACTGTGTCTTGTACAACGTCCCAGACCCATTTCACAATGAACTTAGTGGTTTGGTTCAACTGTGTCTTGTACAACGTCCCAGACCCATTTCACAATGAACTTAGTGGTTTGGTTCAACTGTGTCTTGTACAACGTCCCAGACACATTTCACAATGAACTTAGTGGTTTGGTTCAACTGTGTCTTGTACAACGTCCCAGAAACATTTCACAATGCACTTAGTGGTTTGGTTCAACTGTGTCTTGTACAACGTCCCAGACCCATTTCACAATGAACTTAGTGGTTTGGTTCAACTGTGTCTTGTACAACGTCCCAGACCCATTTCACAATGAACTTAGTGGTTTGGTTCAACTGTGTCTTGTACAACGTCCCAGACACATTTCACAATGAACTTAGTGGTTTGGTTCAACTGTGTCTTGTACAACGTCCCAGAAACATTTCACAATGAACTTAGTGGTTTGGTTCAACTGTGTCTTGTACAACGTCCCAGACACATTTCACAATGAACTTAGTGGTTTGGTTCAACTGTGTCTTGTACAACGTCCCAGAAACATTTCACAATGAACTTAGTGGTTTGGTTCAACTGTGTCTTGTACAACGTCCCAGAAACATTTCACAATGAACTTACTGGTTTGGTTCAACTGTGTCTTGTACAACGTCCCAGACCCATTTCACAATGCACTTAGTGGTTTGGTTCAACTGTGTCTTGTACAACATCCCATACCCATTTCACAATGAACTTAGTGGTTTGGTTCAACTGTGTCTTGTACAACGTCCCAGACACATTTCACAATGAACTTAGTGGTTTGGTTCAACTGTGTCTTGTACAACGTCCCAGAAACATTTCACAATGAACTTAGTGGTTTGGTTCAACTGTGTCTTGTACAACGTCCCAGACACATTTCACAATGAACTTAGTGGTTTGGTTCAACTGTGTCTTGTACAACGTCCCAGACCCATTTCGCAATGAACTTAGTGGTTTGGTTCAACTGTGTCTTGTACAACGTCCCAGACACATTTCACAATGAACTTAGTGGTTTGGTTCAACTGTGTCTTGTACAACGTCCCAGACACATTTCACAATGAACTTAGTGGTTTGGTTCAACTGTGTCTTGTAAACGTCCCAGACACATTTCACAATGAACTTAGTGGTTTGGTTCAACTGTGTCTTGTACAACGTCCCAGACACATTTCACAATGAACTTAGTGGTTTGGTTCAACTGTGTCTTGTACAACGTCCCAGACACATTTCACAATGAACTTAGTGGTTTGGTTCAACTGTGTCTTGTACAACGTCCCAGACCCATTTCACAATGAACTTACTGGTTTGGTTCAACTGTGTCTTGTACAACGTCCCAGACCCATTTCACAATGAACTTAGTGGTTTGGTTCAACTGTGTCTTGTACAACGTCCCAGACCCATTTCACAATGAACTTAGTGGTTTGGTTCAACTGTGTCTTGTACAACGTCCCAGACCCATTTCACAATGAACTTAGTGGTTTGGTTCAACTGTGTCTTGTACAACGTCCCAGACACATTTCACAATGAACTTAGTGGTTTGGTTCAACTGTGTCTTGTACAACGTCCCAGAAACATTTCACAATGCACTTAGTGGTTTGGTTCAACTGTGTCTTGTACAACGTCCCAGACCCATTTCACAATGAACTTAGTGGTTTGGTTCAACTGTGTCTTGTACAACGTCCCAGACCCATTTCACAATGAACTTAGTGGTTTGGTTCAACTGTGTCTTGTACAACGTCCCAGACACATTTCACAATGAACTTAGTGGTTTGGTTCAACTGTGTCTTGTACAACGTCCCAGAAACATTTCACAATGAACTTAGTGGTTTGGTTCAACTGTGTCTTGTACAACGTCCCAGACACATTTCACAATGAACTTAGTGGTTTGGTTCAACTGTGTCTTGTACAACGTCCCAGAAACATTTCACAATGAACTTAGTGGTTTGGTTCAACTGTGTCTTGTACAACGTCCCAGAAACATTTCACAATGAACTTACTGGTTTGGTTCAACTGTGTCTTGTACAACGTCCCAGACCCATTTCACAATGCACTTAGTGGTTTGGTTCAACTGTGTCTTGTACAACGTCCCATACCCATTTCACAATGAACTTAGTGGTTTGGTTCAACTGTGTCTTGTACAACGTCCCAGACACATTTCACAATGAACTTAGTGGTTTGGTTCAACTGTGTCTTGTACAACGTCCCAGAAACATTTCACAATGAACTTAGTGGTTTGGTTCAACTGTGTCTTGTACAACGTCCCAGACACATTTCACAATGAACTTAGTGGTTTGGTTCAACTGTGTCTTGTACAACGTCCCAGACCCATTTCGCAATGAACTTAGTGGTTTGGTTCAACTGTGTCTTGTACAACGTCCCAGACACATTTCACAATGAACTTAGTGGTTTGGTTCAACTGTGTCTTGTACAACGTCCCAGACACATTTCACAATGAACTTAGTGGTTTGGTTCAACTGTGTCTTGTAAACGTCCCAGACACATTTCACAATGAACTTAGTGGTTTGGTTCAACTGTGTCTTGTACAACGTCCCAGACACATTTCACAATGAACTTAGTGGTTTGGTTCAACTGTGTCTTGTACAACGTCCCAGAAACATTTCACAATGAACTTAGTGGTTTGGTTCAACTGTGTCTTGTACAACGTCCCAGACACATTTCACAATGAACTTAGTGGTTTGGTTCAACTGTGTCTTGTACAACGTCCCAGAAACATTTCACAATGAACTTAGTGGTTTGGTTCAACTATGTCTTGTACAACGTCCCAGAAACATTTCACAATGAACTCTTCCATGTCTTTGCAGAGTACAGCAGTTAAGGAGATTGGTCTGAGATCAGTTTCGACTTGCTCTGGTGGTACCTTTTTTAGAAGGGGACTGACGTATGCAGAACGGCAGATACGTGGAACATGCCCATCCAGAAGTGAACTATTGTAGATTGCAGCAAATGGACCGGCAAGCAAGGTGGAAAAATCTTTAAGGACCCAGCTTGGCACAGAGTCCGGACCATGTGCTTTATTCATGTCTAGTTTGTGAAGGTGATATTGCACCTCATCAACACAGATAACATATTCAGCGGGTAGAGATGGCGCTTCAAGCTGAAGATAGTCATTGTCAGCACTCAGGGCAGGTAGATGATAACTCACTGAATTGAAGAAGTGATTTATCCTGAAGAACACATTCACACACTTGATTGGCGAGGTAAAACAAAGTGGGGGTCACTGCTAGTTGCACCCAAGCAATTCCTTCATGGTCTTCCACCAATTGGGTGGTTTTGAATATATTAATCCATTGATTTGTTTGTCGTAATAGTTTTGTATCAAGGATTTGCTCAAACGGTTTACCTTATTACTGTATAGACGGTATAAAGCTTGGTCACCTGACTTCCATACACGTTGACGCTGACGAATCGGGTCTAGGAACCTGTCTGACACCCGTCGTTTGTCTGTTGTGTGTCTTACCACCGTCTTTGGTGGGAAATGCTTATCCAACAATTCGTTTATGTTGGATGTGAACATTTGCAGTTGTTATTCGCAGGATGGCAGATAACAAAGGTCCTCCCATTTGAGTTTATGCAAATATGCGGCAAACATGACAGGCTCTTTGTTCCCCATTACTTTGATAGTCACTAATTATCGACAGTCAGTGTTAAATTTTGGCTCAACATATGACTAACAAATTACCACGTCGTGATCAGCACTTCCAACAAGGCAACTAGTGTGTGGTGTCGGTAAAGTTTGTCCATATTTGTGCATATTTATCCAGTTTGGCGTCCGCGCGTGTGTGAACTGTCACTATCTGTTTCAGACGGTAGTGGGCTTTCAGATGCTGTTCGGGTAGAGTTGTAGTAAATAATCCAGGCAAGGCCAAATGTAGTTTATAATAATGTTGTTGTCTGCATTAGGTGGGTGATATATCACCCCAACGTTAATGCGTGTAAACTGTCGCGGTAACTTGTGTGGACGAAGCGAAATCCACAACGTTTGTCAATGTTTTCGTAGTTCTTAAAAAGGATGCCATGATTTATTAAACAAATGACCCCTCCACCATTTCGAATATGTATCCCATTGGTCGGTGCAACGGTTATATTAGCTAAATGGTGAAGTAAAGTAGATACTTGGCTATATTTAGACAATGGGTGCAACAGACTATATTGTTATCATCTAACCTTTAAGTAAGCTGTCACGGTCCTCACTAAGCTGTCACGGTCCTCACTAAGCTGTCACGGTCCTCACTAAGCTGTCACGGTCCTCACTAAGCTGTCACGGTCGTCACTAAGCTGTCATCATCCTCACTAAGCTGTCACGGTCCTCACTAAGCTGTCACGGTCCTCACTAAGCTGTCATCGTCCTCACTAGACCAACTCGTATTTTCCTCCATATGTGAACCTTAGCAGATGTGATATGTACTGGCCAATACACGTACTTCAGCGGACGTACTTCAGCGGACGTACTTCAGCGTACGTCAACATAAGCATGCATATGTGCAGCGCGCGCACAAACACACACGCACACACGTTCGCACGCACGCACACACACACACACTCGCACACACTCACACACACACATGCGCACGCTCGAGCACGCGCGCACACTCAAGTTGTCTTCTATAAACAGTATATTTTTATCAACAACACGCGCTTGGTTGAATATCCTAGATTCGGGATAATTTCTGTACTGTGTTGTGCTTCAATGTACAGACGAGAAGACTGTATGAGACGACGCGTGGGTGGAATCCGTCATAGACGACGATACAACAATGGCAGCGCAGTTCTCGAGACTTCGGTCAGTCTTAGCGCAGTGCACAAATGCTAACGTTTCGCAACTCGATTTTCAGCTTCAGTAGTATTCAATTGCACGTCAGACGGTCATTATTTATAGCTCAGGAAACTGAGTTAATATATCTCCATGATTTGCTCGTTAAGTCCCCGACGCTGCTAAACTGCTACGCGAGGGTCACTCAAACCAATCCTGTACCGAGGTTTATGGCTGGCTTCAAGCCGAAGGTGATTTCAAAACGTTTCTGTTTAGCATTTTTACAGTGTTGTTCGTTCGGTTGCCACTGAGCACTTAGTCATCAGTTCAAGTAGGAGTGTTCCAATTTAGTACCCAGCGTGACACCAATAAAGATATATCCACCATCAAGACCAAAAGAGAAGCAAAGGAAATTACTGATTTGGGAGGCTCGCGTCACTTTGTTATTGTTGCTTAGCTACATGAATTATTCTGGGAAGATGCAACATAGACAAATATAAGAAATCCCACACATGTCTTCGCTACGTCATTGAAGGCTCACACACGATGTTGTTGAGGCATACTGATCAACAGATTCTTAAGGTTCACATTACGGTCAAATAATGTTAAGGAAATCCAAGGTAGGCTTTAGGCAGCCTGGAGTGTCGAGAGTTTTGAATGAAAGGAATCATACGTTACGATTTTACGAGTCTTTTCTGGTTCGTCTTCATGTTTGCGTCGTTACACAACGTTACACAACGTTACACAACGTTACACAACGTTAATACGTACATGAAAAGTCAAAAGTTTATGACAGCACTAATAGTCTGTCACACGAAGCATTGTTTGGTCAGTTGGTTCTTGGTAAAGCCATCTAGATGAATATACATGGTAATATACATGGTAATATACATGGTAATATACACGGTAATATACACGGTAATATACACGTTAATATACATGGTAATATACATGGTAATATACATGGTAATATACATGGTAATATACATGGTAATATACATGGTAATATACACGGTAATATGCACGGTAATATGCATGGTAATATGCATGGTAATATGCATGGTAATATGCATGGTAATATACATGGTAATATACATGGTAATATACATGGTAATATACATGGTAATATACATGGTAATATACATGGTAATATACATGGTAATATGCATGGTAATATGCATGGTAAAATGCATGGTAATATGCATGGTAATATACATGGTAATATACATGGTAATATACACGGTAATATACACGGTAATATGCACGGTAATATGCATGGTAATATGCATGGTAATATGCATGGTAATATGCATGGTAATATACATGGTAATACGCATGGTAATACGCATGGTAATATACATGGTAATATACATGGTAATATACATGGTAATATGCATGGTAATATGCATGGTAATATGCATGGTAATATGCATGGTAATATACATGGTAATATACATGGTAATATACACGGTAATATACACGGTAATATACACGGTAATATACATGGTAATATGCATGGTAATATGCATGGTAATATGCATGGTAATATACATGGTAATATACATGGTAATATACACGGTAATATACACGGTAATATACATGGTAATATACACGGTAATATGCATGGTAATATGCATGGTAATATGCATGGTAATATGCATGGTAATATACACGGTAATATACATGGTAATATACACGGTAATATACATGGTAATATACATGGTAATATACATGGTAATATGCATGGTAATATGCATGGTAATATGCATGGTAATATGCATGGTAATATACATGGTAATATACATGGTAATATACACGGTAATATACACGGTAATATACATGGTAATATACACGGTAATATACACGGTAATATACATGGTAATATACACGGTAATATACACGGTAATATACACGGTAATATACATGGTAATATACATTTATATTTATTTATTGTTCCTTGGCCCTCTGTTAGTGTCATGCAGTGATGGTCTCGGTATCCGAATACAATCCCACAGGCCCAAATCCCGCAATGTGAACAATTTACCAAATCATACAGTACAATTAATTTGTTTGCCCATATTCGTTTTCTATTTACCGTTTATTTCTTCATAGAAACATGCACAGGGCTAAAATGTGTGTTCTAATTGTACATACATTTGTGTGATTAATTGTGAAAGCTCATGTACAAAAATCACGATGGGGGTCAAAGAGTCGTTTTGGATCCAATGATTGAGCAACAAGACAGGTTAAATCAATTAGATCGTGTACATAAATTCAATAAAATTTTTAAAAGAACCAGCATTTGTTGTTGTGGGATTTTTGGTCGGTGGGATTATGGTCTGCGATTCTTGGTCCTCTCTTGCCCTCTTTCTTGACAACCTTATGGTGCCCCTTCTAGGGTGCGTGTACTCTTTTTCAAGCTTGTTTCTAAAATTGCAAGTCCCGCCAATTGTCATCTTTCTCTGTGCTATTGTCCAGTTTGAATCCGTCTTCCTTGTTTTCTTTCCTTATTTGTAATTGTAAAAGTCAATGTGTTGTGGACCATTGTCCAGTAATAACACTGCTTAACAAATGTGTGACCTATTATTAACCGTCCAGTAATAACACTGCTTAACAAATGTGTGACCTATTATTAACCGTCCAGTAATAACACTGCTTAACAAATGTGTGACCTATTATTAACCGTCCAGTAATAACACTGCTTAACAAATGTGTGACCTATTATTAACCGTCCAGTAATAACACTGCTTAACAAATGTGTGACCTATTATTAACCGTCCAGTAATAACACTGCTTAACAAATGTGTGACTTATTATTAACCGCGATCGCGGGCTGAATGTCAGTCGAGTCGCCATGATCCGCGCACCCGATGGTATCCACTAACCGTACAAATGACACTTGACTGATGACAAATGGAAAATGATGTAGTGATTCGAACCGACCCTTTTCGACATTAAAGAGAATATCATACAAACTTACAAAACGGAGGCTTCCATGTCCGCTGGCGTGATTCGACTTTCAATTCTTAATGTATGTAACAATAAATAATTTGCTCATCTTGAGAACACATGAGCACGTAAAGGAATCTTGTCACATTGGGTGGGGATCCTATCCACTGGGATTTACATCTTTCTCCACTAAGCAAACACTACTTGTGTGGTTGTTATATTTAGTGGAAGAAAAAATGACAAGTATTCACGAGATGAGAACTACAACAAAACACGAAGACCTTCCTTTATATATGCCACTGTCCTCGTGTAAACGACATATCGGACGTACAAGTGTCCGTTTCGAAAGGCAATAACTCGTTTGTGGAGGTCGTTTGTGTAGGTCGTTTGTGTAGGTCGTTTGTGTTGGTCGTCGACATTTGGAATACATTGAAGCGCTATTTCCCCCCCCCCCTCTCTCTCTCTCTCTCTCTCTCTCTCTCTCTTTCCTATTATTCTACATGCAAACTATTTCTGGGGCCGAGGCTGCGTATGTCTTAAGCATGCATTGACTAACGTAGAGAAATAGTAGGAAAGATCTTGATCAAATGCAATCACGTTTGTTGGTGGGTCCTCCTAGGGGAAATCTGTTATAGCAATTCCTGTCAGAGCAAATATTTATTTCCTGTTATTTCCTGTTGCGGGACCGTTGCAAAAGTGGCATTACCAGCTATTTATGTTACGGCAAATGACTACACCGGTCTGGCTCGTGCGGTTGTTTGCACCTGATATGTTCAGTGTCATTTTATTTTGTTTCACTTTATATTGTAGCAATAATTTAATGTAGCATTTACTTCATGTAGTCATACACTATACAACGTCTATCGATACGTGTTTACTTCATGTAGTCACACACTATACAATATCCATCGATACGTGATTACTTCATGTAGTCATACACTATACAATGTCTATCTGTACGTGTTTATTTCATGTAGTCACACACTATACAATGTCTATCTATACGTGTTTACTTCATGTAATCACACACTGTACAATGTATATATGTACGTGTTTACTTCATGTAATCATACACTATACAATGTCTATCTATACGTGTTTATTTCATGTAATCATACATTATACAATGTCTATCTATACGTGTTTACTTCATGTAGTCATACATTATACAATGTCTATCTATACGTGTTTACTTCATGTAATCACACACTGTACAATGTATATATGTACGTGTTTATTTCATGTAGTCATACACTATACAATGTCTGTCGATACGTGATTACTTCATGTAGTCATACACTATAAAATGCCTATCTATACGTGTTTACTTCATGTAGTCATATTCATGTAGTCATATACTATACAATGTATATCGATATTTGTTTACTTCATGTAGTCACCCACTATACAATGTCTATCGATACGTGTTTACTTCATGTAGTCACACACAATGCAATGTCTATCGATACATGTTTACTTCATGTAGTCATATTCATGTAGTCATACACTATACAATGTATATCGATACGTGTTTACTTCATGTAGTCACACACTATACACTCTCTATCTATACGTGTTTACTTCATGTAGCTATACAATATACAATATCTGTCTATACGTGTTTACTTCATGTAGTCACACACTATACACTGTCTATCGATATGTGTTTACTTCATGTAGTCACACACTATGCAATGTCTATCGATACGTGTTTACTTCATGTTGTCATACACTATGCAATGTGTATCGACACGTGTTTACTTCATGTAGTCACACGCTATGCAATGTCTATCGATACGTGTTTACTTCATGTAGTCACACACTATGCAATGTCTATCGATACGTGTTTACTTAATGTAGTCACACGCTATGCAATGTCTATCGATACGTGTTTACTTAATGTAGTCACACGCTATGCAATGTCTATCGATACGTGTTTACTTCATGTAGTCACACGCTATGCAATGTCTATCGATACGTGTTTACTTAATGTAGTCACACACTATGCAATGTCTATCTATACGTGTTTACTTCATGTAGTCACACGCTATGCAATGTCTATCGATACGTGTTTACTTCATGTAGTCACACACTATGCAATGTCTATCTATACGTGTTTACTTCATGTAGTCACACACTATGCAATGTGTATCGGTACGTGTTTACTTCATGTAGTCACACACTATGCAATGTATATTGATACGTGTTTACTTCATGTAGTCACACACTATACAATGCGTATCGATACGTGTATACTTCATGTAGTCACACACTATACAATGTGTATCGATACGTGTTTACTTCATGTAGTCACACACTATACAATGTGTATCGATACGTGTTTACTTCATGTAGTCACACACTATGCAATGTCTATCGATACGTGTTTACTTCATGTAGTCACACACTATACAATGTCCATCGATACGTGTTTACTTCATGTAGTCACACACTATGCAATGTCTATCGATACGTGTTTACTTCATGTAGTCACACACTATGCAATGTATATTGATACGTGTTTACTTCATGTAGTCACACACTATACAATGCGTATCGATACGTGTATACTTCATGTAGTCACACACTATACAATGTGTATCGATACGTGTTTACTTCATGTAGTCACACACTATGCAATGTCTATCGATACGTGTTTACTTCATGTAGTCACACACTATGCAATGTCTATCTATACGTGTTTACTTCATGTAGTCACACACTATACAATGTCCATCGATACGTGTTTACTTCATGTAGTCACACACTATGCAATGTCTATCGATACGTGTTTACTTCATGTAGTCACACACTATACAATGTCTATGTATACGTGTTTACTTCATGTAGTCATACACTATACAATGTCTATCGATACGTGTTTACTTCATGTAGTCATACACTATACAATTACTATCGATACGTGTTTACTTCATATAACATAACAATTTTGAAAGGTTGATATTAATTATACGGCAATTATTAAAGATAACGTTATCCTTGATTATGATTGCATTGGCTTATGGCGTAGCTAGTAAACCTTGGATAACTACGTTAGATAGTATCTTATGGCGTAGCTAGTAAACCTTGGATAACTACGTTAGATAGTATCTTATGGCGTGGCAAGTCAACCTTGGATAAGTACGTTAGATAGTATCTGATGGCGTGGCAAGTCAACCTTGGATAACTACGTTAGATAGCATCTTATGGCGTAGCTAGTAAACATTGGATAACTACGTTAGATAGTATCTGATGGCGTGGCAAGTCAACCTTGGATAACTACGTTAGATAGTATCTTATGGCGTGGCAAGTCAACATTGGATAACTACGTTAGACAGCATCTGATGGCGTAGCTAGTAAACCTTGGATAACTACGTTAGATAGTATCTTATGGCGTAGCTAGTAAACCTTGGATAACTACGTTAGATAGCATCTTATCATAAATACTCTATTAAACTGTACGCTGTGCGTCCGTGCGTGCGTGCTTGCCTGTGTGCGTGCGTGCGTGCGTGCGTGCGTGCTTGCCTGTGTGCCTGTGTGCGTGTGTGCCTGTGTGCGTGCGTTGAAGTTGTCCGTTATACGTACGAAGTATGACAGTAGTATGTATGACGACACGAGCGTGCCATTTGACACACACAAAACGCATGGAAGAACGAGCGTGTCATTTCTCGTACGTGGGACGTATGACACAAAACGCGTGTAGTTTGTTATACGAGCTACATCATAACAACACGAGTATGCTATTTAACGTACTTAGGACGTTCCAAAGAACATGTTTAGTCAATAAGACGTATGACAGAAAAAAACGTGGCATTTGTTATACGTAGGACGTATGAAAACATGAGCGTGTCAATTGATGAATTCCTTCAATATCATCAATATCACAACATCGTCATACGTCATCATATATGTCACCTCTCTCCTCCGCAGTCACCCGACTAAACGCCCGTTGTGAAATAATGCCGAGCATCTTGGTGATTTATCGTAAACACATATATTAATCAACGAGGCTTCGCCAAACCGGATTGAATGTGACAACAGTTCTGATTAAATACGATCTAGCTAATGGATTTCGGTGCTTACAACAGTTATTAGGACGATTCAATGATGAATTCAAATGCAATGCAGCGTAGCGCGATGAACGTATTATCTCGTCTCCTCGTCTGTTCATTGAAAGATAATAGAAACAATATGTGACGAAAGCCAGGTGGATGGCATTGCTTTTGAAATGAGTGACTCTAGGTCATGAAGTGCAATCGTAGATCCATTGCCGTTGATGGCTAATCACCATATCCTTGAAGACTGACGTCTTTAAGACAGGATGGAGATTGATGTTCTATTCTGGGAAAATTTCATTTGACCGTAGTTATAAGCTATGCTATGTTTTTTTCGAATATTACCTTCGCGCGTCGCTTTCGTGAGGTTAATAAAATATGTTGGAAATGCATAAAATTGCCACATCACGTCACCACAAGTTAATGACATGACCGCATCTTTAACAAATTATTATTATAATTTCCAAACATATATACCATTACAATATACAAATGCAGCATAATATGACCATTAAACATGGAAACATGGATTCGTTATCAGATTACAATCACACCATTCGGAGAGCAAATATTCGTAATATGTAAACGAGACGCGTGTTAAAGCACCAATATGTCATGTTTACTTGCAACTTTATTTTTATAATTTCACAATAATGTAACCGTTTACAATAGGACACATCGTAAAAAGATTGGCCTGCAAAGACCTGTCTCAATTATTCAAATAACTGTTTAAAAATAGTTTTAAATAATAGTCGTGCCCACGAGTATTCGTACACAACATGAGTTATACTTAACATGATTCGTACACAACATGAGTTATACTTAACATGATTCGTACACAACGTGAGTTATACTTAACATGATTCGTACACAACATGAGTTATACGTAACATGATTCGTACACAACACGAGTTATACTTAACATGATTCGCACACAACGTAAGTTATACTTAACACGATTCGTAGGTGGTGCTTAATCTATTCGATTTTTTGATAGTCTCGTTTCAAATTAATGTTGCGAAAAATCATACTAGCTCGTTTGTGCAACTTTTGCATGTAGTTTTTGTGAAATCATCAGACAAACTATTAAATTAGTTAATGCTTGTTCAAGAATTAACTGAAGTGAAAATCGAAATGCTGAAAAATCACGATTTTTTTCCTTGGTTAAATTTCAGACAAACTATTAAATTAGCTAATGCTTGTTCAAGCATTAACTGAAGTGAAAATCGAAATGCTGAAAAATCACGATTTTGTCCCCTGGTGAAATTTCGTAAGTTTGTCATGTGATCGGCGAGAGGATGGAGTTCATGCCCATGATCAGCATTGATCCACACAGTGCTTACCATTTTGGATATCCACTATTTTGATCCTTTACCAGATCTAATGACTAAAGTCAATTCTTTCGATGACTTGAACAAAAATGGGCATTTCGTGTTTATTAAATTGACTGTGGATGTTACATAAACTATTCAGACCCTACATATTTGGACCAATGAACCGGATTTGTGATAGGCTAAATTTGTTGAGGAAGTAGTTTTAACATGATTCGTCCACAGCATAAGTTATACTTATGAGTTATACTTAACATGATTCGTACAGACATCAGTTATACTTAACGTGAATCATACACAACGTGAGTTATACTTAGCATGATTAGTACACAACATGAGTTAAACTTAAAATGATCCTTGCAACATGTTTCTTACACAAGTCGCCAAAAATGGCACATACTATGATGGCACATACTATGATGGCACATACTATGATGGCACATACTATGATGGCACATACTATGATGGCACATACTATGATGGCACATACTATGATGGCCCATACTATGATGGCACATACTATGATGGCCCATACTATGATGGCCCATACTATAATGGCACATACTATGATGGCACATACTATGATGGCACATACTATGATGGCACATACTATGATGGCACATACTATGATGGCACGATTGAGGTAACGAAAATGGCACATTTTAATATAAAATATGCTGCATTCGTTATATTCTTTCTTTTCTTATTTTATTCCCATCGTCATTCGTTCTTTTTTCTTTGTCTTTGTTGTGTCTTATTTGTTTCTTCCTTTCTCTCTTTCTCTCTTTCTTTCTATCTTTCTTTCGGCACAAACCGAATGGTTGTCCATAGTTTTTTCATCGACTTGCTTAGCCGATAATATTGACAGCGCAGTTGTGCGGCCGACCCGGTGGGCGAATGCTCTGCAGTGGAGCACAATAACTCAATACCTGAATCTGGTCTCCGTGCCAAATTGACATTAATGTGATCAAGGCGGAAATAATGCTCAGGACGAATCGTGACGTCCTCCAACCTCACGCAATGCAGTACACTCCTGTTCCCACAATCATGTCTGTAGTCGCCTTCAGTGTGATTTTATTATTTTATTTTCTCCATCTCTGTCCGGCGTCATTAAAACCTCACAAAGTTGATTGTCATATCTTTATCGAACAACGAATCCACCTGCGTCAGTTACAGTGCAACTGGACCGACTCCCCTTCGCTAACACTGCAAACAAGGCGAGCTTCTCAGAAAATCCGTCAATAAGTAGCCCGGGC
>OY759272.1:47479398-47541898 GCA_963662155.1 Lamellibrachia columna
AGTGTGTACTTGTGCTGATGTACAAGCAGCAGATGATACTAAGGTTGTACTTGTGCTGATGTACAAGCAGCAGGTGATACTGAGTGTGTACTTGCGCTGATGTACAAGCAGCAGGTGATACTGAGTGTGTACTTGTGTTGATGTACAAGCAGCAGGTGATACTGAGTGTGTACTTGTGTTGATGTACAAGCAGCAGGTGATACTGAGTGTATACTTGTGTTGATGTACAAGCAGCAGGTGATACTAAGGGTGTAGTTGTGTTGATGTACAAGCAGCAGGTGATATTGAGTGTATACTTGTGTTGGTGTACAAGCAGCAGGTGATACTGAGTGTGTACTTGTGTTGGTGTACAAGCAGCAGGTGATACTGAGTGTGTACTTGTGCTGATGTACAAGCAGCAGGTGATACTGAGTGTGTACTTGTGTTGATGTACAAGCAGCAGATGATACTGAGTGTGTACTTGTGTTGATGTACAAGCAGCAGGTGATACTGAGTGTGTACTTGTGTTGATGTACAAAGCAGCAGGTGATACTGAGTGTGTACTTGTGTTGGTGTACAAAGCAGCAGGCGATACTAAGGGTGTACTTGTATTGATGTACAAAGCAGCAGGCGATACTAAGGGTGTACTTGTGTTGATGTACAAGCAGCAGGTGATACTGAGTGTATACTTGTGTTGATGTACAAGCAGCAGGTGATACTAAGGGTGTACTTGTGTTGATGTACAAGCAGCAGGTGATATTGAGTGTATACTTGTGTTGGTGTACAAGCAGCAGGTGATACTGAGTGTGTACTTGTGTTGGTGTACAAGCAGCAGGTGATACTGAGTGTGTACTTGTGCTGATGTACAAGCAGCAGGCGATACTAAGGGTGTACTTGTGTTGATGTACAAGCAGCAGGTGATACTGAGTGTGTACTTGTGTTGATGTACAAGCAGCAGGCGATACTAAGGGTGTACTTGTGCTGATGTACAAGCAGCAGGTGATACTGAGTGTGTACTTGTGTTGATGTACAAGCAGCAGGTGATACTGAGTGTGTACTTGTGTTGATGTACAAAGCAGCAGGTGATACTAACGGTGTACTTGTGTTGGTGTACAAGCAGCAGGTGATACTTAGTGTGTACTTGTGTTGATGTACAAGCAGCAAGTGATACTGAGTGTGTACTTGTGTTGCTGTACAAGCAGCAGGCGATACTAAGGGTGTACTTGTGTTGATGTACAAAGCAGCAGGCGATACTAAGGGTGTACTTGTGTTGATGTACAAGCAGCAGGTGATACTGAGTGTGTACTTGTGTTGATGTACAAGCCGCAGGTGATACTGAGTGTGTACTTGTGTTGCTGTTCAAGCAGCAGGCGATACTAAGGGTGTACTTGTGCTGATGTACAAGCAGCAGGTCATACTGAGGGTGCACATGTGGTCGTTGGAAGTTCTTGAAGTAGTAATTAGATGTTTTATTTCATCATATGTTTCATTTATCTTTTTGCTCAACTGCCTCGTCTTTAAGTTCACACGAGAAAGGCAGCTGCACGACCAATCTACAATGTAGAATTGATTCACATAAATTAATTTTAAAAGGCATGTTTTGTTCTTTGGTATATATAGGAGAAGGCAGTGATAGTTGAGCCAGTTTTTATTCTTTTGGATGATTAGGGCGCAATCATATTCATATGTCAAAATTGCTTTTACTCGCATAAACTATGATTATTAGTATATAATTTTTTTTATACCAACATAATATATTTAGCATGCATAGATAATTATATATAGCTGATTCAAATACTGTTGGTAAGCTGGCTCAAGTAACACTTTGTGTGGGGTAAGTTGAGCCATAGTGTAGCGTAAGTTGCGTAAATGCTTTATTTGTATAATTTACGTAGGCCTTGTACAAAATATTCATAACAACTCAGCCAACACATCTACCTAATGGGTACAACACGTCTCTGACAAGTCTACACGCTTAATTAATAAGTTGAAACACTTAATTAATATAGTCTTATATGTCAATCGCAAAAAGTGTCGTTAACTGCTAATGTGTTGCCTTGTAACTATCCGATGTCCCAATTTGCTCGGAAAAATTAATTCCTTGATGTATTTTGGGGTAAAGAACACTCTTCTTCGTTCCTTAGTTGCTGCTCAACTAACCCTCCTTCAGGCCCTGGGTGGCTCAACTAGCCCCATTTCGACAATTAAGCTTATTTAATTAACTTCTCATTAATACGCGAAATTATGTAAATTATCTTCTTCTCTGCGCATAGTTAAGCCATTTGTAAATAATAAAGTCTGGTCACGTCAGTTGATAGTTTAAACATCAGCAGACATTAATCACAATTACCAAAAGTATCGAAAAACATCAAAAAACATACTTTTAGCTCACATGTTCTGGCCGTTGTGACAAATGTAACCTATTATACGTCAATCGTGTTCTAATAACATGTTCAATCACTGGGTGGTACCTTGTAAATGTCGCTGCTGTAGTTTCCTGAGAAACATGGGTGGCTCAATTAACCCAGTGGCTCAACTAACACTGCCTTCCCCTAGGTGATGTTTCTCCTAAATACATGTACAAATGTACAACTCCACAAAAGTTAACAACAAACATTATCATAACAAAATACACCATTCAAAGGGCCTCGCCCATGTCCTGACTCAATATATAATGCACACAAATACTGTAACAAATTAAACAGGATGTCCTGTACCTCGAGAATACGGGCGCTTCTTTGCCAACTGCACACCTTTTACAAGGTGGGAGGGGTATCTTTCCTGATCCATATACCCTTCCTCGTGGAGGACCTGGGCTGGAATGCCCCTGCCTCCTGGGGTGTCCCTGCCTCCTGGGGTGTCCCTGCCTCCTGGGGTGTTCCTGCCTCCTGGGATGTCCCTGCCTCCTAGGGTGTCCCTGCTTCCTGGGGTGTCCCTGCCTCCTGGGGTGTCCCTGCCTCCTGGGGTGTCCCTGCCTCCTGGGGTGTCCCTGCCTCCTGGGGTGTCCCTGCCTCCTGGGGTGTCCCTGCCTCCTGGGATGTCCCTGCTTCCTAGGGTGTCCCTGCTTCCTGGGGTGTCCCTGCCGCCTGGGGTGTCCCTGCCTCCTGGGATGTCCCTGCCTCCTGGGGTGTCCCTGCCTCCTGGGGTGTCCCTGCCGCCTGGGGTGTCCCTGCCTCCTGGGATGTCCCTGCCTCCTGGGGTGTCCCTGCCTCCTGGGATGTCCCTGCCTCCTGGGATGTCCCTGCTTCCTGGGGTGTCCCTGCCTCCTGGGATGTATCTGCCTCCTGGGATGTCCCTGCTTCCTGTGATGTCCCTGCCTCCTGGGATGTCCCTGCTTCCTGGGGTGTCCCTGCCTCCTGGGATGTCCCTGCCTCCTGGGATGTCCCTGCCTCCTGGGGTGTCCCTGCCGCCTGGGGTGTCCTGCCTCCTGGGATGTCCCTGCCTCCTGGGGTGTCCCTGCCTCCTGGGATGTCCCTGCCTCCTGGGATGTCCCTGCTTCCTGGGGTGTCCCTGCCTCCTGGGATGTCTCTGCCTCCTGGGATGTCCCTGCTTCCTGGGATGTCCCTGCCTCCTGGGATGTCCCTGCTACCTGGGGTGTCCCTGCCTCCTGGGATGTCCCTGCTTCCTGGGGTGTCCCTGCCTCCTGGGGTGTCCCTGCCTCCTGGGGTGTCCCTGCCGCCTGGGGGTGTCCCTGCCGCCTGGGGTGTCCCTGCCTCCTGGGATGTCCCTGCCTCCTGGGGTTTCCCTGCCTCCTGGGATATCCCTGCCTCCTGGGATGTTCCAGACTCGCCTTTTTGATCAGCAAGTTTCGTCGCTACAGAAGAATGTTAGTACTATATACATATAATGAAATAATATTTCTGTAATTAACAGGGTCGTGTGTGAACTCTCTTATACATCATTATGTAAAGATATTAATATATTTTCTATTTAATCCGGTCCCGTGCTTCTTACTAGTTACTGCTTTACGCAGGAGGTGTGCCTCTGTATTCTCTTGAGTCATTGGTACCTTTGGTCTGCGTCTGTACTTCTGCAAAAAATCGCAAGATATATATTTACGTTCATGATACATGATGTACACAATGATTCATGAAATTAATTATTGGCGTACTTGTGTTGCCCTAGAGTTAGTGTCTTCCTGTGTCTCCATTCTATTCCGTAGTCCTGTGATCATTGCTCATTCCTATCCCTTCTATTCCGTAGTCCTGAGATCATTGCTCATTACTATCCATTATATTCCGTTGTCCTGTGATCATTGCTCATTCCTATCCCTTCTATTCCGTAGTCCTGTGATCATTGCTCATTCCTATCCTTTCTATTCCGTAGTCCTGTGATCATTGCTCATTCCAATCATTTCTATTCCGTAATCCTGTGATCATTACTCATTCCTATCCTTTCTATTCCGTAGTCCTGTGATCATTGCTCATTCCTATTATTTCTATTCCGTAGTCCTGTGATCATTGCTCATTTCTATTCCGTAGTCCTGTGATCATTTCTCATTCCTATCCTTTCTATTCCGTAGTCGTTTGATCATTGCTCATTCCAATCCTTTCTATTCGGTAAGCCCGTGATCATTGCTCATTTGTAGCCTTTGTGCTACTGTCAGCACACGGTTCCCGACCACTACTGATGTATGGAATATATAAACGTATGTGTACCTTTCCGAGCGTGTGCATTTAGATACCGAGTGTATAAATTATATTGATGCAATATATCACTATTACAAACCCCAAAACAGGCTGCATGTGACGCCGAGCGTCTACTATGACCGAGCCTATGCCATATGTAATTCAACACCACGGGATCCTCACGGGATCCTCACGGGATCCCCAATGTTGCCCGAACATAACATACCACATTCATGCTTCGCCATAGCTTGATTTAAAAAGTAATGCAATATATTTACGTACGATCGAATCTTCGTGTAAGTAGCACAGCAACGCTTGCCGGTTTGTCTCTGCGATGACGTAGCACAGCAACGCTTGCCGGTTTGTCTCTGCGATGACGTAGCACAGCAACGCTTGCCGGTTTGTCTCTGCGATGACGTAGCACAGCAACGCTTGCCGGTTTGTCTCTGCGATGACGTAGCACAGCAACGCTTGCCGGTTTGTCTCTGCGATGACGTAGCACAGCAACGCTTGCCGGTTTGTTTCTGCGATGACGCGTTAGTTGGAAAATCATAGCTTGGCAGCAGTGCATCATTTTTTGCGCACTGTTATTTGCGTTCGCTTGGTATCGTGCATATGCTCTGTACCGTCCGCGGTATAGTTGTCATAAAAATAGAGACATGTATACACACTTCTAATATGTCAGCAATATCTACATTAAAGGGTCGGTAGTACATGTGTGAAAAAACGCTCACTAATATTTAAAATCCTTGCCAGAATAAATATGTCTTTGTTATCCTCTCGGTACCTCTTTGTTATCCTCTCGGTACTTCTTTGTTATCCTCTCGGTACCTCTTGGTTATCCTCTCGGTACCTCTTTGTTATCCTCTCGGTACCTCTTTGTTATCCTCTCGGTACCTCTTTGTTATCCTCTCGGTACCTCTTTGTTATCCTCTCGGTACCTCTTTGTTATCCTCTCGGTACCTCTTTGTTATCCTCTCGGCCAACAACTACCCCACGCAAAAATATAGGTACATTAGATTTTACCACAGGTTGATATTTTTCTAGACCAATTTAACCAGTGTATTTTATCTAGATATCTATAGCAGAACATACGGCTATTTACTATTTGTTAAGCTTTGCTGAATATTTACATACGCTCGATTTATTTAAAACTACCCCAGCATATATGTCCTCAGGACATATCCGTTCAACAGAACGCTTACATTTTGTTGACAATTAAATGTTGAACTACCTGCCGTTACACCTGAATAACACACATACATGTCTGGTTGTTACTTGGTGTTTATTTCGTGTCAATGAAACAGTACTAAAGTCAAAACTTAAAAATGTTTGTCCATGCGGAGAACATGGCCAAGCCATCGCCACCTTGTTTGTTTCACATCATCGACGATGTTTTTGATATTTGTCCATGCGGAGAACATGGCCAAGCCATCGCCACCTTCTTTGTTTCACCTCATCGACGATGTTATTGATATTTGTCCATGCGGAGAACATGGCCAAGCCATCGCCACCTTCTTTGTTTCACCTCATCGACAATGTTATTGATATTTGTCCATGCGGAGAACATGGCCAAGCCATCGCCACCTTCTTTGTTTCACCTCATCGACGATGTTATTGATATTTGTCCATGCGGAGAACATGGCCAAGCCATCGCCACCTTCTTTGTTTCACCTCATCGACGATGTTGTTAATGTTGTTGCTTTCTGAGATTTTCTTGTTGGTCATTGTTTGTCTATTGTAGCACTTCAGCCGAAAATATGAAGGAACCAATTAAATATATAGTTGTCACCACGAAACGTCGCGCTGCAATATAGATCATCCTCTTCCGTACCATTTGTAATCGGAAAGCACATTTGAACATTCGACGTGCGTTATGTAAATACTCCGCATCAGAGAGGGCGTCAATACGACCAGTGTTTAATCAACTGTCGAGATGTGCAGACGTCACTGGCAGACCCACGGCTATAATCACCGCCTTTCAGTCGTTTTATGGAAACGCTAGGTGACGTCACTCAATGACAAAACATGTGGTATTATATGGGCGAGTCATCAAGCCTTCCATAAGGTCCGAGTCGCCATGAGTTAATTGTGTACTGAACGTTGTATATTGGCGTTAATAGCCTGAAAGCTTTTACACACCTAGTGGCGTTTCAGGCACGTCGCCGACTTGTTACGATATTCGCTGCGTCGTAGATATCTGTAGTTTGTGTTGGAGCGTACCAGTGTATTTAGCGGGGTGTGTATTTGGTCGGCTTGAAGCTACGCGAGGTGGTTACATTGAAGTGAGTTTCGTGCAGTGGGGTAGTTAGGGGGGAGGCCATAGGGTAGTTAGGGGGAAGGCCATAGTATATTAGGGGGAAGAAATAGGGTATAACATTTTGGATTTTTCCTACATGGTAACATGGGTGAATAGACCAAATAAATAAAGATTAAATAAACAAGATTACTGGAACTGACGAATGTCCGCGTGAATTGACTATTAAACACAGGTAGACTCCGTGATATGAAGCAGCTGCTGTATTGACTGTTGTATATAATTACATCATGTCACAGGTATGGTGTGCTTCGAACATAACACAATTATGCATGCTAAGCACCGAAGGACCTACGCGTGTTTACTGCAACAAGACGAGCCACGCTAAAACACGTGCCCCTCTGACATGAAAGCGCAGTCGATTATGATAATTAAGACGTATCCTGAGCTAGAAACCGACTTACGCAGCCGGAAATTTAAAAGCGGTTTGAGTGAGGCTGGATTGGTCGATACTACGCTCGTCGCCGGCCAGTAAATTGCGACGGTAGAGTCAGCCTCGGCAATGTTTGTCTCACACCACGGTTCGTGCTACTTATTTAAACTCTCTCTCTCTCTCTCTCTTTCTCTCTCTCTCTCTCTCTCTCTCTCTCTCTCTCTCTCTCTCTCTCTCTCTCTCTCTCTCTCTCTCTCTCTCTCTCTCTCTCTCTCTCTCTCTCTCTCTCTCTCTCTCTCTCTCTCTCTCTCTCTCTCTCTCTCTCTCTCTCTCTCTCTCTCTCTCTCTCTCTCTCTCTCTCTCGCCGATCCATCACGGCCTGTCGTCGACTGCCAGTGACAGCGCGGCCCTCCTCCACACGCACCGTCGACTGGTCTTAATTACCTTCCCGGAAGCCGCCCTGCCAATCTGTGCATATTGGCGTTTTACTTTCGACGACACATTGGATCAAAAATATGCGGCGACTTGGTTCGTTTATATCAGCGCAGTTGCAGCCAAACGACTCATAGACGTTGTAACCAACGAGGTTGATGTACAGGGAAATTCGTTTGACATATCTCACTCGTTAAAGACAATCCATCACCTGACCCTCGATGCCGATTATTCCGAGAATTTACAGGTAGAGTACCGTGTGGCATTTCGTTGTGGCATTTTTCTTTAGTAGAACCGACGATGACGTCGGGAGTAGTGGGAGATATCTGGCAATCGAGTCGATAGCGACGGTCCCGAAGAGTGACGGCGGGTAATCTACACGATCTTTCGACAACACAGATACCTGTGCGTGATAGATGCGGCCGTTTTAATAGCGCCGAGATCAACACCTGGCCTTCTAATGACGCGAAAGTTCGTCTCGAGCAAATGTCAAGTCGTGTTCGTCATGACTACGGTGCTCAAGATGTCAGTGGTGGCGAGACGCTGTATTGTGTCTGTGTGTGTGGATGTGTGTGTCTGTGTGTGTGGATGTGTGTGTCTGTGTGTGTGGATGTGTGTGTCTGTGTGTGTGGATGTGTGTATAAGTGTGTGTCAGCTGCGTGCGCCGTTGTACTTTTGGAGAACGGACGGACGAACGGAGATCAAATCCTCAATAGATGATTCACCTCGTTCTAGAAATCACAGTAAACCAACCAATCAGTTTGTTATAGAGTCTCTGGTTGAACACATGTGTGCAGACTTTCTGTTCAGTCTTTATAACAGTTCAAACAAAACACGAATTCGCACGAAATTGAAGACGTCTACTACAATAACGAACATACAAACCAGACCGTTGTAGAACATTTCGTTTTCAAGAATGTTGCCCTACAAAAGGTTATGTTAACTGATCCAATAACGATATGGTGTGGTCTGCGTCCTGTTGAATAGGATGACTTCTGCTTCAGTGGTATATCGGCTGATTGTGTGTTCTTCTACATGTCGTTTGAAACACTGCTTAGTGTTGGCGAATGCAAGCTTTATTTGAAGAATTTACTGCACGAATGCAGAAAGCAAGATGCAGAAAACGAGCCAGGAAGTGAATATAGTATAATGTGTTTAGCAACCAATCAGTTTGTTATAGCGTCTCTCATTGAGACTGTCAAGCTCGATTGCGTTTGATTTTTCTAATTAGAATAATTGGAAACTTTACAGTGACTTGACCATGGATATGCACAGCGGCCCTGTCCTCCGTCTTAGTTGTCAAACCGCGCCTCGTACAATGTAATGATATTTTGAACGATTTTGGCCGCCCACCTGCCATCTCTAGGCAACCGTTTGATGTGTTTTTTTCTATTTTCTCAGCCGTTATTTCTTGTCCTTATTGACATCGCTCATCGGCTCAGGCTAAATGCATTTTAATCCACTGATGCAGACAATGGCGGTGAACATGGTTGGAGGCAGTTGAACTCCGAAGGTTCAGTCTCAACAGTTGACCCTATGTACATATGCTGGACGCACAACAGTTCACCCTGTGTACATGTGCTGGACGTACAACAGTTGACCCTATGTACATGTGCTGGACGTACAACAGTTCACCCTGTGTACATGTGCTGGACGTACAACAGTTCACCCTGTGTACATGTACTGGACGTACAACAGTTCACCCTGTGTACATGTGCTGGACGTACAACAGTTGACCCTATGTACATGTGCTGGACGTACAACAGTTGACCCTGTGTACATGTGCTGGACGTACAACAGTTCACCCTGTGTACATGTGCTGGACGTACAACAGTTCACCCTATGTACATGTGCTGGACGTACAACAGTTCACCCTGTGTACATGTGCTGGACGTACAACAGTTGACCCTGTGTACATGTGCTGGACGTACAACAGTTCACCCTGTGTACATGTGCTGGACGTACAACAGTTCACCCTATGTACATGTGCTGGACGTACAACAGTTCACCCTGTGTACATGAGCTGGACGTACAACAGTTCACCCTGTGTACATGTGCTGGGCGTACAACAGTTCACCATATGTACATGTGCTGGACGTACAACAGTTCACCATATGTACATGTGCTGGACGTACAACAGTTCACCATATGTACATGTGCTGGACGTACAACAGTTCACCATATGTACATGTGCTGGACGTACAACAGTTCACCATATGTACATGTGCTGGACGTACAACAGTTCACCATATGTACATGTGCTGGACGTACAACAGTTCACCATATGTACATGTGCTGGACGTACAACAGTTCACCATATGTACATGTGCTGGACGTATACATTTTAACACGATATTTAGCCGGGCTGATACATTACAAACCTGATGACTGATTGTTCTTTACAATCCTAAATAAAACACCTGAATGGCATCTTTGTACCGGGATCACTTTGTACCGGGATCACTTTGTACCGGGATAACGGTGTACCGGGATCACTTTGTACCGGGATCACTTTGTACCGGGATCACGTTGTACCGGGATCACGTTGTACCGGGATCACTTTGTACCGGGATCACGTTGTCTTTGACCAATGCAATGACTGTGCTTAGTTTATCGCTGTCATCTGTGTCGATTTCTCGTACAGTTTTTTTTTCATGAATATTATGTGGCGTTGCTATCATTTTCTTCCAAAATTCTGCCTAGCCTCAGCATGCCAAAGGAACAGGCAGACCAACAGGCAGACCAACGGGCAGACCAACAGGCAGACCAACAGGCAGACCAACAGGCAGACCAACAGGCAAACACAAAAAGAATGTTACTCCTAAAGGCATCCAGACTCTTTCGGCTAACAATGTCGTTGTAACAGTGTTACTATTAAAGGCATCCTGACTCTTTAGACTAACAATGTTGTTGTAACAATGTTACTCTTAAAGGCACCCAGACACTTTCGACTAACAATGTTGTTGTAACAATGTTACTCTTAAAGGCATCCTGACTCTTTCGACTAACAATGTTGTTGTAACAATGTTACTCTTAAAGGCATCCTGACTCTTTAGACTAACAATGTTGTTGTAACAATGTTACTCTTAAAGGCATCCTGACTCTTTAGACTAACGATGTTGTTGTAACAATGTTACTCTTAAAGGCATCCAGACTGTTTAGACTGACGATGTTGTTGTAACAGTGTTACTATTAAAGGCATCCTGACTCTTTAGACTAACAATGTTGTTGTAACAATGTTACTCTTAAAGGCACCCAGACACTTTCGACTAACAATGTTGTTGTAACAATGTTACTCTTAAAGGCATCCTGACTCTTTAGACTAACAATGTTGTTGTAACAATGTTACTCTTAAAGGCATCCTGACTCTTTAGACTAACGATGTTGTTGTAACAATGTTACTCTTAAAGGCATCCAGAATCTTTAGACTAACAATGTTGTTGTAACAATGTTACTATTAAAGGCATCCAGACTCTTTAGACTAACAATGTTGTTGTAACGATGTTACTATTAAAGGCATCCAGACTCTTTAGACTAACAATGCTGTTGTAACAATGTTACTATTAAAGGCATCCAGACTGTTTAGACTAACAATGCTGTTGTAACAATGTTACTCTTAAAGGCATCCAGACTGTTTAGACTAACAATGTCGTTGTAACAATGTTACTCTTAAAGGCATCCAGACTGTTTAGGCTAACAATGTTGTTGTAACAACATTTTCGCCGAGTCGTGTTTGTAAACAAGCGGCATTCATCTTGTCACTGCACAAAATGCGTGTTCTTCTGTTAACATAATAACATGGTTTATTTAGTTTGTCTAAAATGTCATCTGTTGGCATACAAAGGTTACCGTTCATACTAACTAGTGGCGTCGACTATTTAAACGTTTTATTTGCGTACTTTGACTGTATGCACAACGCAAGATGAGTCCATAAAGTGGTGACGTCACAATATTTGTTGTAAACATCCTATTTACAAAGTATATCAAGCTGTTATGTGTATTATCCTAACCTAATTATAAAAATGCAAAACCACCCATTTCAAAACTCTAAAATATTGTGGGTAACAGTTAAAAAAAGAGATCCTTCTTCGGATTGAGCTACGCTGATCGACGGTCGCTACGTGTGCAACGCTGGACGGTTGCCGCTGACAATAGCCGGCTTACGGCGCCAGTTTCAGCCGTTATTGACTTGATGTCCTGCGCGCATGAATCATGATTCAATTATAGGGCGATTACCGTAGCGCTGCCCGGTCAGGCGGACCGATAACACGCCGGCGGTCACTGCGGCGTCCGATGTTCATTTGTCCACTGTTCTTGCCGTGTGATATATACTTCTCGGTCAACTCACCGGTGTGACATCCTGTCCTATAGACGGTCGAACGTCGCAGGGGATGGGGATATGGAATTGTTTCTTTTGCATAACATTAAGTGTGTTCTGTGTTAATAAGTGCAAGCCAGGCAGGTACCGTTACGATACAGAAACACGCCAGGCCACTGTTAGTGTTATTAATTGAAGCCACCAGCGTTATAAAATTCGCTAACTATCGACGTGTCGCACAGTGTTGCAAGAACATGCATTTAATTGTGTTAGATTGGTCAGATGATATGAATAGATGGATGACCGTGGCATTAATCACAGTGGTCTTTGAACATTTGCAGTGGTGGACGGGAAGATACATTGCAGTGGACGGGGCGATACATTGCAGTGGACGGGGCGATACATTGCAGTGGACGGGGCGATACATTGCAGTAGTGGACGGGGCGATACATTGCAGTGGACGGGGCGATACATTGCAGTGGACGGGGCGATACATTGCAGTAGTGGACGGGGCGATACATTGCAGTGGTGGACGGGGCGATACATTGCAGTGGTGGACGGGGCGATACATTGCAGTAGTGGACGGGGCGATACATTGCAGTAGTGGACGGGGCGATACATTGCAGTGGACGGGGCGATACATTGCAGTGGTGGACGGGGCGATACATTGCAGTGGACGGGGCGATACATTGCAGTAGTGGACGGGGCGATATATTGCAGTGGACGGGGCGATACATTGCAGTGGTGGACGGGGCGATACATTGCAGTGGACGGGGCGATACATTGCAGTGGTGGACGGGGCGATACATTGCAGTGGACGGGGCGATACATTGCAGTAGTGGACGGGGCGATACATTGCAGTGGACGGGGCGATACATTGCAGTGGTGGACGGGGCGATAAATTGCAGTGGTGGACAGGGCGATACTTTGCAGTGGTGGACGGGGCGATACATTGCAGTGGTGGACGGGGCGATACATTGCAGTGGTGGACGGGGCGATAAACCACGTGCCAAAATGTACACTGACACTTAGACAGGGATTTTGCATTCAATAGCATCTATCTTATAGACTTTAACATATACTGTTGTAACTTTGAAACATTATCTTTCAACGGGGGTGTATCACGGGCATATAAAACATATAAAACAAGCAACTCAGTAGTGCTTAGCACCCGGAGTATATATAGGGCATATAAAACATGCAAAAACAAGCAACTCAATAGTACGTACCGCTCGGAGTGTATCTAGGACATATAAAATATACAAAACAAGCAACTCGATAGTACGTACCGCTCGGAGTGTATATAGGGCATATAAACATATAAAACAAGCAACTCAATAGTACGTATCACGCGGAATGTATATAGGGCATATCAAATATATAAAACAAGCAACTCAGCAGTACCTACCACGCCGGGTGCGTATTTCGCAAACTCGTCAACGCATTACTATAGCCAAGAAACTCTCGCCACTCGAAGATATTCTAAATCAGTCGTATTAAGCCACCACAGAGCTGACTCAGTGGTTAGATATCGATTTGCAATCTATTGTCTACGTGCGTCGCAGATAAAATAAGATTTGTTGGTACACTCGTGAGCACCTATTCGACACGCACGATAGGAACTCTCTCAGGGTAAATCCAGAGACTCCAACAATATTGATGTGACGCAGTTGTGTTGGTATTCCAGCGACAACGTGTGCTACAAGTGCTCGCAGTTTGGCGTGCCAAAACATTCCATCTAGACGACATTGTCTGCGTGTTGATGTGTGATGTACGAACGTGTTGTTGCGTAATTTACAAGCGGTTTGTTGCGTGATCTACGAGCGGTTTGTCGTGTGATCTACGAGCGTGTTGTCGCGTGATCTACGAGCGTGTTGTCGCGTGATCTACGAGCGTGTTGTCGCGTGATCTAAGAGCGTGTTGTCGCGTGATCTACGAGCGTGTTGTCGCGTGATCAACGAGCGTGTTGTCGCGTCATCTACGAGCAGCCGAATCACGACGCATGTATGCGTGATATAATCAGGCAAGCGCTCATGCGTTCAGCGTTTTCGGAAGTCTACTTTATAGGCGTAGAACACAACAGCTAGTTAACATATGCTTGTCAACGCACGTGAAGGCAAATGCAATTGTTTCAAATTATTCAAATGTGAATGCTATTTTCCAGGAAAGCATACATGTGCAAATGTTTTGCAGTCGCATCTAAATATCAATGCAAATGTTTTGGTTATGAATTTGTGAGTGCATTTGATTTCATTTCAAATGTAGTATTTATGTAGTATGTTTGTGTTATATTTTGCGTGACATGTGGTGACAACACTAATTTTGGAAAAACTAAGATTTGATAGTGTGGCATCTCGTACACAACTCTTGAAACTATTTTGAATATAGGCTAAATAGTTGACTAGAAATCAACATTTTGATAAACCCACCATAATGATGTCCTACGTTAATTTGTGCACGTGTCAAAACAGGATTTCAATTAATTGTCAATTGGCATTGAAAGCTACAATGAACTAGACGCAAAGGGAACAGACAATGAAACACAATGACATAAGCGTGAACACACATGTATGTATATCCTTATAATCGTAGTATTAGTATATTTCTCACTACGTTAACAAAAACTTGTTCAATATTGTTCTAAGCATCATGTTAGGTCAATATCATCACCTGTATCGATATTTCTGGCCGATGTCACGGATGGCTGATCTGAGGTTGGCTGGCCCGCAGCCATGTTCATTGAAGCGAAACGACCAGCGACTTGCACTGCACTCGGTGTCACAGGATATCGATCAGTGTATGTTGTGGTGGTGGTGGTGGTGGTGGTTGTGGTGGTGGTGGTGGTGGTTATGGTGGTGGTGGTGGTGGTGGTGGTGGTTGTGGTGGCGACGGCATTAAGGAAACAACAAAACCTAACCTTACGGGGTCAAGGTCATACTGCATGGTGCCGTTGGCATGGCACTCTGGTCACAGTCCAATGTAACAAATACAACCTCTTAGCAAAATCTCGCCTATGTCAGACCAAATAAAGTATGTGAGGCGGTAAGACCGCAAAATTGGTAAATTGTTGTCCGTTTACAGGGCTATAAAATGTTGTAGCGTCGTTACCACAATTGAAGCTAACGAGCGCTCTCTTCCCAGATGATATTATTAGAATATCACTGATGATTAATTATGATCACCCCGATTTTGCAGTAAACCATCGGGCTCCCGGTGTCTTCTACTCACTGAGGTAGCTCGACGAAACTGTAGTAAACCATCGGGCTCCCGGTGTCTTCTACTCACTGAAGTAGCTCGACGAAACTGTAGTAAACCATCGGGCTCCCGGTGTCTTCTACTCACTGAAGTAGCTCGACGAAACTGTAGTAAACCATCGGGCTCCCGGTGTCTTCTACTCACTGAGGTAGCTCCATGAAACTGTAGTAAACCATCGGGCTCCCGGTGTCTTCTACTCACTGAAGTAGCTCGACGAAACTGTAGTAAACCATCGGGCTCCCGGTGTCTTCTACTCAATGAAGCAGCTCGACGAAACTGTAGTAAACCATCGGGCTCCCAGTGTCTTCTACTCACTGAAGTAGCTCGACGAAACTGTAGTAAACCATCGGGCTCCCGGTGTCTTCTACTCACTGAAGTAGCTCGACGAAACTGTAGTAAACCATCGGGCTCCCGGTGTCTTCTACTCACTGAGGCAACTCGACGAAACTGTAGTAAACCATCCGGCTCTCGGTGTCTTCTACTCACTGAGGTAGCTCTACGAAACTGTAGTAAACCATCGGGCTCCCGGTGTCTTCTACTCACTGAGGCAGCTCCATGAAACTGCAGTAAACCATCGGGCTCCCGGTGTCTTCTACTCACTGAGACAGCTCGACGAAACTGTAGTAAACCATCGGGCTCCCGGTGTCTTCTACTCACTGAGGTAGCTCCACGAAACTATAGTAAACCATCGGGCTCCCAGTGTCTTCTACTCACTGAAGTAGCTCGACGAAACTGTAGTAAACCATCGGGCTCCCGGTGTCTTCTACTCATTGAGGCAGCTCGACGAAACTGTAGTAAACCATCGGGCTCCCAGTGTCTTCTACTCACTGAGGCAGCTCGACGAAACTGTAGTAAACCATCGGGCTCCCGGTGTCTTCTACTCACTGAGGCAGCTCGACGAAACTGTAGTAAACCATCGGGCTCCCAGTGTCTTCTACTCACTGAGGTAGCTCCACGAAACTGTAGTAAACCATCGGGCTCCCAGTGTCTTCTACTCACTGAGGTAGCTCGACGAAACTGTAGTAAACCATCGGGCTCCCAGTGGATTCTACTCACTGAAGTAGCTCGACGAAACTGTAGTAAACCATCGGGCTCCCGGTGTCTTCTACTCACTGAGGCAGCTCGACGAAACTGTAGTAAACCATCGGGCTCCCGGTGTCTTCTACTCACTGAAGTAGCTCGACGAAACTGTAGTAAACCATCGGGCTCCCGGTGTCTTCTACTCAATGAAGTAGCTCGACGAAACTGTAGTAAACCATCGGGCTCCCGGTGTCTTCTACTCAATGAGGCAGCTCGACGAAACTGTAGTAAACCATCGGGCTCCCGGTGTCTTCTACTCACTGAAGTAGCTCGACGAAACTGTAGTAAACCATCGGGCTCCCAGTGTATTCTACTCACTGAAGTAGCTCGACGAAACTGTAGTAAACCATCGGGCTCCCAGTGTCTTCTACTCACTGAGGTAGCTCGACGAAACTGTAGTAAACCATCGGGCTCCCGGTGTCTTCTACTCACTGAAGTAGCTCGACGAAACTGTAGTAAACCATCGGGCTCCCGGTGTCTTCTACTCACTGAAGTAGCTCGACGAAACTGTAGTAAACCATCGGGCTCCCAGTGTATTCTACTCACTGAAGTAGCTCGACGAAACTGTAGTAAACCATCGGGCTCCCGGTGTCTTCTACTCACTGAAGTAGCTCGACGAAACTGTAGTAAACCATCGGGCTCCCAGTGTATTCTACTCACTGAAGTAGCTCGACGAAACTGTAGTAAACCATCGGGCTCCCAGTGTCTTCTACTCACTGAGGTAGCTCGACGAAACTGTAGTAAACCATCGGGCTCCCGGTGTCTTCTACTCACTGAGGCAGCTCGACGAAACTGTAGTAAACCATCGGGCTCCCGGTGTCTTCTACTCACTGAGGTAACTCCACGAAATTGTAGTAAACCATCGGGCTCCCAGTGTATTCTACTCACTGAAGTAGCTCGACGAAACTGTAGTAAACCATCGGGCTCCCAGTGTCTTCTACTCACTGAGGTAGCTCGACGAAACTGTAGTAAACCATCGGGCTCCCGGTGTCTTCTACTCACTGAAGTAGCTCGACGAAACTGTAGTAAACCATCGGGCTCCCGGTGTCTTCTACTCACTGAAGTAGCTCGACGAAACTGTAGTAAACCATCGGGCTCCCAGTGTATTCTACTCACTGAAGTAGCTCGACGAAACTGTAGTAAACCATCGGGCTCCCGGTGTCTTCTACTCACTGAAGTAGTTCGACGAAACTGTAGTAAACCATCGGGCTCCCAGTGTATTCTACTCACTGAAGTAGCTCGACGAAACTGTAGTAAACCATCGGGCTCCCAGTGTCTTCTACTCACTGAGGTAGCTCGACGAAACTGTAGTAAACCATCGGGCTCCCGGTGTCTTCTACTCACTGAGGCAGCTCGACGAAACTGTAGTAAACCATCGGGCTCCCGGTGTCTTCTACTCACTGAGGTAACTCCACGAAACTGTAGTAAACCATCGGGCTCCCAGTGTATTCTACTCACTGAAGTAGCTCGACGAAACTGTAGTAAACCATCGGGCTCCCGGTGTCTTCTACTCACTGAAGTAGATCGACGAAACTGTAGTAAACCATCGGGCTCCCAGTGTCTTCTACTCACTGAAGTAGATCGACGAAACTGTAGTAAACCATCGGGCTCCGGGTGTCTTCTACTCACTGAGGCAGCTCGACGAAACTGTAGTAAACCATCGGGCTCCCAGTGTCTTCTACTCACTGAAGTAGATCGACGAAACTGTAGTAAACCATCGGGCTCCCGGTGTCTTCTACTCACTGAAGTAGCTCGACGAAACTGTAGTAAACCATCGGGCTCCCGGTGTCTTCTACTCACTGAGGTAGCTCCATGAAACTGTAGTAAACCATCGGGCTCCCGGTGTCTTCTACTCACTGAAGTAGCTCGACGAAACTGTAGTAAACCATCGGGCTCCCGGTGTCTTCTACTCAATGAAGCAGCTCGACGAAACTGTAGTAAACCATCGGGCTCCCAGTGTCTTCTACTCACTGAAGTAGCTCGACGAAACTGTAGTAAACCATCGGGCTCCCGGTGTCTTCTACTCACTGAAGTAGCTCGACGAAACTGTAGTAAACCATCGGGCTCCCGGTGTCTTCTACTCACTGAGGCAACTCGACGAAACTGTAGTAAACCATCCGGCTCTCGGTGTCTTCTACTCACTGAGGTAACTCCACGAAACTGTAGTAAACCATCGGGCTCTCGGTGTCTTCTACTCACTGAAGTAGCTCGACGAAACTGTAGTAAACCATCGGGCTCCCGGTGTCTTCTACTCACTGAAGCAGCTCGACGAAACTGTAGTAAGCCATCGGGCTCCCGGTATCTTCTACTCACTGAGGTAACTCGACGAAACTGTAGTAAACCATCGGGCTCCCGGTGTCTTCTACTCACTGAAGTAACTCGACGAAACTGTAGTAAACCATCGGGCTCCCGGTGTCTTCTACTCACTGAGGCAGCTCGACGAAACTGCAGTAAACCATCGGGCTCCCAGTGTCTTCTACTCACTGAGGTAGCTCGACGAAACTGCAGTAAACCATCGGGCTCCCAGTGTCTTCTACTCACTGAGGTAGCTCGGCGAAACTGCAGTAAACCATCGGGCTCCCAGTGTCTTCTACTCACTGAGGTAGCTCGACGAAACTGGAGGTAGCTACGAGCTGCCGCTATGTCGACTCCGGCCGCTGCGCATTCTATTTGGGTACGAATCCATGCAAACCGTAATTAATTAAACAAATAAAACAAGCAATCACATACATGACAAAACCACTAGATTTACACTATTCGGAGGTACCTACATTGCCATGTTGACTCTACGTGCCTACATTGTAATGTTGACTCTACGTGTCTACATTGCCATGTTGACTCCATGTGCCTACATTGTAATGTTGACTCCACGTTCTACATTGTAATGTTGACTCCATGTGCCTACATTGTAATGTTGACTCCAGGTGTCTACATTGTAATGTTGACTCTATGTGCCTACATTGTAATGTTGACTCCACGTGTCTACATTGTAATGTTGACTCATTACATTACACTCATTACAAATGACGCCGTCCCTTTCTTGGTGTGTTTAGCTGTAACAGCCCCAAGATGATTCAAAACGACCAGTGTTGTTAGTTAAATAAGGTCCGTGTTAAGATCATTAAACAAGAGCAGTATTATTTCGATTCGACAAGAGCTTCTCTAAGATAACGCAACATTAACAACAGGAAGTTGCATTTCGTTCACGCAACTCGGTGACGGCCGCGTCGCCTGATTATACAAATGTTGTTATATAAATATGTTTACGTATAAATAGGTTTACATCAAGTCACGGAAACACAGGTGGAATCGAGTTACCGTGTCGCTGTCTGGCAGAAACGCACGCCAGCTCGTTCCCAGATGGAACGTGTGTCGTGACGGTATAAACTGTGTGTGCTACGCGTAAATAACAATGAACTGTTCATATGTCATATGTTCATATATGTCCGTTATTATGATTTATAGAAGAAACAAATGTTCTAATTAAGATGTTTTGTGACGATCCCATTGTGAAAAGAAGACCCTTAGATGTACCTTACTTAGATGTGATGCGTGTAGTAGCTTCGATGAATTGGGCAGGTTTTGCAAAGACAGGGATCAGCCAAGTTACACCGCAATGTGTTCTACTGAAGCGCTGCCGATGTAATAACAGCTTCCGTTATAACGGCACTACGTGACGGATTCTAGCTTCCGTTAACTAACAACTTGGTCTTGACCGGGACATGCCACAAAGGGTGTCGACGTAGTCTGCGCTGTGTGTGTGCAATGTCAGGCTTTTTCGTCTGCACAAATGTTTTTTATGACTTCATAATTTCATCATAATCGTCATTTCATTATATCTGCATTTAATTGTCATCATCATTTAGTCATCATCATAATTTCATCATCGTAGTCGTCATCGTCGTCGTCATCGTTTCGTCGTCATTGTCGTCATCATTAACATCATAATGTCATCACCATCATTTCATCATCACCATCATCATTAGTCATCATTATCATCGTCCAGTTTCTCCACCCACGAGCTTGATCGGTAGAAATTATGTCTACCTTTTTTATGTGGGATTCTTCGTTGGCTTAGCAACTGTCCCTCTCCTCTGTGGGGACGGGCGCTCGCGCAAGGCACAAAGCACAAAGGAAGACGTTGACGTCTTTCTCGAAATGTTTTCTCCCTGGTTGTAAATATTTCCTCTGGGAGTTCATTCCAGAGGCGGTCAGTGAGAATGGTCTCTTATGACAAACAGTGTTTGAGGGTGGAATTGCCACAGTAGCTGTGTGTTCAGATGTTGATGCCCTGGTGGCTCTTCGCAGTACTAGAGGAGGAGGTAACATGCTACTGTGTAGTGTTGGTGCATGATCCGGTGGAACAAGGTGAGCGCATCAACTTGTCTCAGTTTTTAACAAGATGTGTCATCCAAGCCAAAGGCCCAGATGGCATGTGGACAAGGACGCTTTTACAGTAGTACCTAGAAGAGTATCTCCCATTTTATAGTTTACATCCTAGTTCCCGTGTCCTGTATGTAGGCATTTACATTTCCTAAAATGTAATAACATCTGCATGTTTCAGACCACCAGTGTTAACCTTTCTAAACAAGTTTGTGTCATCCGCAAAGTTCAGTATGTTGCTTGTTATATTGTCGTCCAAGCCATTGATATACATTAAGAATAATAAATGTTATAATACTGATCCTTGTTGTACCCCACTCAAAACTGATTTCCAGTTTAAAACTTCTCCATCTACTACAACTCGTTGTCTTCTGTCAGTCAGCCATTGTTCTATCCAGTCAATTATGCCGTCCCCGATATCATGGGCTTTTAATTTAAGTAGTAATCTTTGATGTGGCACTTTGTCAAAAGCTTTCTGAAAATCTAAGTAGATAATAATATTATCTACTGGCGATCCCTCGTCAATCCACTTAATGATTTCTTCCAAAAAACATAACATATTTTATTAAGCATGAGCTCGCTTTTAGGAATCCATGTTTAGATGGATTTAATAATTTATGCCTAACAAGGAAGTCCACCATATGGTCTTAAGTGGTTCACTCATTTGTTCTACTGTTTCCATTAGTAGATTTGGAGGAATTCCATCCACTCCAGGTGGTAAATTAACCTTCATTGCCTTTATTTTCTTAGCTACCATTTCCGGAGTTACAATTAACTGCCTTAAATAGTCAGATTTTGCCTCCTGAAATTGAGCATCTGGAACGGGTAATGAACTAATGTCCTCTCTGGTAAACACTGAACTGAAGTAACCATTTAGGTCTTCTGCCATTAAACAAACTCTTGTGATATTATATTTTACAGCACTGTCTTCTAGAGGTCCGACCTTGTCTTGTACATTTTGTTTATTCCTGGCATATGCACAAAAACTCTTGCTGTAATTTTTATGTTACCTGCTAGTTTTTGCTCATAGCTTATTTTAGATTGTCTCATTTCAGTCGTAGCTGCATAAAGTGCCTCTTTGTAATTTGCATAGTCTTCATCCTTTTTGGTACGCCTACAAACCCTCCACATAGTTTGCTTGAACAGTTTTTTTCTAATAGCTTCTTTTGACAAGTGTTTCTTTTTAGACCGTTTTCCTTGTTTTTTCAAAGGTATGTGCTATTGATTGGATGGGTATGTGCTAGTAGTTGGATGGGTATGTGTTAATGGTTGGATGGATATGTGCTAGTAGTTAGATGGGTATGTGCTATTGGTTGGATGGGTATGTGCTAGTGGTTGGATGGGTATGTGTTATTAGTTGGATGGGTATGTGCTAGTGGTTGGATGGTTATATTCTATTGATTTGATGGGTATGTGCTAGTGGTTGGATGGTTATGTGCTATTGATAGGATGGGTATGTGCTAGTGGTTGTATGGGTATGTGCTAGTGGTTGGATGGGTATGTTCTAGTGGTTGGATGTGCATGTGCTATTGGTTGGATGGGTATATGCTAATGGTTGGATGGGTATGTGCTATTGATTTAATGGGTATGTGCTAGTAGTTGGATGGGTATGTGCTATTGGTTGGATGGGTATGTGCTAGTGGTTGGATGGGTATGTGCTAGTGGTTGGATGTGTATGTTCTAGTGGTTGGATGTGCATGTGCTATTGGTTGGATGGGTATATGCTAATGGTTGGATGGGTATGTGCTATTGGTTGGATGGGTATATGCTAGTGGTTGGATGGATATGTTCTAGTGGTTAGATGGGTATGTGCTAGTGGTTGGATGAGTATGTGCTAGTGGTTGGATGGGTATGTGCTATTGGTTGGATGGGTATGTGCTAGTGGTTGGATGAGTATGTGCTAGTGGTTGGATGAGTATGTGCTAGTTGTTGGATGGGTATGTGCTAGTGGTTGGATGAGTATATGCTACTTGTTGGATGGGTATGTGCTAGTGGTTGGATGGGTATGTGCTAGTGGTTGGATGGGTATGCGCTAGTGGTTGGATGTGTATGTTCTAGTCGTTGGATGTGCATGTTCAAGTCGTTGGATGGGTATGTGCTATTGGTTGGATGGGTATTTGCTAATGGTTGGATGGGTATGTGCTAGTGGTTGAATGAGTATGTGCTAGTGGTTGGATGGGTTTGTGCTAGTGGTTGGATGGGTATGTGCTAGTAGTTGGATGGGTATGTGCTATTGGTTGGATGGGTATTTGCTAATGGTTGGATGGGTACGTGCTAGTGGTTGGATGTGTATATACTAGTGGTTGGATGGGTATGTTCTAGTGGTTGGATGGGTATGTGCTAGTGGTTGGATGAGTATGTGCTAGTGGTTGGATGGGTATGTGCTATTGGTTGGATGGGTATGTGCTGGTGGTTGGATGGGTATGTGCAATTGGTTGGATGAGTATGTGCTAGTGGTTGGATGGGTATGTGCTAGTGATTGGATGGGTATGTGCTAGTGGTTGGATGGGTATGTGCTAGTGGTTGGATGGGTATGTGCTAGTGGTTGGATGGGTATGTGCTAGTGGTTGGATGGGTATGTGCTAGTGGTTGGATGGGTATGTGCTAGTGGTTGGATGGGTATGTGCTAGTGGTTGGATGGGTATGTGCTAGTGGTTGACGGCTCGATTGTGGATGGCGTCACGTCTGCCTAGCGATGTTTCAGTCTAATGTGAATTAGTATAGCATCACCCGGTCCGTGTTTGTTGCTTACTCGTGTTTGCCTCTGTTGATATCTCATTATATTCATGTCATCAATTGCAATATAAGTAAATCTAGAGATATTGCAATTTTTCTTGATGTTCCTCGTCGAACATTAATCACAACACTTTTTTGCAAGTTGGACCTGATACGTTAGATAGAACGAGTGCTGAGGAGGTCGACTAATAGCCAATAGGTCTTGTTGACCAATGGTCGTCGTCAGTGCAGTTGCATACCTCAGATAAGCTGTAGACAATACAACATCCAACTAGCTTCAGTGGCACACACTTGAGGTGCAGTTATTACGTGCACTCCGTTCCCCTCTCGGGCTCAGTCCGCCAGCATTAGCGAGCACATGTCAGCCGCGGACTCGGGCGCTAATTGACTCCAGCGCGGATGACGGTTGTTGTGACGGCGATACGCGAATCGCTCGCTTGGCAACGCGCTCCTAGTAACAAAGGATTGTGCGTGCGTACGTATGTACGTGCGTACGTGCCGGGTAACGTATGTTTCAGGTTGGTCATCCCATGGATGTTTTGGTTATGAATTTGTGAGTGCATTTCATTTCATTTCAAATGTTGTTTTCATATTACGTTTATGTTATGTGTTGAACAACAACAAAATGCACACGAACACATTATTAATTCTTTTTTCCCCAACACATAATTTTAATTAATAACTATATATCATTGATCGTTAATGATATTTTAATGTTTAATATAGATTTTCAATGTGATTGGGTTGTATCTCCTCTCTGAGATAGTATCGCTTCGTCCTATGTTTGACTGTTTTACCGTCTTTAGACTGGTCCGGTAGAGGTACATTTTCTTCTTCAATATTCCTATAAAATGGGCTGAAGACGAATAGCGTAATACTGGTTTTGCCACTATTTGTCTCCACTCTCTTCTATTGCTAGCTCTGTTTTTTTTTTGCATTCTACGTCCACTTTCCACCAAAGCCATCATTTGTCTGATCTCCTCTAAATGTATTTTCAAATCGTCTCTCAAGACTACTTGTGTTTTCTCTAGGTTCATCCTCGGCAAGTGTTTCCCTAGCGCTTCTTGCATCTCCGTATTACTATCTATTACTATGGCCAGATCGTCTTCATTCGTCAATTCCTTAAGTTTGTCTTTTGCGATATTCTTGCTGATTAACTCCATCACCCTAATTAAAAGTAATGAACTAAGTGCACTTCCACGCCGATCAATACTCGTCCTTTTTTTCTCTCATACATTGTTTCCATCACCCAAAGCACGTCCATGTTAACATTATTATCACCGTCTCTCCATCGGACCTAGGTATATGATTCCTCTGTACTTCCTTGTATCTTGAACGTGTAGTTTCCTCTTAAGATGGTCAGCCACTGCTCTGGAATCTTGCTTTTTCATGTAACCAACTTGTTCTCTTTGCTCATCTAACTGCATTCTTTCCCGCTGCAATTAACATCTCTACACGTACTTCATCTATGTCTGGTCATCTCACAATCTTCATTCATTTCAACACCGTCTCTGCATCTTGTTATATTTCGATAAACCAGGTGCGAGAATACCCGAAAATAGTTTCGTTGATTTACATTATTCCTCAATACAAACGAAACGCTGATATTCAAACAAGCGGTGTTTCCAGAAATGCCAGACCAAAGTGCAACATGTGTGGGTAGCGTGGCGCTACCTAGCGACTGCCATACAAAACGTATCTTCCAGTTCCATTTAAGTCACCAGAGGGACAGCTTGGTCGGCAAGGTTATTGATTTCGTGACACGATTCTGACAGTGGTTCTTACCTTTACGCTATATCGTTGTCTTTTTTGTTTGTATATTCAGTAGTTGTACAATACTAAAGTTGCTGAGTTTACGTTCAACGCTCTTAGACGGCAAAGAATTAGTGTTGTGATATCTTGACATTGGGGCATTACACATTTGGCAATACAATTAACACTTCGCTCTTTGTATGGTGCATATCATACAAGACTGTGACAAGGATAAAGATAAGGATAAGGTTAAATTTTATTTGTCCCAACAGCAGAAACACGTAGATAAATTATATTGAGTGGCAATATGAATTATGTAAATTCATATGATACATACACATACAGAACTGTACAATATATAATAACAACTAATAAATCATCAGTAAAAGTAATACATTATGCAACAACATCCAAAAAAAGAAAAACATATTTGCTGTGGGACTGGAGACCCCTAATAAGACCAACACTGGTCGCTATCGTAGGAGCCACCCAAAATAAAAAATAACAATAAACATATATTCCCTATACCTATATTTCTACATTAAAAAGTAGAATGCATGTTTGGTTTTTTGTCTGTGTCTTACATATAATAAATTTAAGTGTGTGATGGTGTGTTGTACTGGTGTGTTTTATGTGTTGTTTTCGCATGTACGCGTATAATCCTGTGTGCAAGTATACAAATTGAAAAGTTTAATTGTGATTGCATGAACTGTGTTATGCTCATTCATAATTTATTTAATTTAGTTGGCATATATAGCAATTAAGGAAAGAGCATGTGTCATTATATTTTTGTAGCATGTAATTTTTGGCATAACTTGAAAAGCCTTTCAAACTATGAGTCACTATCTTGTCTATAACTAAATCAGGGATATTGTTTATAACATGTGGCAAGTTGTATTTAAGAAATTTTTTGGCAAATTCATGTTTAGTTCTGTAGGTATGTAGTTCAGTTTTTCTCTTAATATTATAGTTGTGAATGTATGTATTTGGGGTTATTTGCCAGTTTAATAAGTAGACAGGTAGATTTTGATGTCTATATTTGTAATAAAATTTAAGTTCTTGTAGTTTTAGTAAGTCTTCTACTTTTAGTGTATTGAGTTTTTTAAAAAGTGGTTCTGTGTGTGAATTGTATTTGCTTAATGTTATAATTCGTACTGCTTTCTTTTGTATTTTCACTAATCTGTTTCCTTGATATCCCCATGTCGTAATACAGTAATTAATATGAGGTAATATCAATGCATTGTATAACATAATTTTTATTTCTAAAGGTAATACATGTTTTAATCTGTTTAGTATTCCTATAGTTTTGGAACACTTATTTGAGATTTTTGCTGTGTGTTTTTTCCAATTTAAGTTAGTATCTATAGTTAAGCCTAGGTAGTTAAATTCTTCCACTTTCTCAATATCTATATTATTTATTTTGAGAGATAATGTCAGTGTAGTTTTATTTGGCATTTGGAAGGTTATATATTTAGATTTACTTTTATTTAGTGATAGCTTATTTATATTAAGCCACTCAACTATTTTGAGGAGTTCTTCATTTATTACTGATTCTGTACTTTTATTTTGGACACTATTTCTGAAAGTTTCAATATTGCTAAATAAAGTGGTATCATCAGCATATATTATAAAGTTAAACATTTGGCTGGCTTGTGAGAAATCATTTATGTATATAGTAAATAATAGTGGTCCAAGGATGGACCCTTGTGGTACTCCAACTTTAATGAGTAAAGTTTCAGATGTGGTATCATCAAATTCGGTGTACTGTTTACGGTTGTTTAAATAGCTTTTAAATAAAAGAAGAGTTTTACCATCTAAGCCATAGTGTCTTAATTTATTTAATAATATTGAATGGTCAATAGTATCAAATGCCTTGGAAAGGTCAAGAAAAATACTAATTGGTAAGTGATTTCTATCCATTTGAGTAATGATTCTATCTACTAGTTCAAGTGATGCATATTCGGTTGAATGATTAGGTCTAAAACCGTACTGATTATCAAAAAATAGCTTAGAATCAATAAAATAAGCAGATAACTGATTGTGGATGATTTTCTCTAAAACTTTAGAAATAGTTGGAAGGAGAGAAATAGGCCTATAATTTTTGAATAATGTTGAGTCATCGTTCTTGAAAATTGGAATTACTTTTGCAATTTTAAGTTTATCAGGAAATATGCCTGTATTTATGACTTGGTTAATTACTAAGGTTAAGGATTTAATGATTGCGGGTTCAATTATTTTCAGCAATTTTGAAGAAATACCGTCGAATCCACTACTGTTTTTTGTAGGAAGATCATTTATTGTTTTCCTTACAGTTTCTTCATTAACATTCTTAAATTTGAGAACAGATTTAACTTGTGTATTTAAATAGTAGTCATAATTTTTATTTCCTTTATATTGAATGCTTTCTGCAATAGTTTGACCAATGTTTGTAAAATAGTTATTGAATTTCTTTGCTATATCTGTTTTATCAGTAATAGTAGTACCATTTTCTTTAAAAATTGTCGAGGATGTTTTCTTTCCTTTATTTTTTGAAAGAATTTCATTGATGGTTTTCCAAGTATTTCTTATGTCATTTTTGAATCGGTTAAATCGTGATTCAAAATAAATTTTTTTAGCTGCACGAATATTTCTTTTTAATATGGAGTTGTACGTTTTAAGGATAGTGTTTGTGGTCTCATAATCTGGTGAATTAGGGTCAGACATTTTTAATTGTTTATAAAGTGTGTCCCGATATCTAATAGATTTTAATAGACCTTGAGTGATCCATGTCGAATTTTTATGTTTGTATTTATTAAATTTCATTGTTTTAATTGGCATGTACTTATTTTTTGCTCGCATGATTTCTTCATGCATTATGTTATAATTTAGATTGGGGTCCTCATTTTGATGTTTATGTAGTTTGTTGTAACAGTTATATGAATCTATTTCAATTTTGACTTTCTGCATGGCTTCTTCACTTTGTGTATTTATTTTTATAAATTTGGGAGGAAATTCTATTTTTGGAGTATTGTCTAGAAATAAAAAATAAGGTTGATGGTCTGAAAAAGTTTTTGTGAAAATCCCAACAATGCTTTCTAATATGGATTTGTTTAGCTTACAAAAAAAATTATCTATCAGTGTTCCATTGGTTTTAGTGAAACGAGTTGGGAAAGTAATTTGAGGGTAGAGACTATGTGATATTAAAGTATCAAAAAAATCGCTGTAGATTCTGTTCTCATTTATTTTAAGTAAATTTATGTTAAAATCCCCAGCTATAATGAGATTATTATTGCTATTTTCCAGAGATGATATAACTGATGAAAATTCATCAATGAATTTTGTAATATTTTCGTTGCATGTTCTTGGAGGTCTATATATATTTCCAATGGTCATTGTTTTTGATAAATTTTTTCCAGTTACTTTAATCATTAGCCCTTCCCAGTGTTCATACGTATTTAAATTCATTTTTACTTCAGAATTATATTTATTGTCCACATATATTAGTAACCCTCCTTTGTTGCTACACTTTTTCCCCTGTGTTATACATTCATATCCATCTAGACAAAATTGAGAGAAATCATCATTATCAGCTTTCCACGTCTCTTGTAAGCATATTACGCTAAATTTAAAATTGATACTACGTAAGTCCTCTACGAATATTTCAAGTTCATTAAACTTTGAATTTATAGACTGAATGTTCGAGCTTAGAATACTAAAACTGTTAGTGTTACTGTTTGCTAGAATGGTGAACTTATCAATGTCATAGTATGAAGAGCATCGTATTACTTGAGGCTCGTGATTTTCATCATTATTTTCATTTGTACATAAAACATTACTTAGATTGTTTTGATTTCCTCCTAAGTATGAGAGGAATGCTTCATCGGATTTTAGTGTGTCTGTGCCTTGAAATTGAGAAAATTCTTCAGTAGTTATCGACATAATTTAGATAGATGAGTGACAAATTAATATTAAATATGTTGATATTACTAATATTTCTAATACATGTATACAGTTCTGGTGATATAATAGTCCTCACTAGAGAGGATAGTAATTGATGATGTAATGACATTGATGACATAATGGTCCTTATTGGATTAATTATTTTAAACATACACTTGTTGTTATTGAGCAACAATTCATCTAAACAATCAAAGTTAACATTTTGTATTTTCAAAGTATGTTCACATTTATCAATGCAAATTGATAAACCATCAAAATAAAAATAAAATAAAAAATACTCTCTCAATGGGAAAAAAAATAAGAAAAAAAATTCATAACATTATTAGACATTTAGATGTGGTATAACCTGTAGTCATAGTTACTGCTGGCAGAGTCACTTCAGTAGCTTCAGCCTTCGTCGTGATGCTCACTTTCTTTCCGTTTGTGAGTAAAACAGACTATTTTGTCCATCGGACATCCACGTAGCTGTGACGCTTCTCGATGATTTTGCCTTGGATCAGGTGTGTGTTTGACAGTTCATTTTTTGTTAAATGCGTTTGTCTCCAGTGTATTGGTATTTCACACAGAGAACATTTCAGTTTGTTTTCAGCCATAATGAATAGTTAGCACTCCAGTTTAAGTCAGTCCAGGATTGACTAATATTCCATGTAGAGGTGTATGTTCTTGATTCTCTCTTCCGACCAAGCGAGTTTGAAGAGGTCATCTGGGTTATCGAGCGTCACCTTCTTCTCCCTTCCATTTTCCGACACTATGCAGTGGATTCTGCCGTCGCGAGTGAAAGTGCGTCTAACGTTGGGGTCCTTTTTCAACTCTCGTAGCAGGGCACTTCGCAGGGAAGTCAACTCTTCGAATATCATAAGTTTTGTTTTTTCGCTTTCATCACTTCGATTTTCTTTTCTCTTCTCACGAATTTTGCGATCACTGCCTTTGCCCGCCCAGGCAGCCGATGGCACACACTGATGCCATGTCGTGAGAACTGAAATCCTTGGGGTCAGTTACATTGTAATTGGAATTGAAACGCCAGTTCCATCTCCGGAATTGGTATTGGTTGTAAGTTTTTAAAAGTATTTGGAATTGGTGAAAACATTTCAATTACTTTTTTTAATTTAATCATGTAACTTTATAACTCAAATCATTCGCTGCAAATAAATAATAAAATATAACATGTTGCTTCATTGTCCTATATAAGTTATTTCAGCTATCTGTCCTTGATAAAACTGGACAGACAAGTTTGCAGTACATGTTGTTCACTCAATACCGACACTTTGGTGTGCGCACTACCTCGTTAGTGATACATGCCCGTCCTCGGGGGGTTCGGGGGGTGTGTGGTTCGAATGAACCCCCTTTTTAAGAGAATTTTGTTTAACTGTAATTTTTTTAGATATCATCCCAGAAATCCCCGGCTGATTGTGTACGCTCAACCCCCCACCCCCACACCCCCCCCCCCAATAACAGGCCTGGTGACATATTAATTGGACGTTACCACGGGGAGATGTGTGGATGTAGGACATCGTTCTGACATTGATCGATAGTATTAACACGGAATTTGTCGTAGCTGTGTTCGGTTCCCGATGAGGATTTCAGTTCAGAAGCTCAGTAAACTCATAATTATGTCTCAACAAACATTGCACTAGTAGAGCAGAAACCCATTAAAATCACAATCACCTCTCAACAAACACATTAGTCTTATTAGAGTTATTCGAGTCAATCGTCGGGTCAACTCTTTAGATGTCAGTGAACGGACGCATGGGTCTTTAATCAACCTCTCCATTCTGCTATTTAGACGCTAAGGTCTCCCGAACGAAGCGGAGTTAAGTTTCTTACGAGTAGGTTTCGCCTTGCTGTCACTGCGACGCAGTCACGTTGCTTGATACAACAAAGTAACTAAATCTTTCAAATTAACATGTAACAATAAAATATTTATACGTTCTCAGAAAATAGCTTTAAGCATAGCACAAAGCCTCGATGATTGATAGGCCCAATGCTTAATAGGGAGAGCCAAGCAAGAGAAGCTGGCGAAGCTGGCGAAAAGAGTCTGTCACACTAACGCGGGTGCAAAGGTCAAACAAGATGGACGACGAATACCCGAAAAAAACTGGTTTAATTTGACTTTGACTCGAACTTTTTTGCCTCGACAAAACAGACATTCGCCCATTGACTGATCAGCGCTGGAACCTTAGCTAAGTGATTTTATGTCTGACCGGTTTGGTAAAAAAAAAATTTACTATAGTATAAAGCAGTTGTGTTCTATGTCAACGTAATTGTGCTGTGCGCCACGTGCCACCATCTGATAAACACAAATTACCAATGTTTTTCGCCGCTTGAAGTCGAGTGGTTGACTACAAAGAGCCCAGTTTTTGTGAGGCTAAACACACTCCGCTCCATCGGCGAGATCATTTCGCTTTGATCAGTCGCTGGTTTTATTTTGCTTAACTGAAGACATCGCAACAGTCATTTGTCTAAATATGAAAGCCAGTGTTTTTCTTATGGCAAACGGATATCTTGTAGTCGCCAATTACGTCCCACAAAATGGCTGCGTTAGTCAATAACTTAATAACGTTTTCTACCGTTTACCACACAAACCCTAACATATTGAGAATGCATATCATGTGAATGAATAGAAGCAGAGCAATGTCTAGGTTTTCTTTTTGATAAAATCGCACCTAGACATGCCATATTCTTACAATATCAAGTCGCAACCATGAAGCAACATTAGCTATGCCACTGTTCGACTTCCAATCAAAAGGCTTCATTAAATAGCCGTGCGACCCGTGCGTTCTGTCTGAGCAGAAGACACACGTAAAGTGTTGACACTTGGTGGCGGCGTCGATCTATTCCCCGTGCAGCGGCCTCCGTGGACCTGTTCTGACGAGTCGGGTCATTTATAGGCAGTGACATTGTTATTTTTAGTTGGAACACCTGCTACGAGTGTGCAACCCTTTATCAAGATAGATGGCTGTATAATTAATTGAATTTTTTTTTTCTGTGATTCGACATAATTAGCCTGTTAAGCAAATAATTTATAACAATACTCGTATCTGGCAAAATGCAATATAAAAACGTTTGACACCTAATGGAGCAAGATTGATTTGCTGCTTCCATTGAATATATACGTGTTATCTTTGTTATTGTCAGTAGTATGATAGTCGTGAAGTATGCTTTACTACGTTACGACGACGTTAGATTAAATAGTAGGGGCCTACAAATTTATGCAAACTGTTTATTCCTCTGTGAAACCGTATCAGCCGTGACGAGTCACATTTACAAAGGACATCATGTTACACACACACGCACGCACGCACGCACGCACGCACGCACGCACGCACGCACGCACGCACGCACGCACGCACGCACGCACGCACGCACGCACGCACGCACACACACACACACACCGGCGTTCGTACATGTAATGTAACACGTTTGGCATGAATCGAACGCGTTGAATTCATGTTAGTCGTAGCAACTCTACGTGTGCTTTCACTTAAAATTACCTTATTACAAAACTATATTCACCACCTTACTTTCACTACGCATATATGGTGATAACTTCCTAACCCATTAAGCACAATCACTACGCACGTCGTTAGCACGCGAAATAACACGTGACGTCACAACCCCCGAGGGTCACTACATTGTTTAACGTAACACATGCAGACAGACGTGCACGCACGCATGCACGCACACATAGATGCACATGTACCGGGGTGCTTTGCGTGTACACGCGCGTGCATGCGATTGCTTACCTGTAAAATGAGTTTCTGATCGAGAAGATCGCTTTTGGTTCAGCGCCGATTTTTACGTCTTCATCCATTATTCATCCATCACTGACAAAATAACACGTGGCGCAGTTGTTCGCTTGTTGCATATTAATATCCATTATATGACTATCGTGTTGCTGCGTGTTATATGTGTCACATGAAGAACATTATTCATCAATATATCACCATTAAAAACAGAGATGGATCTGGATCTGTCAAACAAAATCATTTTAGAAATAGCACAAATGATTTGAAGTGCAATGAAGACCACAACAAAATGTACAAAATGTCATTAAATAGAGATACAGTAGACTCAGAAATCATCATTTCGTGCATTTATGCTAAGACCACAACAAAATGTACAGTCATTAAATAGAGCTACAGTAGACTCAGAAATCATCGTTTCGTCTTTTGCCAAAGGTGTAACATCTCACTGCCAACGGTGTAACATCTCACTGCCAAAGGTGTAACATTTCACTGCCAAAGGTGTAACATTTCACTGCTACATCTCACTGCCAAAGGTGTAACATCTCACTGCCAAAGGTGTAACATTTCACTGCCAAAGGTGTAACATCTCACTGCCAAAGGTGTAACATTTCACTGCCAAAGGTGTAACATTTCACTGCCAAAGGTGTAACATTTCACTGCCAAAGGTGTAACATTTCACTGCCAAAGGTGTAACATTTCACTGCCAAAGGTGTAACATTTCACTGCTACATCTCACTGCCAAAGGTGTAACATCTCACTGCCAAAGGTGTAACATCTCACTGCAAAAGGTGTAACATTTCACTGTTACATCTCACTGCCAACGGTGTAACATCTCACTGCCAAAGGTGTAACATCTCACTGCTACATCTCACTGCCAAAGGTGTAACATCTCACTGCAAAAGGTGTAACATTTCACTGTTACATCTCAATGCCAACGGTGTAACATCTCACTGCCAAAGGTGTAACATCTCACTGCCAAAGGTGTAACATCTCACTGCCAAAGGTGTAACATTTCACTACCAAAGGTGTAACATCTCACTGCCAAAGGTGTAACATCTCACTGCCAAAGGTGTAACATCTCACTGCCAAAGGTGTAACATCTCACTGCCAAAGGTGTAACATTTCACTACCAAAGGTGTAACATCTCACTGCCAAAGGTGTAACATCTCACTGCCAAAGGTGTAACATCTCACTGCCAACGGTGTAACATCTCACTGCCAAAGGTGTAACATTTCACTACCAAAGGTGTAACATCTCACTGCCAACGGTGTAACATCTCACTGCCAAAGGTGTAACATCTCACTGCCAAAGGTGTAACATCTCACTGCCAAAGGTGTAACATTTCACTACCAAAGGTGTAACATCTCACTGCCAAAGGTGTAACATCTCACTGCAAAAGGTGTAACATCTCACTGCCAACGGTGTAACATCTCACTGCCAAAGGTGTAACATTTCACTGCCAAAGGTGTAACATCTCACTGCAAAAGGTGTAACATTTCACTGCCAAAGGTGTAACATCTCACTGCTACATCTCACTGCCAACGATGTAACATCTCACTGCCAAAGGTGTAACATCTCACTGTTACATCTCACTGCCAACGGTGTAACATATCACTGCCAAAGGTGTAACATCTCACTGCCAAAGGTGTAACATCTCACTGCTACATCTCACTGCCAAAGGTGTAACATCTCACTGCCAAAGGTGTAACATCTCAATGTTACATCTCACTGCCAAAGGTGAAACATCTCACTGCCAAAGGTGTAACATCTCACTGCCAAAGGTGTAACATCTCACTGTTACATCTCACTGCCAAAGGTTAAACATCTCACTGCCAAAGGTGTAACATCTCACTGCTACATCTCACTGCCAACGGTGTAACATCTCACTGCCAAAGGTGTAACATATCACTGCCAAAGGTGTAACATCTCACTGATACATCTCACTGCCAAAGGTGTAACATCTCACTGCCAAAGGTGTAACATCTCATTGTTACATCTCACTGCCAAAGGTGTAACATCTCACTGATACATCTCACTGCCAAAGGTGTAACATCTCACTGCTACATCTCACTGCCAAAGGTGTAACATCTCACTGCCAAAGGTGTAACATCTCACTGTTACATCTCACTGCCAAAGGTGAAACATCTCACTGCCAAAGGTGTAACATCTCACTGCCAAAGGTGTAACATCTCACTGCTACATCTCACTGCCAAAGGTGTAACATCTCACTGCTACATATCACTGCCAAAGTTGTAACATCTCACTGCTACATCTCACTGCCAAAAGTGTAACATCTCACTGCCAAAGGTGTAACATCTCACTGCCAAAGGTATAACATCTCACTGCTACATCTCACTGCCAAAGGTGTAACATCTCACTGCTACATATCAATGCCAAAGTTGTAACATCTCACTGCTACATCTCACTGCCAAAAGTGTAACATCTCACTGCCAAAGGTGTAACATCTCACTGCCAAAGGTGTAACATCTCACTGCTACATCTCACTGCCAAAGGTGTAACATCTCACTGCAAAAGGTGTAACATCTCACTGCTACATCTCACTGCCAAAAGTATAACATCTCACTGCCAAAGGTATAACATCTCACTGCTACATCTCACTGCCAAAGGTATAACATCTCACTGCCAAAGGTGTAACATCTCACTGCTACATCTCACTGCCAAAGGTGTAACATCTCACTGCCAAAGGTGTAACATCTCACTGCCAAAGGTGTAACATCTCACTGCTAAAGGTGCGACATTTCGAACTTTCCAACCTTGCTGGCTTAATACAGTTACTTCTTGGCAAATAAAATCAATGCAATCAGCTAAATTGCGTAGTTTATGCACTGCATTTCCGGATGTTTATCTGTGGTCTGATCTCTCTAACAAGGATGTCCTGAATGGAAGGGTTTCGCTTTTCGCTTCGCTTACGTTTACTTTCGCGAATACGAATACGATTATTAAAACCGTATCTGTATTCGAATAATTGTTAAATACATAACGTATTCGATCTGAGTCACTGCAACCCAGTTTCTGACTTAGCCCAAATGAGCGAGGATACTGCAATGAAGAGTAGACTATTCTTAGTTGGCAACCTTTGATGAACAAATTCAATTTGTTGTTGCGCACAATGAAATATGTATACAAATTGGGTGTATGTTTGGAGCGTGGAAGCGTTTAGAGCGTTTAGAGCGCCTGACTGTCAATCGAGATGATAGGGGGTTAAAGTCCACCTGCTGCTATTTCAAAACTAGGGCAAATTAGTCCACCCCACGTTGCTCCAGTTCACTCGGCTGTATAAATGAGTACCAGGCTGTAGAGAGTAAACGAACAGTCTATGCCCAGGAATTGCAGCGTGGTTGAAGTGGCGTTGGGGGTGGAATGAACAGGTCTGCCAAGTGGTGGAGTGTAAAGTCTGCCAGGGGGTGGAGTGTAAGGTCTGCCAGGGGGTGGTGTGTAATGTCTTCCAGGGGGTGGAGTGTAAGGTCTGCCAGAGGTTGGAGTGTAAGGTCTGCCAGGGGGCGGAGTGTATGGTCTGTCAGGGGGTGGAGTGTAAGGTCTGCTAGGGGGTGGTGTGTAAGGTCAGCCATATAGTAGAGTGTAAGGTTTGCCAGGCGGTGGTGTGTAAGGTCTGCCAGGGGGTGGAGTGTAAGGTCCCCTAGAGGTGGTGTGTAAGGTTTGCCAGGGGTGGAGTGTATGCTCTGCCAGGGGTGGAGTGTATGCTCTGCCAGGGGGTGGTTTGTACGGTCTGCCGGGGTGGCGTGTAAGGTCTGTCGGTAGGTGGAGTGTAATGTCTGCCAGGGGGTGCAGTATCAAGCGCTTTTAGTAGTCTCACGGAGCGTCAACAGCGCAGTATAAGTTACCTTTACTTCTGTTTTCCACTTAACCCTACGTATGAACTGCTGGTGTCGCCTCCTAGTGGTCCACTGAGTTGGTGAAGTTGTTGATGTATGCTGATCATTGAGATAGTGATGATGACAACGAGGACGATGAAACCAGTTGAGTTGTGTCATTTCTTTCACCGCCGAAAACAACAATTGTATCGCTACAAGTGTTTGTTCCTTTCTTTCAGTACGGAATCGGTTGTCACCGGAACCCGGAGCCATGATTGTCGGAGCAGGGAGTCGTTACATGGCCTCCAGGCGGCGCTCGAGCATGGCGCAGCACTCGATGGCGTCGACGCCCCGTCTGTCGCTATTGAGCGAGGAGGGCATGCGACTTCCGGCCGTACCGCGCAGGCGCGCAGTCAACTCGTCAGATCTACGCACATGCGCACTCGTTCAGAGCAAGATGAAGACTTGGAAGGCGCATCCCGAGTGAGTAACATTTCATAGTTATTACTACACAGACACTAATAGGGAAAGTTATAATTAAACAGACACTAATAGGGAAAGTTATTATTAAACAGACACTAATAGGGAAAGTTATTATTAAACAGACACTAATAGGGAAAGTTGTTATTAAACAGACACTAATAGGGAACGTTATTACTACAGAGACCTAATAAAAAAAGTGGGCCATATATTACAAGAGAATAGCAGTTTTGCATTTCAGTTCGCAACAAATGGAAACAACTTGGAATAAAGAAGCAGTTATCTATAGAAACTGAAGGCATGTCTCCTACCGTAGTAACTTATATTTATTTATAGAAACTGAAGGCATGTCTCCTACCGTAGTAACTGATATTTATCTATAGAAACTGAAGGCATGTCTCCTACCGTAGTAACTGATATTTATTTATAGAAACTGAAGGCATGTCTCCTACCGTAGTAACTGATATTTATCTATAGAAACTGAAGGCATGTCTCCTACCGTAGTAACTGATATTTATCTATAGAAACTGAAGGCATGTCTCCTACCGTAGTAGCTGATATTTATCTATAGAAACTGAAGGCATGTCTCCTACCGTAGTAACTGATATTTATCTATAGAAACTGAAGGCATGTCTCCTACCGTAGTAACTGATATTTATCTATATAAACTGAAGGCATGTCTCCTACCGTAGTAGCTGATATTTATCTATAGAAACTGAAGGCATGTCTCCTACCGTAGTAGCTGATATTTATCTATAGAAACTGAAGGCATGTCTCCTACCGTAGTAGCTGATATTTATCTATAGAAACTGAAGGCATGTCTCCTACCGTAGTAACTGATATTTATCTATAGAAACTGAAGGCATGTCTCCTACCGTAGTAACTGATATTTATCTATAGAAACTGAAGGCATGTCTCCTATCGTAGTAGCTGATATTTATCTATAGAAACTGAAGGCATGTCTCCTACCGTAGTAGCTGATATTTATCTATAGAAACTGAAGGCATGTCTCCTACCGTAGTAACTTATATTTATCTATAGAAACTGAAGGCATGTCTCCTACCGTAGTAACTGATATTTATCTATATAAACTGAAGGCATGTCTCCTACCGTAGTAGCTGATATTTATCTATAGAAACTGAAGGCATGTCTCCTATCGTAGTAGCTGATATTTATCTATAGAAACTGAAGGCATGTCTCCTACCGTAGTAACTGATATTTATCTATAGAAACTGAAGGCATGTCTCCTACCGTAGTAACTGATATTTATCTATAGAAACTGAAGGCATGTCTCCTATCGTAGTAGCTGATATTTATCTATAGAAACTGAAGGCATGTCTCCTACCGTAGTAACTGATATTTATCTATAGAAACTGAAGGCATGTCTCCTACCGTAGTAGCTGATATTTATCTATAGAAACTGAAGGCATGCATGTCTCCTACCGTAGTAGCTGATATTTATCTATAGAAACTGAAGGCATGTCTCCTACCGTAGTAACTGATATTTATCTATAGAAACTGAAGGCATGTCTCCTACCGTAGTAACTGATATTTATCTATAGAAACTGAAGGCATGTCTCCTACCGTAGTAACTGATATTTATCTATAGAAACTTAAGGCATGTCTCCTACCGTAGTAACTGATATTTATCTATAGAAACTGAAGGCATGTCTCCTACCGTAGTAGCTGATATTTATCTATAGAAACTGAAGGCATGTCTCCTACCGTAGTAACTGATATTTATCGGTCACTAGTCCGCAGACTACACTCCGCAGAAGCATTCTACAATGTGCACACAATGTATACACCTGGTGTATACGAGTACAAACAATGTATGAGTATGTATATTATGCGTGCGTGCGTGCGTATGTACGTTTGTATACTATATACTTGTGTACACTGTTCACCAAGGATGCATTCAGACTAAATTAGGCACTTCATGAGGATTAAGTCAAATAAAAAAAATTATTTATCAAAACAAGATATTATTAATGAGCCTCAAGTTGTTTAACGGGAACACTTTCATAACACGAAACTGTGTATAATTTATATCAACCAGACGGGTTTGCGGTTCTAATGTTAACGGAGGCGTGTATTGTGGGCGTATTTGTGAAACGCCACCTAATACAAATTAGTGGCGATCCGAGTGAATGAATCTGATGTTGCGCAATAAAAGTCACGCTTCATGCACAACGTATTCACTCATAGCCCAGGTTGTATGTTGACGAATATACCCAATATTACCCATCCAATCCATGGTAAGGATATTAACTGGGCCGTTCAGTTCGTTCGCCAACAGTTGTCGACAATTTCCAATACATTGATTGGCGTATCATTATTACCTGTGAAATTACGTTCGCCTCCACATGTAATGCAAACATGATATTCGCCTCGACACATTAAAAATAAACAGTTAACCGTCAAATAAACAGTTAACCGTCAAATAAACAGTTAACCATCAAATAATGCTGTTTATGTTAGAGTGGGTATAACTTAGACGTGGTTTTATGATGGAAACTATTAGATTTTGTAAGTTTGTATCTTTAATGTCCTCAATTTCCTTGTCACGTCGCTGTTGATGACGTCAATCCTTGTCCTAACTACTGACTCAGCCCTTTAAATAGCATGAGGACGGCTCGTTTGATGCGGCTAATGATCGCCAACCCCTGCGACACTTCCTGGCGTCTTCCTCCCCAGACGTCTGCCCCCAGACGTCTTCCTCCCCAGACGTCTTCCTCTCCAGACGTCTTCCCCAGACGTCTTCTTCCCCAGACGTCTTCCTCCCTAGACGTCTTCCTCCCCAGACGTCTTCCTCCCCAGACGCCTTCCTCCCTAGACGTCTTCCCCCAGACGTCTTCCTCCCCAGACGTCTTCCTCCCCAGACGTCTTCCTCCACAGACGTCTTCCTCCCCAGACGTCTTCCTCCACATACGTCTTCCTCCCCAGACGCCTTCCTCCCTAGACGTCTTCCCCCAGACGTCTTCCTCCCCAGACGTCTTCCTCCCCAGACGTCTTCCTCCCCAGACGTCTTCCTCCCCAGACGTCTTCCTCCACAGACGTCTTCCTCCCCAGACGTCTTCCTCCACAGACGTCTTCCTCCCCAGACGTCTTCCTCCCCCGACGTCTTCCTCCCCAGACGTCTTCCTCCACAGACGTCTGGCAGTTTTCCAGAAGTTTTCCGGAAGTGCACAAATCATAGCATAATTAATGATTGCTTAACCTTCAACAACCGCTGTGATAACTTCGCAGGACGACGGCCGTTGTCTGACGATGGTGTTGTGGACCGGCAAAGAAGCCACGCAAACACTGACTCGCTATAAATAATTCTTCCTCGCGTTTTGAATGGGTGAACATTTGATTTTGAAATTTTATTTAAAATGGTACATTTTGATGAATAATGCATCTATCTGCGCATATATTTTATTTGTGCGCATGAACATAGTTCATCCCACCTCGGTTCCTCGGTTCACTTAGCTATATAGTTGAGTATCTAGCTATATAGCTGAGTATCTAGCTATATAGCTGAGTATCTGGCTATACAAGTCGAGAGGGTGTTGGGATAAACAGGTTTGCCGTGGGATGACGTGTAGAGCGCTTTGAGTGGTCCTAAAGACTCGATACCTCGCTATGCAAGACGTTACCTTACCATTTTTTCTTTAAGCGAAATTCATGAAATCCAAACCACTCTCTGTAAAGGCATTTAGTTAGATTCAGACGTGGTTTGCGTTGAAAGGAGTTTCAGGTGATTATTTGGAATCGTGTCTTATTGATGTCACGAGTATCCATGTCAGACAGCTATGTGTGACTCATTTCATATGTACCATTCGATATAGCTGAATAATTAATAAGCACATTAATCTCTTAGTTCAGTTAACTTGGGCGTCGCAGAACGTGATGAATGACTTTGCATCATCTCTGACGATAATGGCCACGTGTTCTTCATTGTCATGACTTCATTGTTTGGTTGACCGAGCGCGTGATCAGCAGGTCATAAAAGGCTAAAACTGGACATATGTGATACATGGACACTTTAAGAGGATCACGCCTGTATATACATTGTATTCAGAGAATGACAAAATACACTACACGAAGCCCAGTTGTTACTGGTTCTCGGTGTTGATGCGCATCGAGAAATCGTGCTTAAATAACGTAGAACCGGAAGACATGCATTAGTGTTTATAGCCTCAGCGTGGAATATGTGCGCCTTCGATTTTGTAGTTTTATGTGTGTGTACTTTTTCTTCCATTTATCATATCCCTCTGAACATTTTATATAAATGTAAATATCAACAATGGGCCACTTTCACGAACAGAAGACGTGCACGTGCTGTAGAGTGCGTCGTTGGATATAATGATATATCCAACCAAAGTCTAACAATTTCCATCAATAATTTGAAAACAAAAGTAGGAATATGTTTGACTTTCTTATGATTACGATCGTAATTTACTTCGTGAAGTTGGATGGTGATTGCGCGTTCAACCGTGACGCCACCTCAACAATCTATTATTTTGTCTGTCAGTGTCTTGGATGTCGCTGTTTGTTGGGCGCTATCCAGTCTTGCCTACGGGAGTTAATCACACAACGTGACGTTTTGTGTGTCAGAATGTGTTTATCGTTGACATAAACTATCGGTTGGTTCGATCAAGTCTCTCGATGTCTTGTCGTCTCCATCTAAGCCAGTTTTTAGATATATTTAATATTGTTCAAAGTCAAGTGACGCGGTTTAGTTGCTCATAACCGCGACGTGGTCGTTCTATTTTAGGTATCTAGGTTAATGGATATGATTATGATACTAATTGGTTCTTATGGCGGTAATAGTAACTGATTATTGAAGACAAGTTTACGCCAGCTGCGTTCGATAACTCATTTATTCATCCTTTGGATTACACAAATAGATCACGACATGGTGGGTTACATGTTGGGTCACGTGGTCGGTTCTATTTCATCTCGTGGCGCAAGAACTCAGTAGAGTCCGAATGAAACTGTTCGTGTCTCATGGAAAGACACATGTTTACAAGATCGTTCCCATATACCGCCTGCTAGATCGGTCATCATTGTAGCTTACTTTATTATTGACCACCGATCATCTATGTACAAATAGTGTGTCTTAGGGGGAGGACATTAATTGATTCCGTGACCACTGCTCTGTCGTCAAGTAACACGAGACGTTGGCTTCACGGACTGACGGACGAAAAACGTCTCAGTCGGGATAACGAGGTGGACGATACCGAATCGATGTGACAATTAGCGAAACTAGTGTAGGGGGCATGTCAACAACACGACTTGTCACCGCGACTGGTCTCGTGTACTGGAAGGCAATTAACAAGCCAACAAAAGGTGCACTTAGTGAACATTTTGCCATTGCGTTGCATATTAAATTTTGATTCGCATAATTGATTAAGTAGCAGCAGTAACACTCGGATAAAGTCTCGTCTATCTGTTTTATTAAGTGTGTCGTTAAAGGAACAAGTCGAACCGGTGATGGTGTCGATTGACCTACAGTCGCGCGGTATTAACGGTCGCGGTTATAATGGCAAATGACGTGATTGTTTCTACGACGGACGGGCGACGGAGTGCCCGCGCAGAAATTGTCATTAAGCGTCTACACCCATATACGTATCGATCGGTCTTTGCGAAGCTCGAAGCAATTTAGCTCCTTCCACCTGATCCCCTCGTCTGCCCGTTTCCCGCTGTCTCGTTCAGGTGCTGATTGAATCCGCCGCATGCCAATTGGCACATGTCGGAAATTGGCGCACGTTCTCGCGAAAGCACGCGCCCCCATGCACACGGACCGGCCAGGTCAGCTTTGGTCTGACATCGCGGCCTCATCGAGGACTCAGACGTTTAGGTCGTTCTCTGGTCATTCTCCGACGGGGGCTGGCTTGCGATTGATCACGGCGACGGCGACGGAGAGCGAGCGGCAGGTGCCTCGAGCTGTGAGTGTCGCGGCGTTGGTTGCTTTCAATTATTTACACAACGAATATTGGCTGTAATGACAGCGCATCACATCGACTACATTGTCGCCGGTGCAACGAGACAAAGCGATTTGTTGATGAGACAAGGTACTGCGCGACGATTGACGAAGATGGATTTTACAGGACAACATTGCGTTACGGTCTGACAATTGAAACAGTTGGAATTCAAAGGAAAACATCGCATTATTGCACGACAATTGAGGCAGTTGGATTTCAAAGGAAAACATCGCATTACTGCATAACAATTGAGGCAGTCGGATGTTATATGAAAACGCCGAGTTACTGCAGGAACATCGAAGCAGTTGGATTCCAAAGGAAAATTTTGCTTCTCTGCAGGACAATTTGCGTAGTTGGTTGTCACAAGACAACGTAGTTGGTTGTCACAAGACAACGTACTTGGTTGTTACAAGACAACGTACTTGGTTGTCACAAGAAAACGTACTTGGTTGTCACAAGACAACGCCGCAATACCGCATGACAAGTGATGCAGTTTGATTTCACAGGACAGCACAATTGATGATGTTGAATTTCACATCGCAACACCGCATTCCCGCACGACATTTGCTGTTGTCTGTACACAACACCACCGCGTACACCAGCACGGAAAATTGGCACGTTTACATTTCACTGGCAACTGCGTTTGACTGCAGAAGTTATCGCCGGTAATTGCAGTAACGTCTGCGGGCGATCATCCAACTGCCGAGCTCACCTGTACTTCGCATTCACTCCTAGACGCGTGCGAGCGGCCGGCCAGCTGGAGTCAACCACTCATAGTGCGGAAGACGCGGCGCATGGCGTCGCAATCACGGCACTTCTCTGGGATGTGCTAAGTACGTTGTGTCGAGTGTCTCATTTTGTTAGTCGCACCAAGTGCAATTGGTGCTTTTTGTTAGACGGTGTCGCTGGGCACATGCATCGACCGTCTCGGCGGGACAGTGTCATCAACTGCGGCGGTGGGGGTTGATCTACAACGGATGCTAAAGCGCAACGAACACTGCAGTGTGCGCTGCCGTGATGGTCGCGCCAGCACTGCAATTTCTCGTGTGCGCGCTCCTCAATTATTAAAGCACCAATGTCCGGACTGGAACGACGCGGCGCATCGCTGGCAGAAGGCGCGACACTGGTAGCGGAGCGGACGCGTCGCCTGCACGACCCGGACAGCAGGAGACGTCAGGCCTGACGGGTCGCACTGACAGCGCATAGTCGCCGACAGTCGTTTATAGAGACATAAATTATTATCGTTGCAAGAACGGTGGTTGCAAGAGCAGCAGTTAGTAGACGAATATACATCAGTGACGGCTCGCTGTCTTCTCCTGTACAGACACCAGCTGGGAACTCGACAGGGATGCCCTGTGTCGTACGGACGGGCCACAAGACAGGAGAGAGACAGTAACACTCCCGTTCTGACAACATACACGCGATGCTGAACCTACGTAGTTACGACGTACGACGGACGCGAGCACGGGCGCGATGGCGTCGCCTCAACGCACAAATCACGTCGCAGCAGACGGAGGACGCGACGGCGTCATTGACGGCGACGGACGGGCAGGACAGACGGAGGGCCTTCGTCGACTCTCCGTGGAACACCATCCCCGGACCGGAAGTGGAGCATCACAGGCTCCAGTCGACGACCGGCTCCAGCGAGAACCAATCACTGTCGCTTGAGGTGCAGGAGTGGCCGGCGTCGACTGCTGCCTCGCCGTCAACCGGGGCACACGCGCCCCTGCTTGAACGCAGTCGCCAGGACACGACGTCGTCGCGAGGCACCGAAAAGAGCGTCTCGTTCAGGGACGACTCGTTCAGGGACGACTCGTTCAGGGACGACTCGTCACTTAAGCAGTTCCCAGGCAAAAGGTTTGATGATTACTGATTAATTTTCAATTAAAATCATCCTTTCGTATGTTACACTGAAAGAAGTAAATGTATGGCTAACTGACAGTTAAACATGACTATCGTTTCTTTATATCTAAGTAATGTATAGCCTTCTTTCTTTTTGTTTTCCTTCTGTTGTCCGTGCCTTCCATCATTGTTTGACAATTTATGTTGACAGTGCTATAATTTCCGGATATTCGGAGTCGCCTTATCGACTAATGCTGACCATCACAAATAACAATAGATGGCATTCATTTCGTCAATCTTATGTTTGCTGTCGATGGACAGCAGATGCAATAATGGAACGTGGCCCTGACTCTAGTTGGAGACTGGTGATAGCACTGGTCCTCCTGGGAGACAGATAATAGCACTTGTCCTCCTGGGAGACATATAATAGCACTGGTCCTCCTGGGAGACATATGATAGCACTGGTCCTCCTGGGAGACAGATGATACCACTGGCCCACCTAGGAGACAGATAATAGCACTGGTCCTCCTGGGAGAAAGATGATAGCACTGGTCCTCCTGGGAGACAGATGATAGCACTGGTCCTCCTAGGAGACAGATGATAGCACTGGTCCTCCTGGGAGACAGATGATAGCACTGGCCCACCTAGGAGACAGATGATAGCACTGGTCCTCCTGGGAGACAGATGATAGCACTGGTCCTCCTGGGAGACAGATGATAGCACTGGTCCTCCTAGGAGACATATGATAGCACTGGTCCTCCTGGGAGACAGATGATAGCACTGGTCCTCCTGGGAGACAGATGATAGCACTGGTCCTCCTGGGAGACAGATGATAGCACTGGTCCTCCTGGGAGACAGATGATAGCACTGGTCCTCCTGAGAGACAGATGATAGCACTGGTCCTCCTGTGAGACAGATGATAGCACTGGTCCTCCTGGGAGACAGATGATAGCACTGTCCCACCTAGGAGACAGATGATAGCACTGGTCATCCTGGGTGGCAGATGATAGCACTGGTCCTCCTGGGAGACAGATGATAGCACTGGCCCACCTAGGAGACAGATGATAGCACTGGCCCACCTAAGAGACAGATGATCGCACTGGCCCACCTAGGAGACAGATGATAGCACTGGCCCACCTAGGAGACAGATGATAGCACTGGCCCACCTAGGAGACAGATGATAGCACTGGCCCACCTAAGAGACAGATGATAGGACTGATTATCTTGGGAGGCAATAGCACAGAATCAGAATCAGTTTATTATTGGCAACTTTTCAGTTGGATTGTACACACAGTCACGATCAAATACACAAAGACACGCATGTATATATTGTTATAAAACACCGGAAATTACGTTAAAATAATTATTGCACATTTTGTACGTAATAACAGTAATGCAATTAAATTAAAATTACATTTATATACATTCACTAAAACGAACCGTGAACGCAACCCACTCAGTGAGAGGCACTTTATATTCAAACTGACTGTATCAATATAATTACATTAATACAGTTAATTCTATTCAACATAATTACATAATTACATTAAAATTTAAATAAATACATTACTTTAGATATTACAATTGTACGACTAAACATACCCGATAAACCATTTAAGTGTTTTGACAGTGTACCAAACACCGTGGTATTAAAGAGTTTTTATTTACGATGTGTGTCAGCCATTGGAACGGGTAGCTCGGTAAATGATCTTAGAGCATATGAAACCATTCGAGTATTCGGTAGTAGCTTATTCAGTTTGTGGTCACCACGCCTCATTCTACTGAAATACGCTTTACATATCTCATTGCGCCTGTTGTGCACCGTTGGTATGTTTACCATATGCAGAATATCCTCTTACGTAAAACCAGCAAATATAGTTTTGAGACGCCATTTTTGGATTATCTCGATATTGTCCGACAAATATTTAGGCAAGTTCGTGTGCCATACCGGACAAACATATTCAACTACTGGTCTGATCACAGATACCTAAATTCTAACCAAATTGATTTGATTGATTCCAGCACGTTTCCATTGATAGATCATATACACCCTTTTCCTTGCCTTTGCATCTAATTCATCTACATGTGCATTCCAACTTAAATTAGACGATATAGTTACACCGAGAACTTTTGCATATCAATATCAGTCCCATTTATATCAATATACGGCAGATATTCAACATACGTTCTATCTTCACAGTAACATATATAACCATTTCTGGTTCTCCTGGGAGATAGATTATGTCACTGACCCCCTCTTCCTGGGAGACGAGTTATGTCGCTGACCCCCCCCCCCCCCCCCCCCACCCCACCCCCACCCCCTTGGGAGACAGGTGAAGTCACTGACCCCCATGAGATAGGTGATGTCACTGACCCCCCCAGAGACAGGTGATGTCACTGACCTCCTCCCCCAACCCTGCCCGGAGACAGGTGATGTCATTGACCCCCCCCCGGAGACAGGTGATGTCACTGACCCCCCCCCCCGGAGACAGGTGATGTCACTGACCCCCCCCTCCTCCCTCGGCCTGGATCACACGCCCGCTCCACAAATGTGTCCGCCTTCCTCTCCATTGTCATCTATTCTCACCTGTCATCTTTCTAACGGTTCCTGTTCCGAATGACAAGGATTGGCGTGTCGTTTCTTTCGCTTCGCCCTTGTTTGTCAAGTCGTCCTCGCTTGTTATATAACCCCTATTTGTGATGTCACTTACTGTTATCACGTCACTTACGTTTTTCATGTCACTAATGTTTTTCATACAGCCCTTGTTTGTCAGGTCGTCCTCGCTTGTTATATAACCCCTATTTGTGATGTCACTTACTGTTATCACGTCACTTACGTTTTTCATGTCACTAATGTTTTTCATACAGCCCTTGTTTGTCGTTTCGCTCTTGTATTTGTCATGTCAGTTTCTTTGTCGTACCACTCTGTTACGTCGTCGAGCAGCTGTCAAGTACCGCGGTCCGGGCACTACTTTCTTTGTTTTCCTTCACCCGTCCACATTGGTTGATAACCGGGTATGTTCCCCACTCTGGGCGTCTGTCGACCGTCGACATTTCGCCCCCAGTGTGGGAAGTCTGCCAGCCGCCGTGACTCTACATTGTTGTAATTGTGCCCGTATTACTGCGTTGACAGGTTGTGCCCACACAACGATGGACGTGTGTCAAATGAGCACGCGCCGTGATCTTCGTTATTGGTCGTTAGTCTTAATTCGCCCGAGTCGTTGCCGATGTGGTGGCGTCATCTCGCGATTACTGGCCGCGTCTTCTTCGCGCAGAGCAATGTCGAGGCGACAACTACAGGGCTGATCTATCGACCGCTCTGACACTGCGCGTGTTTGCCTTGTGTTACATGTCCCTGTCTGCTCGTTGACACATCGCCATTATTGATTGCAGACACCAAATTGTCAGCTTTCATGTCCACGCATGAGCCGAATGGACGACGTTACCTCTTTTGCGGATTACAAAACCATTGCCAAACCGTAGTTATGCTTGTGACGATATAGCCAGTCATTACATTGGAATCGATGTGCTGCAGCTAAGATATCTCTTAGTCATCCGCTGCCTTATCTCAACATTCATAAAGTATTCTTTCTCACAGAGTGACAGAGGACACTAAATGAATGGAACAAATTGTATATTGTTATATGTCAAAAACAGTCGTTGGGCTCTCTATAAGCCAATGGCCTTGCCCACTTGCTATCTGGATTTGTTTGCTTTGTGTGGCAATCTTTTTGCATATCTCTAAGAAATGCACATTGCTCCGCGAAGACGAGCAAGTGCCATGATTGGACTTAAGTTAAAGACAGGTTCTTGAAACATTGTCAACGAACAAAGGAAAAACATACAAGAATCGTGTGTGTTGCAATTGCTCAGGTTACTAACTTATTTAGAATTATTCACTAGTTTTCTGTGTAACACTTTCAGGACACATGCCGCTTTATCGACTCTAGTTTCTAGAAATTCCAATAAAAAGGCGATGTCTAATCAGCTCCTTTTCATCATTTGTGTGTTACTTGTGGCGTATTCTATGTCCGTCAGGTGGCGGCTACAGGAAGACGGCATGCAAGAAAGCACATACGAGCATTATTGACTTCTTTCTCCTTGTCGTCCAGCTTTGTGCCCCTCGCATGTCTTTCTCCTTGTCTTTCTCCTTGTCTTTCTCCTTGTCTTTCTCCTTGTCGTCCAGCTTTGTGCCCCTCGCATGTATTCGACGTAATTTTTAGTTAACTGAGCCAACGACGCAGGATCTCACAAACCGGTGTTACGGGTCTGGAGTAGAAGCACATGGCCGGGACTCGTGTATTGTAAGTCAGTCATAGCCAACATCGAGTTGTCCTTATAACCCTGTTACCTGAGAACTAGTGCACGCATGTGACACATCTGAGCACATACGTTCAAGTGTTTGCAACATTGTTGACTGTCTACTTCGGGCACTTTCACAAAAAACCCTCGTTCAAAAAGAAAACGTCGAGACTAAAAACGCAAACCCAAAACCGTGCCCGGTGAGAAAGGGCTTAAGTTAAAGTTTCTACACCTGACACGGTTCTACTTCGGACCTGCCACTCGGACCCCGCTCGATGCCGGCGACACCGCTGCAGCACCGAGCGTTCTTCCGTTGGCAGCGATGGTGGGCATAAGCGGAGGTCTGGTTACGAGTGAACGGCTGCACCAGCTGCGCACAGATCAGTGTCAGTTTGATGCTTGCGATCTGTCTCGAGGCACTCCACCGGGGGTGTCTCGAGGCACTCCACCGGGGGTGTCTCGAGGCACTCCACCGGGGGTGTCTCGAGGCACTCCACCGGAGGTGTCTCGAGGCACTCCACCGGGGGTGTCTCGAGGCACTCCACCGGAGGTGTCTCGAGGCACTCCACCGGGGGTGTCTCGAGGCACTCCACCGGGGGTGTCTCGAGGCACTCCACCGGGGGTGTCTCGAGGCACTCCACCGGGGGTGTCTCGAGGCACTCCACCGGGGGTGTCTCGAGGCACTCCACCGGGGGTGTCTCGAGGCACTCCACCGGAGGTGTCTCGAGGCACTCCACCGGGGGTGTCTCGAGGCACTCCACCGGGGGTGTCTCGTGCGGGCATTCGGTCGGATTCAACGTGTTCCGTTAATGATGCGCCGAGTTGTGTGGTCTGGGTACTCGATGCTCATGTCCGTCTTCCGAGAAACCATCAGTGGGTCGTCTTCTCTATCATCGTTTTTTTTCTACGCCGGAAATGATCTCCAGACGCTGGCAGCCATCCATCTCGCGATTGTTTTCTGCCTTTTCGAACAGTCTAACCGAAGACAGTGTTTCTCTACCTGCGGGTTTATTCAGGCAGTTTTTTAATGACGCCGTTCCTTTTCTGCCTCTACGAATAATACTATCTACGACGGCATTTCAGACGATCTACACACTTTACGCTATTACTGGTGAGAAAAGGTTCTTTGAAATCACAACGTGCGGTACTCTTAACCAGTCAAACGCTTTGGGTCTGTGTCTTAAACACATTTTGGAAATGTCAAATTGGTTCACGTCAGTTACCTAAATTCACGCAAAGGGAAAATAACGAACGGTGAATGGAAAACAGCGGAGGAGAGACTCCAACAGACAGGGACCTACTTGTGGAGACAGGGGACTATCGTGTGGACACGGTGGACTTATGTGTGGACACTGAGAACCTATGTGTGGACACTGGGGACTTGCGTATGGACACTGCGGACTTACATGTGGACAATGGGAACCGATGTGTGGACACTGGAGACAAATATGTGGACACTGGTGACCTACACGAGGACATTGGCTACCTACGGGTGGAAACTGGGGATCTGCATGAAGACGCAAAATGGACCTACGTGAGGACACTAGGGACCTGCGTGAGGACAATGGGGACCTACGTGAGGACACTGGGTACCTACGTGAGGACACAGGGGTCCTACGTGCGAATACTGGGGACCTACGTGAGGACACTGGGTACCTACGTGAGGACACTGAAGTCTTACGTGAGGACACTGGGGACCTAAATGAGGACACTGGTGACCCCGTGAGGACACTGGGTACCTACGTGAGGACACTGGGGACCTACGTGAGGACACCGGTGACCTACGTGAGGACACTGGGTACCTACGTGAGGACACTGAAGTCTTACGTGAGGACACTGGGGACCTAAATGAGGACACTGGTGACCCCGTGAGGACACTGGGTACCTACGTGAGGACACCGGTGACCTACGTGAGGACACTGGGGACCTACGTGAGGACACTTTGCTGCATCGACATATACGTCGAATAATGCGATTAGAGCGACGAAGACGGCGGCGAAAAATCAGTTTTAGATGGCATTTGAGCTGCCGTCGAGGCACGAGGCGGGCTCGGGTGGCGGACGGAGCTGCAGCGACACGCGGTCCTCGGCCGTTGACTGTTTAATTATTTAAGTATCGCAGGAAGAGACGTCGATTGAAACCGGCGGCTGGGGCCAATATGTAGACGCGCGAGCGGTCAATGACACAGCCGATAAACACTAGTCCCACCTGCGGGGTCCAACGTACGATTTTTTGGATTAGTCTTTATGCAAATGTAATTGTAGAAGTAATGTAAGTATACGCGAATAAGACGATGTTTTTTACACGTGATGTCATGTTATGGCTTATATATATATATATATATATATATATATATATATATATATATATATATATATATATATATATATATATATATATATATATATATATATATATATATATATATATATATATATATATATATGTATATATATATATATATATATATATATATGTATATATATATATATATATATATATATATTCCTGCGACACATAATTAATTAAACACGCACGCACGCACTCACCCACAGTCATTAGTGTCCTAGGCTATCATAATAACACTGGCGATACAGCGAACATAATAACACTGGCGATACAGCGAACATAATAACACTGGCAATACAGCGAACATAATAACACTGGCGATGCAGCGAACATAACAATGTTATTTCATTATCGTCGGCCGGTTGTCAGCATGTGCTACATCGACGTTGTCGCAGCTCGCGAAACAATGCGAGTTGGCCCTGATATTGATCGACTAGAGTCGATATAAAACACGTTAATGTGCAGTCGTTGGCGGCAGAAAGATATCATATGTGTCTACCACCGGGTCCGCCACATCCACTCTCACAGTCACGGTGGTCTCTTCCCATTGGCCGATGTGTTAAATGCCCTTACAGCCCTTCCGAGCTGAGCACAACTACATGCACGCCAGTGAAAGAACGCACGTTATTGCACGAAAATGTCACGTGTTGCTCCATTCACCGTCGAGTTAATTTTTTTAGCAAGAGTAATCTCCAACAAAAATCGTTGTCCTGTCTAAGACGGAAATAGTATCATGATGCATGGTAGCATAGAATCGAACAGGGATTTATATGTATTGGTGTGAGCGTGCGTGCGTGCGTGTGTGTGTTTGTGTTCGTGCGTGTGTGCGTGCAAAAAAAAAACTTATTTAGCGCTATGTCAACAAAAGATATTATTCTTATTATTATGCATATTGGAAAACATTTATCTTGCTGGTTTTTACTCCAATCTCACATACGATAATTATATATTAACGTTAAAACTAGTTAGCCTAGCTATTAACGACCAAATGTCAAGTTTGTCCACTGCATGTCGCCGTAGTTTCCGCAATCTATTGTGCACACCGCCAGGCGTCACGGCGATCACTGACGGCAACACCACCGAGTCAGCCACGAGACTTGTCCGCTGTAATCAGCATCTCCTGGTCCAAGTCTCGGACGTCCCCAGCGTGACCCGACTGAAAGAACGTATTACATTGACTAGTGCTAGACTCATTGGTCACGCTACTGTCACGTCGCTCTGGTCAAACCTATCGCTTTAGCAGGCCCTAACTCTCGTGTCGACCGATATTAAAAACTGTAGTCAGAAGCATTTTTATACCATGCTCAAACACAGTGGCGGATCTAGGATCTCTCAAAGGGGAGGACAAATGAGGGCCTAGCTTAGTCACCCGGGCTACCAAGTAGTGGCGCAACATGTTGTATATAAACAAATTAAAACAACGGTTTTCAAATCAATGGCACTAACTAACGTGTCTTGTTTTAAATATATCATAGTGTAAAGCCAATCAATAAACATATCAATAGTCACCATCAACGTAAACATTATTTCCATGTATTTCGCATTTGCGTCGTTACGTCATATGCTATATTTAAGAAATCTACCTCTAGCTATGTTACATAAAGTTTTATTTGGAACTTCTCTCTCTTTCATTCCATCGGAGTTCAGCCATAAGAAAACTATATCCAAGCTCTCAACATTAAAACTTCGACTGGTGTATCGTGACCAGTGAAGAGGCTGCGTATTAGAAATGAGAAACATTAGCTCTTGAAAACGATAGAACAACGTGGGTCGTCAACAATATAGACCACGAAGTACAGAGGAGACAGGGTGATGGCGACTCAACGTCATTTTATTTGTTTCCAACATTGTTACAATACAATACAATACAATACAATACAATACAATACAATACAATATTGAGAAAGGTGGAAGCCGAAGTAAAACAACTTAATAATTGCCCTCCCCCGCCATCAAACAATGAAGAATATTTTCACGTGTCATGCTATCTATAACACGTTATAGTAACATCTCGTATATAATTGCTTAATGCATTTAACATTATTAATAAATATGCCGTATATAATTGTACAATAATCTAAAACATTATGAGTGTCAATTTGTATAATACATAAATCAAGACAAACCAGAATGTATTTGGTAGTTTATCATTAGAGTTCATCATTATTATTGTACCTACGTGTACTGTGGTCAGCTTCCTGCTGTCATCTCGATCCTGCTCCGCCTCTCTTAGTTCAACCAGTCCACTTGATTCCTTTACTTGGTTCTCCCACATTGTGCTGGGACTTTCCCTCTTCCACGCTCCGTCCACCATGCCTAATATGATGGACTTTTCCAGGCTTTCTTTCTAAACATTCGTCTGCAGCACCAGCGTGTTTGGCGGTCCACGATTCACTGCCATAAATACCCACTGAGCAGTTTATTGCATTTACCAGTCGGCCTTCGACTAATGACGTTTGTTCCTCCAGTTTTTTTTATATTGTAGCCATCTCGTTCAATGTACTAAATTGCCATGAGACGTTGATTGACGTATGACTTATACCTAAAAACAGTTTGAAGAAACGAGGAAGGAAAGTAGTGTTTGTTGGTAGCAGTGCAAATAACATGTAATAATGTACTCAGTGGCGTATCTAGGATCTCCAAAAGGGGGGGACCAGGGGAGGCGCGGGGGAGGCCAGGGGGAGGCCAGGGGAGGCCAGAGGGAGGCCAGGGGGAGGCCAGGGGGAGGCCAGGGGGAGGCCATGGGGAGGCCAGGGGGAGGCCAAGGGGAGACCAGGGGAGGCCAGGGGAGGCCATGGGGAGGCCAGGGGGAGGCCAGGGGAGGCGCGGGGGAGGCCAGGGGGAGGCCAGGGGAGGCCAGGGGGAGGCCAGGGGGAGGTCAGGGGGGAGGCCAGGGGAGGCCATGGGAGGCCATGGGGAGGCCAGGGGGAGGCCAAGGGGAGACCAGGGGAGGCCAGGGGGAGGCCAGGGGGAGGCCAGGGGAGGCCAAGGGGAGACCAGGGGAGGTCAGGGGGAGGCCAGGGGAGGCCAGGGGAGGCCAGGGGGAGGCCAGGGGGAGGCCAGGGGGAGGCCAGGGGGAGGCCAGGGGGAGGCTAGGGGGAGGCCAGGGGAGGCGCGGGGGAGGCGCGGGGGAGGCCAGGGGGAGGCCAGGGGGAGGCCAGGGGGAGGCCAAGGAGAGGCCAGGGGGAGGCCAGGGGAAGGCCAAGGGGAGACCGGGGGAGACCGGGGGAGGCCACGGGGAGGCCAGTGGGAGGCCAGGGGGAGGCCAGGGGGAGGCCAGGGGGAGGCCAGATGGAGGCCAGGGGGAGGTCAGGGGGAGGTCAGGGGGAGGCCAGGGGAGGCCAGGGGGAGGCCAGGGGGAGGCCAGGGGGAGGCCAGGGGGAGGCCAGGGGAGGCCAGGGGAGGCCAGGGGAGGTCAGGGGGAGGTCAGGGGGAGGTCAGGGGGAGGTCAGGGGGAGGTCAGGGGAGGCCAGGGGGAGGCCAGGGGGAGGCCAAGGGGAGACCAGGAGAGGCCAGGGGGAGGCCAGGGGAAGGCCAAGGGGAGACCGGGGGAGGCCAGGGGGAGGCCAGGGGGAGGCCAAGGGGAGGCCACGGGGAGGCCAGGGGGAGGCCAGGGGGAGGCCAGGGGGAGGCCAGATGGAGGCCAGGGGGAGGTCAGGGGGAGGCCAGGGGGAGGCCAGGGGGAGGTCAGGGGGAGGCCAGGGGGAGGCCAGGGGGAGGCCAGGGGAGGCCAGGGGAGGCCAGGGGAGGTCAGGGGGAGGTCAGGGGGAGGTCAGGGGGAGGTCAGGGGGAGGTCAGGGGGAGGTCAGGGGGAGGTCAGGGGAGGCCAGGGGGAGGTCAGGGGGAGGCCAGGGGGAGGCCATGGGGAGGCCATGGGGAGGCCAGGGGGAGGCCAGGGGGGAGGTCAGGGGTGCCAGGAGGCAATGAGGAGGCGAGGGGAGGCCAGGGGAGACCAGTGGGAGGCCGGGGGAGGCCGGGGGAGACCAGGGGAGGCCAGGGGAGGCCAGTGGGGAGACAGGAGGGGAGGAGGCGAGGGGAGGGCAGGGGGAGGCCAGGGGGAGGCCAAGGGGAGGCCAAGGGGCGGTCAGGGGATGCCAGGAGGCAATGAGGAGGCGAGGGGAGGGCAGGGGAGACCAGTGGGAGGCCGGGGGAGGCCAGAGGAGGCCAGGGGAGGCCATGGAGGAGACCAGTGGGGAGGCAGGAGGGGAGGAGGGCAGGGGAGGGCAGGGGAGACCAGGAGGAGGCCGGGGGAGGCCAGAGGGAGACCAGGAGGCCATGGGGAGACCAGGTGGAGATCAGGGAGCCCGGGGGGCATGGAGAGGCCAGGGGAGGTCAGGGAAAGATAGGGGGAGACCAGGTGGAGATCAAGGGACCAGGGGGCCAGGGGGAAGGGAGAGGCCAGGGAGAGACCAGGGAGGCTAAGTTTAGTTAGCCATGCTACCATGTACTGGCGCTACGGAAAAAACGATAAAAGTAAAACCATTTCAGCTAAAATGGGGTCATGGCCCAATGCCCCCCCCCCTCCAACCAAATACGCCACTGCTCATTCGCACAAAGGACGATACATGAATGGAACAAATGATTTATAACTAGCAGAATGATTATGTTTGGAGAACTTATGAAGGACGTGCCACAAAGAACTCTTGATGAACTAACGGCTTCCTTGTCTACACACTCAGACTCGATGCTTTCGACGGCTCTTCTTAAGTACTGACATTGAACTGAGAACAACGCCCTTGTTAGTTTGGCAGTTTGAACAGCAACGCGTGCACAAGACACGCAACATATGTTTGACGTAACAACACAACAGAAGCCAATGTCTGGTTGACCACAAGAAGAGAGTCTTCTGGCGGTTTTTCTGATGGTCTGTTCTGGCGGTCCTTCTTATGGTCTGTTCTGGCGGTCCTTCTGATGGTCTGTTCTGGCGGTCCTTCTGATGGTCTGTTCTGGCGGTCCTTCTGATGGTCGGTTCTGGCGGTCCTTCTGATGGTCTTTTCTGGCGGTCATTCTGATGGTCTCTTCTGGCGGTTCTTCTGATGGTCTGTTCTGGCGGTCCTTCTGATGGTCTGTTCTGGCGGTCCTTCTGATGGTCTTTTCTGGCGGTCATTCTGATGGTCTCTTCTGGCGGTTCTTCTGATGGTCTGTTCTGGCGGTCCTTCTGATGGTCTGTTCTGGCGGTCCTTCTGGTGGTCTGTTCTGGCGGTCCTTCTAGTGGTCTGTTCTGGCGGTCCTTCTGATGGTCTGTTCTGGTTGTCGTTCTGGTGGTCTGTTCTGGCGGTCCTTCTGATGGTCTGTTCTGGCGGTCCTTCTGATGGTCTGTTCACTATTCTCACAAACGTTGTCTACTGTGTTCTGACCAAAATTGTCTACCGCGTTCCGACAACATTGCATTTGTCTACTCTGTTCTGACAACCATTTTCTACCGCGGACTGACAACATTGTCTACCGCATTCTGACAACCATTGTCTACCGTGTCCTGACAACCATTGTCTATCGTGTCCTGACAACCGTTGTCTAGCGTGTTCTGACAATCATTGTCCACCTTGTTCTGACAACATTGTCTACCGTGTTCTGACAATCATTGTCTTTCGTGTTCTGACAATCATTGTCTATCGTGTTTTGACAAACATTGTTTACCGTGTTCTGACAAATATTGTTTATCGTGTTTTGATAATCATTTTCTATCGTGTTCCACCAAATATTGTCTATCGTGTTCTGACAATCATTGTCTATTGTGTTCTGACAATCATTGTCTATTGTGTTCTGACTATCATTGTCTATCGTGTTCTGACAATCATTGTCTATCGTGTTCTGACAATCATTGTCTATTGTGTTCTGACTATCATTGTCTATCGTGTTCTGACAATCATTGTCTATTGTGTTCTGACAATCATTGTCTACCATGTATTGACAACCATTGTCCACCGATCAGATATGTGTGCCAGTTGGTTTACACGGAATGCACCTACAATCAATTACTTCATTCGTATAACCTTTCTATCTGTCCTGGCTACGTGCAGCATTAGATAATATCGATTAAACAACCGGCCAAAAGCGATAGATTAGTCATGAAACCGTCCGTGGCATCAGCCAGATTTGTCAAGCTGCCGTCATTAGTTACAATGCCGCCCACAACGTCATGACTGTCATCGGGTCGTCCACAATGTCTAAATGTCAACACGCTAATGTCACAATTGCGACATTCGATCCTCTTTTCACCAACCATACGCTTGCCACCATCTGCCGTGTTGTCAGTGATGGTGCTGCCACCTAGTGAATGGCCAAGTAACAATGCAGTGTAGTTTAACATGACACTAACGTGTAGTCGCAATTACGAAAGGTGAACCACATTTAGGGGTAATAAATACTAAATTGTTAGTCATCATGAAAATGCTAATCTATTTCTGTTACACAGAAATATATTATACCATTCAGGAAAACGTCCTAAAGACAAGTTGCTGATTTTATCAGGAGGTGATTCCCTAGGTGGCGCCACGCGATGATGGCCGTCTCCTCCACGTCGGTCTCTGTCCACATCTCCCACGCTTTCTCTGTCTCTACATGTTCGTAGCTTGTGCGTGCGTGAGTACGTGAGGACCTGCGAGAGTGCATGCCTGTGTGCGTGGGACACCCGTCTCTTGCCCTCTCGTTATGTTCCTCATCCTTAACTTCATGTTTCTCTTCCTTTCTCTCCGCATATATAGTTTTTATTACATCTGTTTCTGAGTTTGTAATTTTGGTTATGTCTTATTTAGCCATTACAAAATAATAATAATAATAGTAATAATAATAATAACTGTATATTACGTTTTAAGTATTAAGTCGATGGCTAAGCTAGGGTGTATATAGCTTATGCGGAATGTGCACGTTTTATTTTCACTTTTGTTGTTAAACCTTCACTTTTATAATCTAAATATTTATATTATTCTGTATTATTGACCTGTCTAAATCAATTGTTTATCATTTTAAAGATAATGTCACAGCCATTCCTACTGTATATTTTCTTCCTGTCCTGTTCGGTGGCATTGAGAGGTGAAGACTTTGTCCTGTGCAAACCACTCCTAAGTTGTTTTTGTTATGTCAATATATCCCCAACAAATGAAAGTACATCATTCGCTTTCCTTTTTTATATGGTTTGCCGTGTCTTAACCTTTGTCTTAATCACAAGTTACTTCCAATCAAGTGCTCTAGGCCAACATTTAAATTAGCCATAATGCTTCTCCTGGCAGGAGACATTAGTATCAACCCTGGGTCTGCCATCAGTCGCAACATGAGGTTTCCTACCACAAACGTCCGATCGGTTCGGGGTAAAACGGCATCATTTAGTGACATATTACTTTCGAAAAAAAGATCGACATTCTTGCCATCACTGAAACTTGGCTAAGGCCACATGGCACTGCTGCTTGCATTGCTGAAATTTCTCCATCTGGTTATGCTTTTCACCGTCGACCACGTTCAGTTGGAAGAGGTGATGGTGTTGGCATTTTGTTATCGGACCATTTTAAAGTATTTTCACGTTTAATCCCTGATTAATCTACTTTTGAATCAATGTGTGTGCTGAAATTTCAGCGTATTTTGTTTGCCTGTATCGACATACGGGACAGCCAGCAAACTTCTTAGAAGAATTTTAGGATTTGATGGAAAATTTGGCAACTCTACATTCTGAATTTTATATTGTTGGTGATTTTAACTTTCATTTGGATAAACGTACAACAGTGACCACTACCTTTGGTGATATTCTTAAATCCGACCTTATCACAGACCCAAAGGGACACCTGTCCGACTTGTGTAAACAATACTATCATGTACTCAAGGCTTTACTTAGTAAACACACCCCGATAACCACCAAATCTGTGTCACAAAAACCACCAGTTCCGAGGATGACTCCTGAAATTATACAATCTAAAAGGAGTCGTTGTTATCTTGAACGAGTATGGCGCAAACCAAGCTCCCCTTTGGACAGGTCACGTTATTCAAAACAGTGTCAGTACTGCAACACACACATTGCTAAAGCCAAATCGGATTATTATACAAATATGGTCTCAAATAATGCTGAAAATCTACGGAATTTCATAAATAAAATTGTACACAGAGCGCATGCTCCCACTCTACCTAATCATGTCTCAATCAAGTCTTTATGTGATTCGTTCTCCAGTCATTTCAAGAACAAATTCAGTATGATCCGATCTACTTTTCCAGATCATACTTTCAATCCTGTAGAAGTGGACTCTCCACAAGTAAATTCTCTACTTGCTACTTTTACACCTGCCACAGTTGATGAAGTAAGGAAAGTAATCACGTCATCTCCAAATAAGTCATGTGATCTTGATCCATTACTGAATACATTGCTGAAAGAATGTCTTGATACATTACTTTGCCCTATAATAAATATTGTAAATGCATCACTGTGCTCTGGCTTGTTTCCCGGAGATTTCAAACAACCCACTTCTTAAGAAATCAACTTTGCCTAAACAAAACCTAAACAGTTATATACCTATTTCTATTCAAAGCTTTATTTCCAAGCTACTGAAAAAAAGTTGTAGCAAGTCGACTACGGTTCCACATTGCGTCAAATTGTATGTCTAATGTATTACAATCAGCCTACAAACAGTTTCATTCTGCAGAGGCTAAAAAGCACACAATGATGTCACTCTAAATATGGACAAAGGTAAAAGGTAAAATAACAGCGGTTACCTTGCTTGATTTATCTGCTCCTTTTGATACTATAAACCATAACATACTCATTAAACACTTGTCAGTGTGGTATAGCATATCTAGCGCAATCCTGAGCTGGTTATCATCATACTTAATTGATAGATAGAATTAGGAGAGCTAATTGCTTTTCAACGGCACTACCCCCTTTACGTGCTGTTCCCCGGGGTTCTGTTGTTCGACTATTACTTTTTACTCTTTACACTACTCTACTCAGCTCAGTTGTTCAACGGCACTACCCCCTTTACGTGCTGTTCCCCGGGGTTATGTTCTTTTCAACGGCACTACCCCCTTTACGTGCTGTACCCCGGGGTTCTGTTCTTTTCAACGGCACTATCCCCTTTACGTGCTGTACCCCGGGGTTCTGTTCTTTTCAACGGCACTACCCCCTTTACGTGCTGTACCCCGGGGTTCTGTTCTTCGACTATTACTTTTTACTCTTTACACTTCTCTACTCAGTTCAGTTGTTCAACCTCACAACTTGAAACACCAGCTATATGCAGATGATACACACACATACCTTCCTCTGGCTAATCCGAATACAAATTGCTCCTTAAGCCAACTCGGGATTGTCTCCATGATATGTTCCACTGGTTTCTTATTATTGGTACACCAATGCAGCAGCGTGGTAGACTTGATTGTTTTTCCCCGACACCTATGTTAAGCCAGAATTTCACGACGGCCGTCTCATCACGGAATTTTGGTACTTTTGATAATAATTTTTGATAATAATAACTTTTTGACAGCATATTTCACAAACTTGTCGTTGCTGTTTTTATCACGTTCGTGACCTTCGCCGTATTCGCCGGTATATGACTTTTGCTGTCGCCAAAACTATTGCAACTGTTCTTGTTTGCTGTAGACTTGACTACTGCAATTCCCTTTATCGTAATATTGCTCTCAAGGACATCTTGAAACTTCAAAGAGTACAAAATTATTTGGCAAGGTAAGTTACCTGGTCTCCTCCTTTCTCTCACTCAGTACCACTTCATAAATTATTGCTGTGGCTCCCTGTCCGACAGCGCATTATTTGTAAGATCTGTACAATTACCTATCAAGCACTTTCATCCAAGCAACCAGAATATTTACATTCACTGCTCACTCCTGCAAGACAGCCCAGACAGCCCAGACAGCCCAGACAGACTAATTATAATCTACTTTATGTTCCCAGTGTTAAGAAACATGTCGGAACTAGATCTTTTTTAGTTGCTGCACCGACTCTGTGGAACTCACTCTCTGTTAGTGTTAAGTCTGTAGGAAATATAACAACATATTACGTAAACAAAGAACCCGCCTGTTTAAACTTGCTTATCTTCCATAGCTCCCCAGCGTACCAATCCAACTGTTTATAACTGGAACTACTTATCGATTATGAACTGCTTAACCCCTTTTGTTTTGGTGCGCTGTCGAGCTTGGGTCGCCCGAGGATTTTAGCGCAATAGAAGTATTTTATATATTATTATATTACTTTTGTAATAACGAGCATTCTTAAAACGGTTCAGTTCTATTCTCATCGATAACTTTGCGACTTTTGTGATAATCAACGAGCATTCTTGAAACAGCTTGATGTTGTTCTATTTGTGTCACACATTCTTGAAACGGCTTCAGGTTGTTCTATTTGTGTCACACAAGCGACAGTTTGAGACATTCTACTCTCGCAACGATGAATTCACGTCTTGCAGTGAGACGACCTGGTACCAATCTATCCTAATAGCTGATATATCACACCACGCTCAGCCAATGATTAGTGTTGGTAGGCGCAGTCAATACTAGCGTTATGGCCTTTCGAGTCGGCTCATTTCGTTTGTTCAGTGAATTAAACTCCTTCGTGTTGTACGGTGCGCCTAGATTCCTCGCTTCCACGTCGCTCGGTCAACCGGTCAACCGGTCAGTGGAACGAACTCTTTGACGTTACACCGAAGAACTAGATCCTGGGTAATTCCATTGATTTGCCTGGTTCTCGTCGTTTGAGTTAACACATTTTGTGACATTAATACCTTGTACTTTATAACCAGCATACTGTTGATACCCAGAAGGACTAGATGTTTAGTATGTAACAGAACATAGACGCT
>OY759272.1:47549398-47816898 GCA_963662155.1 Lamellibrachia columna
TATGCACTGTCTTCTTCTATTCATCTATGTATGCACTGTCTTCTTCGTGCATCTATGTATGCACTGTCTTCTTCTATTCATCTATGTATGCACTGTCTTCTTCTATTCATCTAAGTATGCACTGTCTTCTTCTATTCATCTATGTATGCACTGTCTTCTTCGTGCATCTAAGTATGCACTGTCTTCTTCTATTCATCTATGTATGCACTGTCTTCTTCGTGCATCTATGTATGCACTGTCTTCTTCTATTCATCTATGTATGCACTGTCTTCTTCTATTCATCTAAGTATGCACTGTCTTTTTCTATTCATCTAAGTATGCACTGTCTTCTTGTATTCATCTAAGTATGCACTGTCTTCTTCTATTCATCTATGTATGCACTGTCTTCTTCTAGTCATCTATGTATGCACTGTCTTCTTCTATTCATCTATGTATGCACTGTCTTCTTCTATTCATCTATGTATGCACTGTCTTCTTCTATTCATCTAAGTATGCACTGTCTTCTTCTATTCATCTATGTATGCACTGTCTTCTTCGTGCATCTATGTATGCACTGTCTTCTTCTATTCATCTATGTATGCACTGTCTTCTTCGTGCATCTATGTATGCACTGTCTTCTTCTATTCATCTATGTATGCACTATCTTCTTCTATTCATCTAAGTATGCACTGTCTTCTTCTATTCATCTATGTATGCACTGTCTTCTTCGTGCATCTAAGTATGCACTGTCTTCTTCTATTCATCTATGTATGCACTGTCTTCTTCGTGCATCTATGTATGCACTGTCTTCTTCTATTCATCTATGTATGCACTGTCTTCTTCTATTCATCTATGTATGCACTGTCTTCTTCTATTCATCTATATATGTACTGTCTTCTTCGTGCATCTATGTATGCACTGTCTTCTTCTATTCATCTATGTATGCACTTTCTTCTTCTATTCATCTAAGTATGCACTGTCTTTTTCTATTCATCTAAGTATGCACTGTCTTCTTGTATTCATCTATGTATGCACTGTCTTCTTCTATTCATCTATGTATGCACTGTCTTCTTCTATTCATCTATGTATGCACTTTCTTCTTCTATTCATCTAAGTATGCACTGTCTTTTTCTATTCATCTAAGTATGCACTGTCTTCTTGTATTCATCTAAGTATGCACTGTCTTCTTCTATTCATCTATGTATGCACTGTCTTCTTCTAGTCATCTATGTATGCACTGTCTTCTTCTATTCATCTATGTATGCACTGTCTTCTTCTATTCATCTATGTATGCACTGTCTTCTTCTAGTCATCTATGTATGCACTGTCTTCTTCTATTCATCTATGTATGCACTGTCTTCTTCGTGCATCTATGTATGCACTGTCTTCTTCTATTCATCTATGTATGCACTGTCTTCTTCTATTCATCTAAGTATGCACTGTCTTCTTCTATTCATCTATGTATGCACTGTCTTCTTCTATTCATCTATGTATGCACTGTCTTCTTCTATTCATCTATGTATGCACTGTCTTCTTCTATTCATCTATGTATGCACTGTCTTCTTCTATTCAACTATGTATGCACTGTCTTCTTCTATTCATCTATGTATGCACTGTCTTCTTCTATTCATCTATGTATGCACTGTCTTCTTCTATTCATCTATATATGCACTGTCTTCTTCTATTCATCTATGTATGCACTGTCTTCTTCTATTCATCTATGTATGCACTGTCTTCTTCTATTCATCTATGTATGCACTGTCTTCTTCTATTCATCTATGTATGCACTGTCTTCTTCTATTCAACTATGTATGCACTGTCTTCTTCTATTCATCTATGTATGCACTGTCTTCTTCTATTCATCTATGTATGCACTGTCTTCTTCTATTCATCTATGTATGCACTGTCTTCTTCTATTCATCTATGTATGCACTGTCTTCTTCTATTCTTCTATGTATGCACTGTCTTCTTCTATTCATCTATATATGCACTGTCTTCTTCCATTCATCTATGTATGCACTGTCTTCTTCTATTCATCTATGTATGCACTGTATTCTTCTATTCATCTATATATGCACTGTCTTCTTCTATTCATCTATGTATGCACTGTCTTCTTCTATTCATTTATGTATGCACTGTCTTCTTCTATTCATCTATTCATCTATGTATGCACTGTCTTCTTCTATTCATCTATGTATGCACTGTCTTCTTCTATTCATCTATGTATGCACTGTCTTCTTCTATTCAACTATGTATGCACTGTCTTCTTCTATTCATCTATGTATGCACTGTCTTCTTCTATTCATCTATGTATGCACTGTCTTCTTCGTGCATCTATGTATGCACTGTCTTCTTCTATTCATCTATGTATGCACTTTCTTCTTCTATTCATCTAAGTATGCACTGTCTTTTTCTATTCATCTAAGTATGCACTGTCTTCTTGTATTCATCTATGTATGCACTGTCTTCTTCTATTCATCTATGTATGCACTGTCTTCTTCTATTCATCTATGTATGCACTTTCTTCTTCTATTCATCTAAGTATGCACTGTCTTTTTCTATTCATCTAAGTATGCACTGTCTTCTTGTATTCATCTAAGTATGCACTGTCTTCTTCTATTCATCTATGTATGCACTGTCTTCTTCTAGTCATCTATGTATGCACTGTCTTCTTCTATTCATCTATGTATGCACTGTCTTCTTCTATTCATCTATGTATGCACTGTCTTCTTCTATTCATCTAAGTATGCACTGTCTTCTTCTATTCATCTATGTATGCACTGTCTTCTTCGTGCATCTATGTATGCACTGTCTTCTTCTATTCATCTATGTATGCACTGTCTTCTTCGTGCATCTATGTATGCACTGTCTTCTTCTATTCATCTATGTATGCACTGTCTTCTTCTATTCATCTAAGTATGCACTGTCTTCTTCTATTCATCTATGTATGCACTGTCTTCTTCGTGCATCTAAGTATGCACTGTCTTCTTCTATTCATCTATGTATGCACTGTCTTCTTCGTGCATCTATGTATGCACTGTCTTCTTCTATTCATCTATGTATGCACTGTCTTCTTCTATTCATCTATGTATGCACTGTCTTCTTCTATTCATCTATGTATGCACTGTCTTCTTCGTGCATCTATGTATGCACTGTCTTCTTCTATTCATCTATGTATGCACTTTCTTCTTCTATTCATCTAAGTATGCACTGTCTTTTTCTATTCATCTAAGTATGCACTGTCTTCTTGTATTCATCTATGTATGCACTGTCTTCTTCTATTCATCTATGTATGCACTGTCTTCTTCTATTCATCTATGTATGCACTTTCTTCTTCTATTCATCTTAGTATGCACTGTCTTTTTCTATTCATCTAAGTATGCACTGTCTTCTTGTATTCATCTAAGTATGCACTGTCTTCTTCTATTCATCTATGTATGCACTGTCTTTTTCTAGTCATCTATGTATGCACTGTCTTCTTCTATTCATCTATGTATGCACTGTCTTCTTCTATTCATCTATGTATGCACTGTCTTCTTCTAGTCATCTATGTATGCACTGTCTTCTTCTATTCATCTATGTATGCACTGTCTTCTTCGTGCATCTATGTATGCACTGTCTTCTTCTATTCATCTATGTATGCACTGTCTTCTTCTATTCATCTAAGTATGCACTGTCTTCTTCTATTCATCTATTTATGCACTGTCTTCTTCTATTCATTTATGTATGCACTGTCTTCTTCTATTCATCTATTCATCTATGTATGCACTGTCTTCTTCTATTCATCTATGTATGCACTGTCTTCTTCTATTCATCTATGTATGCACTGTCTTCTTCTATTCAACTATGTATGCACTGTCTTCTTCTATTCATCTATGTATGCACTGTCTTCTTCTATTCATCTATGTATGCACTGTCTTCTTCTATTCATCTATGTATGCACTGTCTTCTTCTATTCATCTATGTATGCACTGTCTTCTTTTATTCTTCTATGTATGCACTGTCTTCTTCTATTCATCTATATATGCACTGTCTTCTTCCATTCATCTATGTATGCACTGTCTTCTTCTATTCATCTATGTATGCACTGTCTTCTTCTATTCATCTATATATGCACTGTCTTCTTCTATTCATCTAAGTATGCACTGTCTTCTTCTATTCATCTATGTATGCACTGTCTTCTTCTATTCATCTATGTATGCACTGTCTTCTTCTATTCATCTATGTATGCACTGTCTTCTTCTATTCATCTATGTATGCACTGTCTTCTTCTATTCAACTATGTATGCACTGTCTTCTTCTATTCATCTATGTATGCACTGTCTTCTTCTATTCATCTATGTATGCACTGTCTTCTTCTATTCATCTATATATGCACTGTCTTCTTCTATTCATCTATGTATGCACTGTCTTCTTCTATTGATCTATGTATGCACTGTCTTCTTCTATTCATCTATGTATGCACTGTCTTCTTCTATTCATCTATGTATGCACTGTCTTCTTCTATTCAACTATGTATGCACTGTCTTCTTCTATTCATCTATGTATGCACTGTCTTCTTCTATTCATCTATGTATGCACTGTCTTCTTCTATTCATCTATGTATGCACTGTCTTCTTCTATTCATCTATGTATGCACTGTCTTCTTCTATTCTTCTATGTATGCACTGTCTTCTTCTATTCATCTATATATGCACTGTCTTCTTCCATTCATCTATGTATGCACTGTCTTCTTCTATTCATCTATGTATGCACTGTCTTCTTCTATTCATCTATATATGCACTGTCTTCTTCTATTCATCTATGTATGCACTGTCTTCTTCTATTCATTTATGTATGCACTGTCTTCTTCTATTCATCTATTCATCTATGTATGCACTGTCTTCTTCTATTCATCTATGTATGCACTGTCTTCTTCTATTCATCTATGTATGCACTGTCTTCTTCTATTCAACTATGTATGCACTGTCTTCTTCTATTCATCTATGTATGCACTGTCTTCTTCTATTCATCTATGTATGCACTGTCTTCTTCGTGCATCTATGTATGCACTGTCTTCTTCTATTCATCTATGTATGCACTTTCTTCTTCTATTCATCTAAGTATGCACTGTCTTTTTCTATTCATCTAAGTATGCACTGTCTTCTTGTATTCATCTATGTATGCACTGTCTTCTTCTATTCATCTATGTATGCACTGTCTTCTTCTATTCATCTATGTATGCACTTTCTTCTTCTATTCATCTAAGTATGCACTGTCTTTTTCTATTCATCTAAGTATGCACTGTCTTCTTGTATTCATCTAAGTATGCACTGTCTTCTTCTATTCATCTATGTATGCACTGTCTTCTTCTAGTCATCTATGTATGCACTGTCTTCTTCTATTCATCTATGTATGCACTGTCTTCTTCTATTCATCTATGTATGCACTGTCTTCTTCTATTCATCTAAGTATGCACTGTCTTCTTCTATTCATCTATGTATGCACTGTCTTCTTCGTGCATCTATGTATGCACTGTCTTCTTCTATTCATCTATGTATGCACTGTCTTCTTCGTGCATCTATGTATGCACTGTCTTCTTCTATTCATCTATGTATGCACTGTCTTCTTCTATTCATCTAAGTATGCACTGTCTTCTTCTATTCATCTATGTATGCACTGTCTTCTTCGTGCATCTAAGTATGCACTGTCTTCTTCTATTCATCTATGTATGCACTGTCTTCTTCGTGCATCTATGTATGCACTGTCTTCTTCTATTCATCTATGTATGCACTGTCTTCTTCTATTCATCTATGTATGCACTGTCTTCTTCTATTCATCTATGTATGCACTGTCTTCTTCGTGCATCTATGTATGCACTGTCTTCTTCTATTCATCTATGTATGCACTGTCTTCTTCTATTCATCTATGTATGCACTGTCTTCTTCGTGCATCTATGTATGCACTGTCTTCTTCTATTCATCTATGTATGCACTGTCTTCTTCTATTCATCTATGTATGCACTGTCTTCTTCTATTCATCTATGTATGCACTGTCTTCTTCGTGCATCTATGTATGCACTGTCTTCTTCTATTCATCTATGTATGCACTGTCTTCTTCTATTCATCTATGTATGCACTTTCTTCTTCTAGTCATCTATGTATGCACTGTCTTCTTCTATTCATCTATGTATGCACTGTCTTCTTCGTGCATCTATGTATGCACTGTCTTCTTCTATTCATCTATGTATGCACTGTCTTCTTCTATTCATCTAAGTATGCACTGTCTTCTTCTATTCATCTATGTATGCACTGTCTTCTTCTATTCATCTATGTATGCACTGTCTTCTTCTATTCATCTATGTATGCACTGTCTTCTTCTATTCATCTATGTATGCACTGTCTTCTTCTAGTCATCTATGTATGCACTGTCTTCTTCTATTCATCTATATATGCACTGTCTTCTTCTATTCATCTATGTATGCTCTGTCTTCTTCTATTCATCTATGTATGCACTGTCTTCTTCTATTCGTCTATGTATGCACTGTCTTCTTCTATTCATCTATGTATGCACTGTCTTCTTCTATTCTTCTATGTATGCACTGTCTTCTTCTATTCATCTATATATGCACTGTCTTCTTCTATTCATCTACGTATGCACTGTCTTCTTCTATTCATCTATGTATGCACTGTCTTCTTCTATTCATCTATATATGCACTGTCTTCTTCTATTCATCTATTTATGCACTGTCTTCTTCTATTCATTTATGTATGCACTGTCTTCTTCTATTCATCTATTCATCTATGTATGCACTGTCTTCTTCTATTCATCTATGTATGCACTGTCTTCTTCTATTCATCTATGTATGCACTGTCTTCTTCTATTCAACTATGTATGCACTGTCTTCTTCTATTCATCTATGTATGCACTGTCTTCTTCTATTCATCTATGTATGCACTGTCTTCTTCTATTCATCTATATATGCACTGTCTTCTTCTATTCATCTATGTATGCACTGTCTTCTTCTATTCATCTATGTATGCACTGTCTTCTTCTATTCATCTATGTATGCACTGTCTTCTTCTATTCATCTATGTATGCACTGTCTTCTTCTATTCAACTATGTATGCACTGTCTTCTTCTATTCATCTATGTATGCACTGTCTTCTTCTATTCATCTATGTATGCACTGTCTTCTTCTATTCATCTATGTATGCACTGTCTTCTTCTATTCATCTATGTATGCACTGTCTTCTTCTATTCTTCTGTGTATGCACTGTCTTCTTCTATTCATCTATATATGCACTGTCTTCTTCCATTCATCTATGTATGCACTGTCTTCTTCTATTCATCTATGTATGCACTGTCTTCTTCTATTCATCTATATATGCACTGTCTTCTTCTATTCATCTATGTATGCACTGTCTTCTTCTATTCATTTATGTATGCACTGTCTTCTTCTATTCATCTATTCATCTATGTATGCACTGTCTTCTTCTATTCATCTATGTATGCACTGTCTTCTTCTATTCATCTATGTATGCACTGTCTTCTTCTATTCATCTATGTATGCACTGTCTTCTTCTATTCATCTATGTATGCACTGTCTTCTTCTATTCATCTATGTATGCACTGTCTTCTTCTATTCATCTATGTATGCACTGTCTTCTTCTATTCAACTATGTATGCACTGTCTTCTTCTATTCATCTATGTATGCACTGTCTTCTTCTATTCATCTATGTATGCACTGTCTTCTTCTATTCAACTATGTATGCACTGTCTTCTTCTATTCATCTATGTATGCACTGTCTTCTTCTATTCATCTATGTATGCACTGTCTTCTTCTATTCATCTATGTATGCACTGTCTTCTTCTATTCATCTATGTATGCACTGTCTTCTTCTATTCATCTATGTATGCACTGTCTTCTTCTTCCATTTCAGCTCATGACTCTAGGATAGCCACATATAAATGTGGCTAGAGTATGTTCGAGCCGTGATCACTTTGCATTTGTTTTTAGCTTAGTCCATTTCCTTTATGTTTACAGTCCCTCGAAATTATTTGTTTGCGTGCAATATCTATAATGACAACTATTGAGAGGTTCGTAAAGGATTTCCTTTTTTTGTGGAGTTGTGGAAGAATAAATAATGCTCTAAATCTAGTCCTTCACAAAGTCCATCAATCTATTATCGTCTTGTGGTTTAATAAATTAGTCCAGTCTATTTGTGCATAATATCTCGTACCGTTATATGTGTCTTGGTGACAATGTGTTTACTGTTCTGAATGTCACACACATCAACCACTCATATCTGACATGTGACCTTCTGTGGTATACCGCTCGTCATGCAAACAAAGCATCACTGATACCATGTATGGCTTGTCGACTGTTAATAAGTGCTATACGCATAACGGGATTACATAATTTATGGATTTAATTAACTGCTCGGATAGACGGTGAAACTACCACTCTATGGAATTGTTTCGAGTCCAGAAGTGCACCATTGCGTAGAAACAATCGTTTTATCTATAACAAAAAGCTGCAGGGCAATGGTACGTTTTAATAACCATGTCGAAGTATGACCGTCCTCGTTCGTGCGCTATCGGTTATTATCTATTAATCCTCTTCGTGTGGGATCACATATAAGACCGACACCAAAGAACTCCAATGTTGCCTGTTCATTGCAAACTTCGTCACCTGGCCCCAACTCCACCCGAGAGCCTTCATCTCCCGCTCTACTGATCTCCTCCACGTCTCCTTGGGTCTCCCCTCGCTCTCTTGCCACCAGGGGTCCAGTGCATGGCCACTCTTGGAATGGATGTCAGCGGCATTCTGTAGACGTGTCCGATCCATTTCCATCTGCGGCGTTTAACCTCGAGAGAGATGGGCTGCATACTTGTTCTTTCATGGAGATCCGTGTTGGAGATTTTGCTCGGCCAGTAGATTCGCAGTATCTTCCTGAGGCACTTGTTTTGAAAAACTTCCAGCATCTGGCATATGCCTTTGGTGACCTTCCATGATTCCGCCGTATACAGTAGCACACTGAGGACGTTGCTCTTGAACAGGCGGATCTTTGTTCTGCTGCTGATCTTGTTTGTCTTCCAGATATTAGTCAGTTTTTAAAACCGCCAGTCAGTGTTTTGATTATCTTGTACAGAGATAGTCGTTGAGATTTGTATCTACTGTGTAGCTGTTCCTTCAGTCGTTGAGATTTGTATCTACCGTGTAGCTGTTCCTTCAGTCGTTGAGATTTGTATCTACTGCGTAGCTGTTCCTTCAGTCGTTGAGATTTGTATCTACTGTGTAGCTGTTCCTTCAGTCGTTGAGATTTGTATCTACCGTGTAGCTGTTCCTTCAGTCGTTGAGATTTGTATCTACCGTGTAGCTGTTCCTTCAGTCGTTGAGATTTGTATCTACCATGTAGCTGTTCCTTCAGTCGTTGAGATTTGTATCTACTGTGTAGCTGTTCCTTCAGTCGTTGAGATTTGTATCTACCGTGTAGCTGTTCCTTCAGTCGTTGAGATTTGTATCTACTGTGTAGCTGTTCCTTCAGTCGTTGAGATTTGTATCTACTGTGTAGCTGTTCCTTCAGTCGTTGAGATTTGTATCTACTGTGTAGATGTTCCTCCAGTCGTTGAGATTTGTATCTACTGTGTAGCTGTTCCTTCAGTCGTTGAGATTTGTATCTACTGTGTAGCTGTTCCTTCAGTCGTTGAGATTTGTATCTACTGTGTAGCTGTTCCTTCAGTCATTGAGATTTGTATCTACTGTGTAGCTGTTCCTTCAGTCATTGAGATTTGTATCTACTGTGTAGCTGTTCCTTCAGTCGTTGAGATTTGTATCTACTGGGTAGCGGTTCCTTCATTCGTTGAGATTTGTATCTACTGTGTAGCTGTTCCGTCAGTCGTTGAGATTTGTATCTACTGTGTAGCTGTTCCTTCAGTCGTTGAGATTTGTATCTACAGTGTAGCTGTTCCTTCAGTCGTTGAGATTTGTATCTACTGTGTAGCTGTTCCTTCAGTCGTTGAGATTTGTATCTACCGTGTAGCTGTTTCTTCAGTCGTTGAGATTTGTATCTACTGTGTAGCTGTTCCTGCAGTCGTTGAGATTTGTATCTACTGTGTAGCTGTTCCTTCAGTCGTTGAGATTTGTATCTACCGTGTAGCTGTTCCTTCAGTCGTTGAGATGTGTATCTACTGTGTAGCTGTTCCTTCAGTCGTTGAGATTTGTATCTACTGTGTAGCTGTTCCTTCAGTCGTTGAGATTTGTATCTACTGTGTAGCTGTTCCTTCAGTCTTTGAAATTTGTATCTACCGTGTAGCTGTTCCTTCAGTCTTTGAGATTTGTATCTACCGTGTTGCTGTTCCTTAAGTCGTTGAGATTTGTATCTACCATGTAGCTGTTCCTTCAGTCGTTGAGATTTGTATCTACTGTGTAGCTGTTCCTTCAGTCGTTGAGATTTGTATCTACCGTGTAGCTGTTTCTTCAGTCGTTGAGATTTGTATCTACTGTGTAGCTGTTCCTTCAGTCGTTGAGATTTGTATCTACTGTGTAGCTGTTCCTTCAGTCGTTGAGATTTGTATCTACCGTGTAGCTGTTCCTTCAGTCGTTGAGATGTGTATCTACTGTGTAGCTGTTCCTTCAGTCGTTGAGATTTGTATCTACCGTGTAGCTGTTCCTTCAGTCGTTGAGATGTGTATCTACTGAGTAGCTGTTCCTTCAGTCGTTGAGATTTGTATCTACTGTGTAGCTGTTCCGTCAGTCGTTGAGATTTGTATCTACTGTGTAGCTGTTCCTTCAGTCGTTGAGATTTGTATCTACTGTGTAGCTGTTCCTTCAGTCGTTGAGATTTGTATCTACTGTGTAGCTGTTCCTTCAGTCGTTGAGATTTATATCTACCATGCAGCTGTTCCTTTATTCGTTGAGATTTGTATCTACTGTGTAGCTGTTCCTTCAGTCGTTGACATTTGTATCTACCGTGTAGCTGTTCCTTCAGTCGTTGAGATGTGTATCTACTGAGTAGCTGTTCCTTCAGTCGTTGAGAATTGTATCTACTGTGTAGCTGTTCCGTCAGTCGTTGAGATTTGTATCTACTGTGTAGCTGTTCCTTCAGTCGTTGAGATTTGTATCTACTGTGTAGCTGTTCCTTCAGTCGTTGAGATTTGTATCTACCGTGTAGCTGTTCCTTCAGTCGTTGAGATTTGTATCTACCATGCAGCTGTTCCTTTATTCGTTGAGATTTGTATCTACTGTGTAGCTGTTCCTTCAGTCGTTGAGATTTGTATCTACCGTGTAGCTGTTCCTTCAGTCGTTGAGATTTGTATCTATCGTGTAGCTGTTCCTTCAGTCGTTGAGATTTGTATCTACCGTGTAGCTGTTCCTTCAGTCGTTGAGATTTGTATCTACTGTGGCTGTTCCTTCAGTCGTTGAGATTTGGCGACGTTTATAGCTTCTTTTGTTGTTGCTTTTCTTTCATCAATTGTTGTCCATGTGTCTGATTTGATCCATTGCCGATCATCTATCAATACCCTACATCCAGGCTAGCCAGTCTTGCCGAACATCTATTAATACCCTACATCCAAGCTAGCCAGACTTGCTGACCATCTATCAGAACCCTACATCCAGGCTAGCCAGTCTTGCCGATCATCTATCAATACCCTACATCCAGGCTAGCCAGTCTTGCCGAACATCTATTAATACCCTACATCCAAGCTAGCCAGACTTGCTGACCATCTATCAGAACCCTACATCCAGGATAGCCAGACTTGCCGAACATCTATCAGAACCCTACATCCAGGCTAGTCAGACTTGCCGAGCATATATCAGAACCCTACATCCAGGCAAGCCAGACTTGCCGACCATCTATCAGAACCCTACATCCAGGCTAGCCAGACTTGCCGACCATCTATCAGAACCCTACATCCAGGCTAGCCAGTCTTGCCGAACATCTATCAATACCCTACATCCAGGCTAGCCTGTCTTGCAGAGCATCTATCAGAACCCTACATCCAGGATAGCCAGACTTGCCGAACATCTATCAGAACCCTACATCCAGGCTAGTCAGACTTGCCGAGCATATATCAGAACCCTACATCCAGGCAAGCCAGACTTGCCGACCATCTATCAGAACCCTACATCCAGGCTAGCCAGACTTGCCGACCATCTATCAGAACCCTACATCCAGGCTAGCCAGTCTTGCAGAGCATCTGTCAGAACCCTACATCCAGGCTAGCCAGTCTTGCCGAGCATCTATCAGAACCCTACATCCAGGCTAGCCAGTCTTGCCGACCATCTATCAGAACCCTACATCCAGGCTAGCCAGTCTTGCCGAGCATCTATCAGAACCCTACATCCAGGCTAGCCAGTCTTGCCGACCATCTATCAGAACCCTACATCCAGGCTAGCCAGTCTTGCCGAGCATCTACCAGAACCCTACATCCAGGCTAGCCAGTCTTGCCGACCATCTATCAGAACCCTACATCCAGGCTAGCCAGTCTTGCCGACCATCTATCAGAACCCTACATCCAGGCTAGCCAGTCTTCCCGACCATCTATCAGAACCTTACATCCAGGCTAGCCAGACTTGCCGAGTATCTATCAGAACCCTACATCCAGGCTAGCCAGACTTGCCGACCATCTATCAGAACCCTACATCCAGGCTAGCCAGACTTGCCGAGTATCTATCAGAACCCTACATCCAGGCTAGCCAGACTTGCCGACCATCTATCAGAACCCTACATCCAGGCTAGCCAGACTTGCCGACCATCTATCAGAACCCTACATCCAGGCTAGCCAGACTTGCCGAGTATCTATCAGAACCCTACATCCAGGCTAGCCAGACTTGCCGACCATCTATCAGAACCCTACATCCAGGCTAGCCAGACTTGCCGAGCATCTATCAGAACCCTACATCCAGGCTAGCCAGTCTTGCCGAGCATCTATCAGAACCCTACATCCAGGCTAGCCAGACTTGCCGAGTATCTATCAGAACCCTACAGCCAGGCTAGCCAGTCTTGCCGAGCATCTATCAGAACCCTACATCCAGGCTAGCCAGTCTTGCCGAGTATCTATCAGAACCCTACATCCAGGCTAGCCAGTCTTGCCGAGCATCTATCAGAACCCTACATCCAGGCTAGCCAGTCTTGCCGAGTATCTATCAGAACCCTACATCCAGGCTAGCCAGTCTTGCCGAGTATCTATCAGAACCCTACACCCAGGCTAGCCAGTCTTGCCGAGTATCTATCAGAACCCTACATCCAGGCTAGCCAGTCTTGCCGAACATCTATCAGAACCCTACATCCAGGCTAGCCAGTCTTCCCGACCATCTATCGAGGTTCAATGAAATGTACCCAATGTTTACAAATGTCGAGTACGTTGACGTTTGTCGAATCACAGAAGTACCCACGGATCATTGCTAGCAATAGAGAGTTCTTGCACGCGCATCGATCTCCACCCCTTCCAGATTCTTTAAAAGGACATAGGGATAACAATAAGTGCTGATATGAAAGTGTCATGGCAATGTGGCATTGCAGCTTCAAAGGGTAATTATAATGCTTGGGTTGATTAGGAGAAATATAACACAAGAAAAAGCAGCTAATTATAGATACGCTTGAACGCATACAAAGGAGAGCAACTAAAATGATTCCAGAAATGAGAGACCTTAGCTGTGAAGAATGCCTAATAGAATGTGGCTTAACAACCCTAGAGACAAGGAGGTTAAGAGGAGATCAAGTTAAAGTTTTTAAGATATTGAATGGGTATGAAAATATTGATAGAACTCACTCAAGAAGGTTAATAGAGCTAGACGACATTAGGTAACATTAGTAAAGGACCAGTGTAGATTGGATATCAGAGAGTACGTGTTCTCATAGAAGACAATAAGTAAACGGAACAAATTATCCACAGATTGTGTAACTGCTAGCAGCGTGACTATGTTTATAACAAGGTTGACACATATCTCAGGAGGGCAGGTTACACGTAGATGAACAAATGTTGGGCTCTTGATAGGGCCGTGGCTTCCTTGTCCACTTGCCATCTGGGCATTTACCTTGAATGGCAATCTTGCAAAATCTTGTTAAATATTGTCTGCGAGATCGTTGCGGTAAGCGGCAGAAACATTGGGAGTTGTTGCAGAACGCGCCAACGTAAACATATCTGCGCGGTTGAACAGAATGTCACGTTTCCTTCCATTTCAGCTATATATGTGGTATAGTTGATGTTATTGAATTGATTTACAATGTGATGTCTGACTGAAAAAGCTTCGTCGTATTTTTCTTCCGACAGCACGGAGAGTGATCACTTAAAAACAGTTTTTGATGCATTAAACACCATGGCAACTAAAATAGGACGGCTAATCAGTCAAAAACAGTTGCAGGTACGATGTTGTCAAATTATTTATTTTGGTTCAACCATAAAAAGATAGATAATCCATTTACCGATTGAACTTGTCTGAGGCGGTGAGGTGAGGAGATGTCAACAGTGATCCGACGCTGTAGCTCAGCACGCTACTTGTGCAGTGACGTACGACGTCGGGTAGGCTGTGTATTGCAATATGTCTGGAACAGCGCCAACCCAACGTTTTATGTCGCGTCATCCTCTGTTGACGCACCAGGCAGGTTATATTCATTTATGTTTTATCAATGTTTCTTTGTTTGTTCTTTGCAATAACTTCCGGCTGGTGCTAACTATGTGTGTATTTTTTAAAAGTATTTTTAATTACTGTATTAATGATACAGCTTTAATATCTCCAAAAAGGCATGAATTGTGATGTGATATTGAAGTTTATCATATATATTAATGAGTACTTTATATCACAGTTGTTATTGCATGCTATAAACAGATATCGTTCAACTTACGTGACAGTCGAATTGTTTTGCAATGAGCTCTGTCAGAACGTCAGTTTGAACACGCTGACGACATGTGCTCCCTTATTCAATTTGAATCAGCCGGTTACTTATTTCATCCATGGACCAAAGCAGATATCGGTACCAAAATATATTTGTGTCTTTGCTTTAATCTGTATGATAACCATTGCAGGGTCACAGCTTCGTGATAGAAATCCTAGAGGCGTTCAAAATGGCCGCAGTATTGACTTTAGCGTATACAACGGAGGCAAACTGTCAATCTAGCTAAATTAGGTCTCATGATAAAGATAATGAAATGTTTTATGTAAAGTAGTGTGTTTTGAGGCGAACCGTAGACATCAAGGCTCGTGTTTTACCCCATTAGGTGTCACCAATAAGTTAAATATCTGGGCCCAGGATTAATTGATATGATGCGCAGTTTCACGTAGTCGCGTTGTCCCTGATGACGACCAGCAACAGGTCCGGTGCTGTAGGTTCATCTTGTCTCGGCGCAGACATGTCCTGGCCACACGGCCATGTTTATTATAATGACGGTGTTTAGCTCCTGCTGCAGCCGTATGTTCTGTGACATCTCCGCAGCGCGCCTGTCAATAGGACGGACTGCAGAAATGCAGCCACATCAAATATTAAATACACTCGGCCGAACCGACAGACGCGCCAGGAATTCACATCGTTAACGCAAGTGCGTCAAAGCGAATCGGATATGTGCATTTTGGAATCGTCGCTGCAGAAATTTCAATTCGATTTTCCTTTATTTATTTATTAACAGCGTCCATCTACTCTTTCGCTTTTACTACCAACCGCCTGGTAACCTTTCTATCGCCGTGTTATGGGAACATATTATATCGCGTCGTAAATAACACAGCGTGCCGGCGTCATATACGCTGAGCTACAAATACCTTTCTTACTGGCAATAAACGATCGATATAAAGCGTTTGTTATAAATCAAACGGCGAAGTTATAACGCCGGTTTCTTGTCAATCAAAAATCTGAGCGTTCAGATACGTTCTCTCTTCCGTGTCCGTGAACAGGCAATGGTTTCTGTCCGTAACGTTCCTCTGTTTATTTCTCACTCGGCCTGTTAACCGGCTTTGTAGCCACGCGGGCGGTGACGGCAGCTCGCTTTAATAATCAGTACGCACGCGATGTGATGCGTGCGTACGCGCGGTCGCCATGCGCGCCCGCATAATGCCGCTGCTCGTCAGGCGTCCGCTGTTGCTTCAGCCGAGTCTTCGATCGACGGCGTGTCCCTAGACAGCTGCCTGCAGCCAGCGAGCGCCAACCACTGCGAGTGCGTCATAGCGGTGCAGGTCGCGCTGGCTCGAGCACTCATTCAAGAGCAGTCGTTGGCACCCGCGGTCATCGCTGTCTCGCCGTCATCCAACACTGCCACCATGGTGCACGGAGCGTACGTGTACGTCCAGTGTTCCGCCTTCTTCAGCGACGACTGCGTGCAGCCACTAACTGAACGGCGACAGCGCGAGCTGTGCTGAAGCTGGTGAAATCACGCAGAGGTTCTCCTTCTGTCACAGCGTCCCGTGATCTGTTCGTGTCTACGGAACGTCATTGGAACGTTCCGTCGCGTCGTCGGCGTCTAACCCCCGACGGCCTGTGTGCCTATCTCCCCCACCCTTGTGTTACCGTCTCTCACGATGGATTCGTTCAGCAGGATGGCGAACCTGACGTCGGACTCGGGCCCAGGCGACGACGGCGGCCGGCGGGCAGGCAGTCCCGACGCATCGCTGAGGAACATCGCCAAGCGGGCGACCAACATCAGTCTGCCCGGCATCGCCGCCACGAACACCCGCTCGCTGTTCATCTTCAGTGACGAGAACTTCATCCGGAAATACGCCAAGCTCATCATCGAATGGGGATATCCTTTTTGGCGAAGTTTAGTCGCAAAGAAAGCTTTCACGAACGAGGTAAATACCGAATTGTCATGTGTTTCTATGTTCGTTTTTTGCGTAATTAGTTGAATTTGCGTGTCCGTGTAACTGATTGACGAGACACGAACATTGTATAGCTGGCACCGATGTAACTGATTGACGAGACACGAACATTGTATAACTGGCACCGATGTAAGCGTACGTAATTTATACATGGTCATTTTTAACCAATTGCGAACTATAATATTAGTTCGCGAACAAGTCAACTAATGTGATTGCTACGATCTAATATTATGTCCAAAATAAGCAAACTTACAACAAGGTCGGTTTACCATATACCATATACCCGTCACGTTAAAACATAGACATATACCCGTCACGTTAAACATAGACATATACCCGTCACGTTAAAACATAGACATATACCCGTCACGTTAAACATAGACATATACCCGTCACGTTAAAACATAGACATATGTCACCCCTCAATGTAGATATCCGTCGCATTAAACCCAAATATATGTAAACCAAAAACATATATCTGTCACTTAGAAACGTAGCTACATATACGATGTATAACATATAATATATATATATATATATATATATATATATATATATATATATATATATATATACGTTAAAACGTAGATATCTTTTCTGAAGTATTACTGATGACAGACATATTGACAGTAAACACAAATTCATGACAAGGTTGTAATCACATATGTATGTATGTATATATATATATATATATATATATATATATATATATATATATATATATATATATATATATATATATATATATATATATATATATTGTGCGTGGTGTCGTGTGAAACACATTGATGTCCGTGTATTGCCGTGTGTGTTTTGTGGTTGATTGTTTTGTAATCACCACACGTGTGTGCATGCGTCCGTACGTGAATACATATATTTGCCTGAGTGCAAAAACATATTTCCTGTGTCGGCGCGCATGCGCGATGTGACCACACTAAAATGAATCCGGAAATGAGAGGTAAGCTGGTAGGTACTTCAACAATTGAGACTGGAGTCATCTCGTAAAGAGTTTGTTCCTCGACACTCGGGGATCTGCAGTAATTTAAAGAAAGACATACGCTAGATTAAACCGCTCGTGCTGATGCATGGAAGACAAGCAACTGCATTTCTGTGGTGTAGACACTGTGATGGTGGCGTGGTGTGCATCTATGAGGCATCATCGCCCGGTTGCGAGAGCAGGTATTGTCGGCGCCTATATAAGCGATATAAGTGTCAAGTGTCAAGTGTCAAGTGTCAAGCAATCTCGCTGTTTATCTGACGTAATTCCTACAACGAGTTCCATAATTCAGCGGCCGTGTGTTCTGCCGTGTGTTCTGCCGTGTGTTCTGCCGGCATGTTCTACGAGAAAGCGGTCGCACGTAATCTGCGACACCTTCGCTTCAGCCGTCGTATCGATGACAGCATCGGCCACCAATCACACCGTAATGACGCGAAACATCCGGTTAAATGCTAGTCATCATATATACGCTGTGTAGTCATGTCACCGACCATATGGAACTGTGTGAATGGGTGATGCTGACGTCAGTTAAGGGCAACACTACACGTTTTATTCACTTTTCATGACTGGGTGAATGTAATTAATATTTAATAATTCAATCCACACAAAGCTACGTCACAAAGATATCGTAGCCTAAATCAGATGTTACCTATATGCACTGAAGGGGTTAAACAGTATCGGGTAGCAATGATATCGGGCGAAACAACATTCATGTGTTTCGTAATTCCCAATCTTAGTATCCTCAATCAAATGGTTAAACTGATGTGTAGTCATGTACAGAGTGTTCCCATATACATGTATATCCACATATACAGTTTTGTTGAGATTCCGATTTATTAATATTGTGTGTAGACAGGTGATCATTAACATTACAGTGATATACACAAAAGTAGCGTTCACAGCGGTCGATTGTTGAACTAAGTGTGTAGCTTCAACGACGTCAACAGACTGAGTGACCCAACAGACTGAGTGACCCAACAGACTGAGTGACCCAACAGACTGAGTGACCCAACAGACTGAGTGACCCAACAGACTGAGTGACCCAACAGACTGAGTGACCCAACAGCCAGTTTCTAACTGTGCCGTTCTGGCCGAGCGGGAGCCGAGCTTGTCGGACAACGTCGTCGGACGCATGCCGGTGTAAGTTCGAGCGCATGAATTATTTACACTCGTCGATTCTCCGCTTGGCTGCGCGCGCGTGCGCGCGCGCGTGTGTGTGTGTGTGTGTGTGCGTCCGTGCGCGCGCGCGCGCTCGTGCATTCATCGATGTCCTCCAGAAGAGACCGAGCTCGCTGACTGCGCAGCTATTCACGCACAGTACATATACGTAATTACTTACACAAGAATAGACGAGGTAATAAAAAGCAATTGGCAAATTTCGAAAATAGTTGCATGAATAAATGATGTGTTGTTGCACTGGGGGTCTAGCGTCGTCAGTAAGACTCCGGCGAGCCATCGCCGCCGAGTTATTGCTTAATTCTGAAGAAAAAACACGCGAAAGCAAACAAAAGTCAGTACAATTTTGTGTTGTTTCTTTCGTTTTTCAAAGTTAACAAAAATAAACAATTCTTTCATTCGCATTTCCAACAACTGATATTTAGATTTCATAATATATTGATGACAACTATATTGTTATCCCGGATCAAACAACAATTGTTTATTATTGTTAACTTTGAAAAACTAAAGAAACAACACAAAATTGTACTGACTTTTGTTTGCTTTCGCGTGTTTTTTCTTCAGAATTAAGCAATAACTCGGGGGTAACAATATAGTTGTCATCAATTATTATAAAATCTAAATAGCAGTTGTTGTAAATGTGAATGAAAGTATGGACAATAAGTTGTTTCAATTAGCAATATATCTTTTTATGGGAAACTTTTTTGTAATTACGTTTTCTTGTCAAGTTTTCAAATCATGTAACTATATTCTAAATTAGCCTGGCCAGGTTGTTTAGGGACCACAAGTCAAACTAGGCTTCACCTGCTTCTCTGTGTTATTACTGATTAAAATATTTAGGTACGATTTCAAGGCAATATAAGTATTATAGTGACTTGTAGTTATTACGATGCCATAAGTATGTCTACACATACATCATAACAATATCAAATGTGGTATAAACTCCACACATTGTCGTCAGTGACGTGTTGTAGTCGTGTGTAGTAGTCGTGTGTTGTCGTCGTGTGTTGTCGTCGTGTTTTGTCGTCGTGTCGTCGTTCGATTTGAACTGGAATTCAGTTTATTTGGCCTATCAGTAACACACATACAAAATACATGTAGTTATAATTCATGTCAGGACTCCACTAATAACTAGACATCTAGTTGAGGCAAATGGACGCTCTACACGTACGCATGCGTAGACCCCTCTACACAGTACGCATGTGTAGACCCCTCTACACAGTACGCGTGTGTGGACCCCTCTACACAGTAACCATGTGTAGACCCCTCTACACAGTACCCATGTGTAGACCCCTCTACACAGTACCCATGTGTAGACCCCTCTACACAGTACGCATGTGTAGACCCCTCTACACAGTACGCATGTGTAGACCCCTCTACACAGTACCCATGTGTAGACCCCTCTACACAGTACCCATGTGTAGACCCCTCTACACAGTACGCATGCGTAGACCCCTCTACACAGTACGCATGCGTAGACCCCTCTACACGTACGCATGCGTAGACCCCTCTACACAATACGCATGTGTAGACCCCTCTACACAGTACGCATGTGTAGACCCCTCTACATAATACGCATGTGTAGACCCCTCTACACAGTACCCATGTGTAGACCCCTCTACACAGTACGCATGTGTAGACCCCTCTACACAGTACGCATGTGTAGACCCCTCTACACAGTACCCATGTGTAGACCCCTCTACACAGTACCCATGTGTAGACCCCTCTACACAGTACGCATGCGTAGACCCCTCTACACAGTACGCATGCGTAGACCCCTCTACACGTACGCATGCGTAGACCCCTCTACACAGTACGCATGTGTAGACCCCTCTACACAGTACGCATGTGTAGACCCCTCTACACAGTACGCATGTGTAGACCCCTCTACACAGTACGCATGTGTAGACCCCTCTACACAGTACGCGTGTGTGGATCCCTCTACACAGTACCCATGTGTAGACCCCTCTACACAGTACCCATGTGTAGACCCCTCTACACAGTACGCATGCGTAGACCCCCCTACACAGTACGCATGTGTAGACCCCTCTACACAGTACCCATGTGTAGACCCCTCTACACAGTACCCATGTGTAGACCCCTCTACACAGTACGCATGTGTAGACCCCTCTACACAGTACGCATGCGTAGACCCCTCTACACAGTACCCATGTGTAGACCCCTCTACACAGTACGCATGTGTAGACCCCTCTACACAGTACCCATGTGTAGACCCCTCTACACAGTACCCATGTGTAGACCCCTCTACACAGTACCCATGTGTAGACCCCTCTACACAGTACGCATGTGTAGACCCCTCTACACAGTACCCATGTGTAGACCCCTCTACACAGTACCCATGTGTAGACCCCTCTACACAGTACCCATGTGTAGACCCCTCTACACAGTACGCATGTGTAGACCCCTCTACACAGTACCCATGTGTAGACCCCTCTACACAGTACGCATGTGTAGACCCCTCTACACAGTACCCATGTGTAGACCCCTCTACACAGTACCCATGTGTAGACCCCTCTACACAGTACGCATGTGTAGACCCATCTACACAGTACCCATGTGTAGACCCCTCTACACAGTACGCATGTGTAGACCCCTCTACACAGTACCCATGTGTAGACCCCTCTACACAGTACGCATGTGTAGACCCTATTCGTCGTCTGCCTCATTGAAGCACATTCACGTCCGCTCTTGTTTTTCATTATGATTAAGGTTTTTAAATGTTTAAATAATGTTGTGTCTCCGAAACTATTAAGAATAAACATAGACACGTTTGTAGACAACAAAAGGTAACGTGGTGCTTCAATATTCAATATTTTGCTAACTTCCATTTGGCGGTCTATTCTGGTAGTAGGACACCATAGGGTATTGTGAGTGTTGCTACTGATATGAGCAGCTTCTGTAGCCTAGAGAAAATAAATCTTTGTGTTATACTGAAACGTTATCACGAAATCGGAAAGCTGACTCGGCTCCATCGACTTTGCACAATGTCGCATTCAATTACTCGCATGAAGATACGTATTCTGTCGCAAATACAAACTGGCAGTATCGTTGGCCCATTAACAATCAGACGACACTTCAATCAGCAGTTTGGTTTGGTTGCACGAAAGCCCGCAAAGAAGCCAAGGTTGACACCAATAATGGCTAAGAGGCGGCTTGTCTGATGCAGGCAACACCGTCACCACTTGGTAGACTTTTGCCGTAAAGTCTTGTAGTCATTTAAGCGCTCATTTCTCAAGTTCATAACAACGAAGATTTTGTAAGAAGACTAAACATGAGAGGTACAGTCCACGCTATATCGAGCAACTGTTAAGTTCCCACCTTCGGTAATGGTATGGGGTTGCGTTGCAGGGAATGGTCCGGGGTTGCGTTGCAGGGAATGGTCTGGGGTTGCGTTGCAGGGAATGGTCCGGGGTTGCGTTGCAGGGAATGGTCCGGGGTTGCGTTGCAGGGAATGGTTCGGGGTTGCGTTGCAGGGAATGGTCTGGGGTTGCGTTGCAGGGAATGGTTCGGGGTTGCGTTGCAGGGAATGGTCCGGGGTTGCGTTGCAGGGAATGGTTCGGGGTTGCGTTGCAGGGAATGGTCCGGGATTGCGTTGCAGGGAATTGTCCGGGGTTGCGTTGCAGGGAATGGTCCGGGGTTGCGTTGCGGGGAATGGTCCGGGGTTGCGTTGCAGGGAATGGTCCGGGGTTGCGTTGCAGGGAATGGTCCGGGGTTGCGTTGCAGGGAATGGTCCGGGGTTGCGTTGCAGGGAATGGTCGTGGGTCTCTCTACCAAACCCAAACGGGACAACCACGAGACAATGGGCGCACGAAGCAAAGCAGTTACGAATGACAAGCTTCTGGCGCAGACGACACTACTTGACTGTGAAACATTCATGCATGACAAAACTCCACGTCACACAGCCTGCTCGGTGACGTCATGCTCGGTGACGTCATGACTCGCGATGACCACCGTTCGGGTTTCCGCTTCACCGGGTAATTCGCCTCATCTGAACCGTTCAGACAACATGTGGCAGTGCATTAAGGAAACAGTTGCTGTAAAATAGCCCAACTCAATACCAGAGTTGATTGGAGCAATCAAGCATCTCCGGGTCTTTGAAATAGAACGAGAATCGTCAAGCATACCACGACGTATCGAATAAGTCTCCAGAAACAAAGGTTACGGTTGCAAATACTGAAACAGCATCTTTCCTCTTACTGTGTCCACACATGTCAGTGTTTACTCTTCAAAGTGTAAGACTCAACATAGTATATACTGTTTTAAAAGCTTCCTTATGATTTTTCTTAATAAAACAATAGTGGTCGTACTTCAATAAGCCAAACTATTAATACACATGCTGAAATACACCTCCCAAAGAACTATGAGAGTATTCTGTCTGTCTGTCTGTCTGTCTGTCTGTCTGTCTGTCTGTATGTCTGTCTGTCTGTCTGTCTGTATGTCTGTCTGTCTGTCTGTCTGTCTGTCTGTCTGTCTGTCTGTCTGTCTGTCTGTCTGTATATTATATAAATTCAACTGAGTCCGGCAGCAACTGATATGCTGCTGATTAAAATTTTCTTAGTGTACGTTGGAAATAAAACGAGGTAATTTGAATCTTTTCAGTCCTTTTGACGATATGCAACTTAGCATTGTTTGGTATAAAGTGTGAATTGTGTAACACAGCAAACGCAGCACTACAAATACCTATCTAACTACACGTAGTTCTAGCTACATGGCATTGTGTGTTGGAGCCGGCCGTGGTTGGCAGTGCTCTGTCGCTATCGATCGTAGTCAGGCAGGTTCCATCGACCTGGGACGTTATCGTTACATCCGGCCCTCGTCTCGCGTTGGTTCGCTCAGCATCCAACGCATATTGGCCTGACTCAGTGCTGCAGGGCTGTGTACCGAGACGATACGCATCACATTTGATGTACATAATTGTATGACCCCTGGGTTGACTACCACCCGTTAGACTTTTCCCTTGTGAACTTAGGGACATGTCCTTAGCTTCATCACTACACATTGCCTGTATATACTTGTTTTATCAGAAAACAACAAGGCGAATAATTTGAATAGATAGGTCCGTGTTCTCTTTGTACAAACCCAATAAAGGCTGCATGGTCTGATCATTGAGAGAATATGCGAGGACCGACGTATATTAATTGCGATTGGGTTGTCAAACCGCCCGCAGAATAAACACGACATTGTCGTCATGTTGGGCTTACCTCCCACCGACAGGCCTTTGGGATTCATTTCTGTTCCGCGGATCATGTTGGCGATGTTGCTTGTGGCCTGGGTTTCTCTCAGTTCCCGTCAGATAGCTTCTTCAATTAGCTACATAGATACCTTTCGTTTAACAAACACGTGAGAGTTAGCTACATATAGAAGGTTCATAGCAAAGACGTAACATTTAACTGCCTACCATACATATGTTTCTCATGACAAACTCATAAGATTTAACTACATGCATAACGTTTATTTACCAAAGAAGTTTCTAATACAGTAAAAACACAACAATTAGTCATTTACAGAAGGTTCTCGTGAATTCAACATATTTGTCGTTTCTTATATTGATAAAGTTAAATGTAAACAATAAATGTGTGTGGCCATTTACGTTCTGACGATGTATAGGAGAACATGCACAGTCGTAGCTAACACACAAACACATGTGGTGTACGTTTCGATGGTATCGGATTATCTGACTCTGTTTCACGTAAGACCTGTTCCAGTGAGTGAAGATTCATTGGTCGCCAACGCAATCATCATCTGATTATTCCGGCACGAACGATGTAAATGATTGTGGCCAATTGAACTTTCACTGGGACACTGTAATTACGCCGCTGTAACCCACACGTACTGGTGGTTCGTGTCAATAACACATTTATTGTTTATTAATGTAATGTGTCATACACCTAACACAGGAAAATTAATTGGAATGTGTTTTTATTTGACAGAAACAAGTACATAAAATGAAAAACAGCATACTGCGAGTGAATGCAAAATGCATCAATTTCAAATTAATAACGTTAAAGTATGTAAAATTATACAAATATGTTTGTCTGTTCGGAAGTCTCTCGCTAAGAACAATTATTTATCGCTAAGGTGAGAACCACCAAATGTATGACATACAACTTGAAGACAAACTAAGTCATTGCTTGCAAACCTTGCACTTGCTGCTTTATATGAGTGACAAGTGTTGTTGTGTTATTGTCCGGATTATCCTGTTGTATGTTGTATGTTGTATGTTGTATGTTGTATGTTGTATGTTGTATGTTGTATGTTGTATGTTGTATGTTGTATGTTGTATGTTGTATGTTGTATGCCTGTTGTTGTGTTGTTGTCCGAATTATCCTGCTACTAACACAACACACGCCTTCCATACTCGCGCATCGGTCGTTTCTTGTCACTGTCATGCAGGTGATCAAAACCCAGCTGAACGTATCGTACGAGACACAGTGTCTCGTACACCTCTCACAGTTGCACTGTATTAGTTTCATAAGAAACCTAAAAATGTCAGTCGATTCTTTAAAAAGTGTTCCATGTTCTGCAGAAGCCACACATACTTTTACTGACTGAAATATATCTGAAAGATAAATTCTAACAAATGTGTTGAAAACATAATCAGTTGCAAGCAAGTCATGAAACGCCGACACATATTTCACTGTCCATTAGTTGTCAGGATGACCAAATGTGACGTTTCCTGACGTGTCCACTGTCTCCAATATGACTCTGATCGTGAGCTTTCTTCTCGAGCGTGTCTATGTCATCTACCAAGTATACGAGCAGTTTCTTCTAGTTCCGAGTGGCTAAGTTCCGTCGGTAGAGTTAACATCCTTACAGTTAGACGTGTTGAGTCGTGTCGTATAGTTAGGCGTGTTTAGTCGTGTCGTATAGTTAGACGTGTTGAGTCGTGTCGTATAGTTAGGCGTGTTTAGTCGTGTCGTATAGTTAGGCGTGTTTAGTCGTGTCGTATAGTTAGGCGTGTTAAGTCGTGTCGTATAGTTAGGCGTGTTGAGTCGTGTCGTATAGTTAGGCGTGTTGAGTCGTGTCGTATAGTTAGGCGTGTTTAGTCGTGTCGTATAGTTAGGCGTGTTTAGTCGTGTCGTACAGTTAGACGTGTTGAGTCGTGTCGTATAGTTAGGCGTGTTTAGTCGTGTCGTATAGTTAGGCGTGTTTAGTCGTGTCGTATAGTTAGGCGTGTTTAGTCGTGTCGTATAGTTAGGCGTGTTTAGTCGTGTCGTATAGTTAGGCGTGTTAAGTCGTGTCGTATAGTTAGGCGTGTTGAGTCGTGTCGTATAGTTAGGCGTGTTGAGTCGTGTCGTATAGTTAGGCGTGTTGAGTCGTGTCGTATAGTTAGGCGTGTTGCACGAAGCGGTCTCTGCTCATGTTGCATTGTTGATTAGGTCATGATCATGACGTCACACGACGTCACACGAGGCAGTTAGTGGATAGACGATGGATTAGAGTAATACGGCTCAACATAGGGACACACATACACGCACGCACGCACGCACGCACGCACGCACGCACGCACGCACGCACGCACGCACGCACGCATGCACGCACGTATGCACACACACACACACACACACACACACACACACACACACACACACACACACACACACACACACACACAAACAAACAAACAAACAAACAACAGCATCAACAACATGGGTTCTCATGCTACAGTGCCTGACAGAACAAGTCACACGGGTCCTTGCACAACAGTGCCTAACAGAACAAGTCACACGGGTCCTTGCACAACAGTGCCGACAGAAGAAAGCGTATAAGCTGTGGGTCCCTGGGAGAACGTGCCCTGGATCTAGGCACTCCCCATCGGACCGTCTTACACATGCAGTGTTGGCCGCCGCCCGTTCTCTGTTCCTCGAGTGCCGGCGCCCGATGGTCCGGTGGGGCAAATGGTATTTCGACCAAAGAGTTCCAAGCAGACTTATTTACGCGTTTGAATAGCATTCATCCTGGATCGAAGCGATGATTCCTTGTAACAACACTGTAACACTTGTAACACTTGTAACAGACACTGCTCTTAGGTGCAACTTTCTTACGACTTGACCAATTTGAAATTCGAAATTCTTCTTCTCGTTATATTATTGATTTTTTACATCATTTATTATGACAAATATTGGACCACGTGCACGTATGCACGCTCACGTACACTACAAACACATATACACGCATGTACTCACATAACGTATAAACACGCACAAACACAAATACACACACACGCACACGCACACGCACACGCACACGCACACGCACACGCACACGCACACGCACAGGCCTGGCAATGTGACGTAAACATAATTACTGAGATAATGCGATTATGGCACGAGATTGTCGATAAATGTGCACCTGACATTATTTACACCATTTTATAATGCCAGACATGTTGGACGTAAAGCGTATTTTCGAGGCAATCGCAAACCCACTGGAACTAGAGCGTAGGAGAACGACATTAACGCCTGATCGATCTGTGTCGACTCGGTCGGTCCACTCGGTCGCGTAACGAGTCGGTCCTGTCTCAGCTACATTTCGATTGCGTAAATAACGTAACGGAAGCCGAAGGCGAACACTCTGTCGATTACCGGGGCCGGCCGGCGACTCGCCGCTAACACCGAGGCGACACGGTGCGGCTGACGTCGCGCGGCCGTTCACCGGCGCCCGCCCACACGCTCGTTCTCGTCAACTCCACATCCGGTGTCCTATCGACCTGCTGTTTACGTTCACTGCAAAACTGCATTTTTAGATGTTCCGTTTTGGTGATTGTCCTCGCCAAATCTATAGGCAAACCATCTTAAGTCGTGGCATGGTATTAACTTCTGACGTCGTGCATAGTATGCTCTTCAAATGTGATTTGTAAGAATCACGTTGTTCTTTATGCGTCTAGTTCGTTATGCATTTCAAAAGACAATAACAACTAAGTAAGTAACACAGAATGGCCGGTGTCGTATAATAGTGTTATGTGTACGTGTATCTTCAAATGGCCGGTGTCGTATAATAGTGTTATGTGTACGTGTATCTTCAAATGGCCGGTGTCGTATAATAGTGTTATGTGTACGTGTATCTTCAAATGGCCGGTGTCGTATAATAGTGTTATGTGTACGTGTATCTTCAAATGGCCGGTGTCGTATAATAGTGTTATGTGTACGTGTATCTTCAAATGGCCGGTGTCGTATAATAGTGTTATGTGTACGTGTATCTTCAAATGGCCGGTGTCGTATAATAGTGTTATGAGTACGTGTTCAAATGGCCGGTATCACGTAATATTATGGTGTGTACATCTTCAAATGGCCGGTGACACGTAACATCATGGTGTGTGTATCATTAAATGGCCTGTGTCATGTTGCGTCATGCTTATGACGCAAATGACTCGTCTCAAATCGCATCGCTGTTCTGTCCATCGTCAAATGACCGCCAGTTTGCATGTAGATTGAATCACGGCTGTGTCAGAAGAAAACGGAAGATTGGTTCTGTCGTCTTTAGGCGCCGGTGAGGTCAAATTATATTTAATAATGTACTCCAAATACAACATATTTTGACATGTTGTTATATAATAATATCCTATGTTACGGAAATGCACCGAAATATTTAAAGAAGTTGCGATGAATTGTGTGGTCTGACTGCGCGGACGAATACATGGAGTTGGGTGGTCGGTCTCAGTGTTGGGTGGGCCTACGTGTGTGTCCGGTAAGCCGATTTACAGAGTAATTGTGCCGCACCTAGTTTGTCAAACACCGCAGAAATTGGACTGTAAAGAACCTCACAAATGACGGCCATAAACTGGAGGTAATCCGTCTACGTGAATTTAAAAACATTCCATTTCCAATAAGCCACGCTGTAACATTGTTAACTGATGACGGGAGTCAGTGGAAAAATCAATAGTGGTCTGTCCCCTAACGAAGGCGCCACAACAGGGCGGGAAACCTTAGCCACCAGCTGCGACGCCGCATCGCCAGTAATGTAGTTTCCCGGCCACGATCCCGGGAGGATGACGCCGCTATCAGTCAGTGCTCGCGGTCCGTAATCAATGCTCTCACGGGCGGACGGGGGCCGACCGAGGCAGCGCCGGTGCTGGTGGACGCCGGCGCGTGGTCGACGGAAGCGATGGTCTTCAGTCCTGCATATTGCATGAATCAAATTAGCTCGCGGCGACACGATCAGTCGTTGTAGGCTGGCTACTGCAAACGACAAATGAATCCGCCAATTCCCAGACTGATGTCGCGCGGTTCATCTGCCCAGCGTAAAGTAAATGTACAGCGATTTTCATTGGTTAATTTAATTCAATAGTATTTATACATCGGTCTCGGTTGGTTAACAATAATATTTATCCATACAAATCGTGTTACCGACGTGATCATTCTTCTCTTGGTACCTTTGAAAATGCACGATTTGGTGATGAAATATAATATGCCTGTTTTACGACATAAATAGAGACCGCTTTACGGGATTTATTGCATATTTTTTTACCTTTAGAGAATAGAGATTACACACACAAAATTCCGTGTATATTAGTCTGTCAAATTCTCGTTTTATACAATTTCTGACGATAAATAAATATGCTACAACAATAAAGATTAAAACATGAAGTAACATCGCTAATCTACATTTACTTTTAAATAAAAAAAATCAGAGAAATTAGACATTTTAATTATACGAAACCCCCAATTAACTTATCATCAGTTAAACAATGAGCGTCGTTGTACTTTCCCTTTAACCAATGAGCGTCGTTGTACCTTCCCTTTAACCAATGAGCGTCGTTGTACCTTCCCTTTAACCAATGAGCGTCGTTGTACCTTCCCTTTAACCAATGAGCGTCGTTGTACCTTCCCTTTTACCAATGAGCGTCGTTGTACCTTCCCTTTAACCAATGAGCGTCGTTGTACCTTCCCTTTAACCAATGAGCGTCGTTGTACCTTCCCTTTAACCAATAAGCGTCGTTGTACTTTCCCTTTAACCAATGAGCGTCGTTGTACCTTCCCTTTAACCAATGAGCGTCGTTGTACTTTCCCTTTAACCAATGAGCGTCGTTGTACTTTCCCTTTAACCAATGAGCGTCGTTGTACCTTCCCTTTAACCAATGAGCGTCGTTGTACTTTCCCTTTAACCAATGAGCGTCGTTGTACCTTCCCTTTAACCAATGAGCGTCTTTGTACTTTCCCTTTAAAAATGCTTCCTCAACTTATTTAGCCTATCGCAAATCCAGTTCATTGGTCCAAATATGTAGTGTGTGAATAGTTTATGTGACATCCGCAGTCGATTTAATTTTAAAAGTGCATATTCTTGTTCAAATCATTGAAACAATTGACTCTAGTCGTTAGATCTGGTAACTATCAAAATAGTGGATATCCAAAATGGTGTGGTGGTCAATGCTGGTCATGGGCGTGGCCTCCATCCTCTCACTGTGATCCTCTCGCCAATCACATGACAAAGTTAAAACATTTTACAGAGGAAAAAAATCGTGATTTTTCAGCATTTCGATTTTCACTTCAGTTTATGCTTGAACTAATTTAATAGTTTGTTTAATGATTTCACACACAAAAAAACATAAAAGTTGCACAAACGAGCTAGCATGTTGCAACGGATACTAGATAGGTTTGATTTTTCGCAAAATGTGTTCGAAGTGAGACTAACAAAAACAATCGAATTGATTAAGCAACTTTAAGTAAAGAGACACTTTGTTTATTTGGTTAATTGATCATTAACTGAGTCAAAATTATATTATAATGCCGCCGTGTTTGATCGTAGGGACTATTATTGTTTTAGCCATTGTGTCTCTAATCCATGGAACTACACAAATACTGTTCTACCTAATCGTACAAATTGTCTTGTCTGGTGAACCGGGTCCGGTAAAGCCCGCGGCAAACTAGCCGATTCTTCGTCGGGTGACAAAGAATCTTCAGTTGTCGGCTAGTGTGCTGCGAATTCCGACAAGATCAGGGCTTTTCGGATAATATCTGCCAGTGCTAGACCTCAGGACGTCCTGACGGGCCTTGTCGGCTAGTGTGCTGCAGACTCCGACAAATTGTCGGGGCTCGGGCGATTAGCGACCAATAGGAAGCGTGATTGCAGTCAAGCGCACAAACTTCATTGTAAACATGGCGGCCCCCAGTGCCACGACCCCAGTGCCACGGCCCCCAGTGCCACGGCCACGATGACAAATAGGATCATGCCTCAGTTAGACTTCCTCGTGCGTTACACACGAATGTAGGGCACAGTAATTTTAGATATGTGTAATTTAAAGAAATCATATCATCTGACATAACTACATTTGAGCAGGCACATTGACAAGTTTACTGGTAGAACATGTTGACAGTGTAACTGTGGATTTTTAGATGACGAAGACGAACAAAGCTAGCTTCTGTCTTCTTCTCCGCATCGCCGCCACGCATGGTGTGAGTGCCGCCATATGTGCTTAATTCCACATTCGCCACTAGAGGCGTGCTAGTCGCGACAAAATATCGGCTAGTGTGGTGCGAGCTGATGGCCCGACAAATTTAACCCCGATGAAAAATCTGCAGTCCCCCCACGAAAAATCGGCTAGTGTACTGCGGGCTTAAGCTTTGTTATTCTAGAAATCCCGCACAACGCAATATCATAAATATTGAACCAAATGTATCGAAGCAAAGTAAAATTGCAAGAGATATTGTCGTGTTGCCGAGTAGGAGTGGCCAGTACAATATAACACCGCCAGAAAAGTTAACGTTTTCATCAGCCCGTCACGCAGAGCTCGAAATAAACACCGACTCTTAGGGGTTCCCTAAAAATATTGGTCACCCCTCCCCCCCGAAAAAAATCTTCTTTTCATGCATTGTAATGGCTATTAGTGTCTATTTTTGTGAAAAGACTTACTTGCTATCGTAGCGACCTGTAGTTATTTTACCTACTTAGGTTGGATGCACATGTAGGTCGCTCAGGATAAGAGCGTCTGCTAAATTACTCAATTGAAAATTGTGGTCTAAACCATTGTTACTGGAGCAATGCGTTTGCAGACACGGTGCTCTGTAATTCTGAGAAGGTAAAATGTGCCTCAACTAGACACTCATTGGTGGCATTACTGCAGACACCCAACAGATGGCGCCCTTAACTACAGAACACACACTCATCAATGATATGAGTGGAATGATTTGAGATGTTTTTAACAGAGATTAACTGAATGACAATAGAGTGAACTCAATGAATCAGCTAAACTACAAACATAATGATGTCGAGTTCTGCGAAAACCGTCGAGTTCCAGCACAGACGAACCAGAGTAGCCTCACACGCAGCAACAGACGAACCAGAGTAGCCACACACGCTGCAACAGACGAACCAGAGTAGCCTCACACGCAGCAACAGACGAACCAGAGTAGCCTCACACGCAGCAACAGACGAACCAGAGTAGCCTCACACGCAGCAACAGACGAACCAGAGTAGCCTCACACGCAGCAACAGACGAACCAGAGTAGCCTCACACGCAGCAACAGACGAACCAGAGTAGCCTCACACGCAGCAACAGACGAACCAGAGTAGCCTCACACGCAGCAACAGACGAACCAGAGTAGCCTCACACGCAGCAACAGACGAACCAGAGTAGCCTCACACGCAGCAACAGACGAACCAGAGTAGCCTCACACTCAGCAACAGACGAACCAGAGTAGCCTCACACGCAGCAACAGGTGCAACAGCGGAAGGGTAATTTAATCGGTACAACGATAAAATGCGGAACCCCCCAAATTTACATTTTTGTTTCTTATGGGAGGTCCCTCGTGCCCTATGGGGGTCCTGGACCCACCCCAGACCCCCTCATTTCGAACACTGCCGGCCCATAGCCATATAGGACGTCCTCTGCGGTGCGGTCCCAGCACGAGTCTAGGCGCAGTGCACACAATTTCCTGTTTCAGTGTTGCACGTATGTCACCCGACGCAGCCAGGTACATCTTGTGTCGTTACACATATGTCGTATGTCACCTGACGCAGCCAGGTACATCTTGTGTCGTTACACGTATGTCGTATGTCACCCGACGCAGCCAGGTACATCTTGTGTCGTTACACGTATGTCGTATGTCACCCGACGCAGCCAGGTACATCTTGTGTCGTTACACGTATGTCGTATGTCACCCGACGCAGCCAGGTACATCTTGTGTCGTTATACGTATGTCGTATGTCACCCGACGCAGCCAGGTACATCGCGATGTGGATTAACACCGCATGACGTCATACACCGCGCGTCCACGCCACTTCCGGTGTCGGACCGGGTGCACGACAGACCCGGGGAAGTCGTCGCATGCCTGTACACGCGCGCTGTTGTTAGTACATTCTTCGAAAATGTTAGAATTGCCGCCCACCGCGGGTACAGGTCGACATGTCATGGAACTACCGCCCACCACGGGTACAGGTCGACATGTCATGGAACTACAGCCCACCACGGGCACAGGTCGACATGTCATGGAACTACCGCCCACCACGGGCACAGGTCGACATGTCATGGAACTACCGCCCACCACGGGCACAGGTCGACATGTCATGGAACTACCGCCCACCACTGACACAGGTCGACATGTCATGGAACTACCGCCCACCACGGGCACAGGTCGACATGTCATGGAACTACCGCCCACCACTGACACAGGTCGACATGTCATGGAACTACCACCCACCACGGGCACAGGTCGACATGTCATGGAACTACCGCCCACCACGGGCACAGGTCGACATGTCATGGAACTACCGCCCACCACGGGCACAGGTCGACATGTCATGGAACTACCGCCCACCACTGACACAGGTCGACATGTCATGGAACTACCACCCACCACGGGCACAGGTCGACATGTCGTGGAACTACCGCCCACCACTGACACAGGTCGACATGTCATGGAACTACCACCCACCACGGGCACAGGTCGACATGTCGTGGAACTACCGCCCACCACGGACACAGGATGACATGTCATGGAATTACCGCGTACCACGGGTACAGGTCGACATGCCGTGGAACTACCGCCCATCACGGGTACAGGTCGACATGCCGTGGAACTACCGCCCACCACGGGTACAGGTCGACATGCCGTGGAACTACCGCCCACCACGGGTACAGGTCGACATGCCGTGGAACTACCGCCCACCACGGGTACAGGTCGACATGCCGTGGAACTACCGCCCACCACGGGTACAGGTCGACATGCCGTGGAACTACCGCCCACCACGGGTACAGGTCGACATGCCGTGGAACTACCGCCCACCACGGGTACAGGTCGACGTGCCGTGGAACTACCGCCCACCACGGGTACAGGATGACATGCCGTGGAACTACCGCCCACCACGGGTACAGGATGACATGCCGTGGAACTACCGCCCACCACAGGTACAGGATGACATGCCGTGGAACTACCGCCCACCACGGGTACAGGATGACATGCCGTGGAACTACCGCCCACCACGGGTACAGGATGACATGCCGTGGAACTACCGCCCACCACGGGTACAGGATGACATGCCGTGGAACTACCGCCCACCACGGGTACAGGATGACATGCCGTGGAACTACCGCCCACCACGGGTACAGGATGACATGCCGTGGAACTACCGCCCACCACGGGTACAGGATGACATGCCGTGGAACTACCGCCCACCACGGGTACAGGATGACATGCCGTGGAACTACCGCCCACCACGGGTATATCCTCGTCGTAGGAAGAGATCAGTCGATGGGTCACACAGACAAAACGGTATCACAAAAGTTTCACAAGCTAAGGTAAGGCATTTATATAATTGTGCGTTAATTAGCCCCTGAGTTAATCACACATTGTCCCACCCTTAAAGCGATGCCTGAAAGGTACGTCCTTTTGTGGAATTACGATAATTAATTAGATTATAATGTTCAGCAATTTGTACGAAAATGCACAAGGTACAGAACACACAATAAATTAATTAATTATCATACAAGAACAATAATAGTTTAAATAAAAATATAAGTAATGGAAATGAACGAACATAACTTTCATTAGAACATATATAAAAGATGTACCTAAAAAAAAGAAACTCTAAATACATTTCCATTACTTATATTTTTGGTTAAACTATTATTATCATTATTGTATGATAATTTATTTATTGTGTGTACTTTGTACAATGGAGTCATTGTGCTTGGAGTCAGGTCTTTGTGCTTGGAGTCCAGTATTTGTGCTTGGAGTCAAAAGTCATTCTGCTTGGAGTCAACTCATTCTACTTGGAGTCAAGTCATTGTGCTTGGATTCAAGGTATTGTGCTTGGGGTCAAGCCTTCTCCGCAACACTATTCGGACATCACCTTAATTATACGGTCAACTCGTATAATTCGGTGAAAAGCGATGTTAGCCAAACATTAAATAATAGTTACACGCATAGCCATGCAATCTCAATGAGGTGCACCTGTGATTAAAGTAGCTTTACTTCCGGAGATGTTTAATCCGATGTCGATTGCATTTAAACATACGAAGGAATCGCTTCCTGTTTACGAAGCATATAAACGATGATACATGGCTGCTGTGCGTGAATCTTGTATCGATTGTCAAGCGAGGCCTTGGCTGCACGACATCCAAATTAATTAATTTGTTTGGTATTGTATCTTTATATTCAACTATCAGGGCGTAATATAAAATCTGTTATAGCACTGACTGTGTTGTTGATGCATCGTGGTGTGCTGCCATCAACGACCGTGACGTAGGTCTAAGTATTGTTGGTGTATCGTGGTGTGCTGCCATCAACGACCGTGACGTAGGTCTAAGTATTGTTGATGTATCGTGGTGTGCTGCCATCAACGACCGTGCCGTAGGTCTAAGTATTATTGATGTATCGTGGTGTGCTGCAATCAACGACCGTGACGTAGGTCTAAGTATTGTTGATGTATCGTGGTGTGCTGCTATCAACGACCGTGACGTAGGTCTAAGTATTGTTGATGTGTCGTGGTGTGCTGCCATAAACGACTATGGTGTACTGCCACCATAGTATTGTTGATGTGTCGTGGTGTGCTGCCATCAACGACTATGGTGTACTGCCACCAACGACCGTGGTGTGCTGCCATCAACGACCGTGACGTACGTATGTCTAAGTGCGTCACACGCGTTGATGATAAATTCGTCTGCTTACAACTTCCGGTGTACTCTTCGCTACACATCGTTTAGTAATGCTATGTCACTTTAACAGGTTGTCATACAATTACATTATCAACGGTGTATAGTGCTGACATGTCACATCATCGTCGTAGAAATCCGGATGGAGATAAGTTACATTTAATCTTAAGTTGTCATGTCTAATTAAGCGGTCTGTCGCATGCGATGCGTTGTGTGCGACAACGGAAGGGGATCTAGATGGGGACAGAGCGCCGTGCAGTCGTTACTTCACCTAATGGGTTCGGTGAACCGACACGTGTGCCTTTACACTGACGGCGCGTCTGAAGCAGCTGCAATTACGTCTCACAAATGTTATTCGGAAGCTCTCATTCCTCGAGTAGATTGCACGTTACAATATTCGGCGGACATTGCTAGGTGATCTATCAAACACGAAAATAAAAGTACGATATTTATTTTATTGGCAACGCATAGCTAGGCGCATGAGGTAGTTGTGGAGCATATCTAGGTTCATGAGGTAGTTGTGGAGCGGTTATGACCCACCGCAATGCGCCTGATTCCCACGTGTACTGTAACGGCTGAAATTCACATTAGCCGGGCATTAGGTGATACTAAACGTCTGTCACGTGCCACTGACCAGCGTCAGCGAGCGACGATGTATTGACCATTCTTACATGTCCCTTACTGAATCTCTAAACAGACTTGCATTGATTGCGTGAACTCGTCAGGCTGGTTGCTGGCCAATCTTGTCATTTCTAACTGCTACATACATATATGTCAGCTTTGGGACATGTCTTGTTTAGAAAATATGCGAAAGGTAAATGTCTACAATTATCTCTAGAATCGCTGTGGCACGCAGCAATGCAGCGATTTAAACTTGATGTCGCCAAACAATCAACGCTAGCGCTGTCAGGGCGCCAAGTCTCGGCTCCTGTGCTTCGATTGACGTCACAAGAACAGCGAACAAAATAAACTTTGTTCTCATAACTAGACTGCTAAGGAGGCGGAAATAACAGAAGTGATAAAATATTAATGGGCATATTTTAAACAGTACTTTCCTCAACTAAGTATCCTTGTCTTCCTTAGTGGCGAAGAGATGCACAAGGTCGGTCGTTTGAAACCCGACCGTTTCTTGACAGCTACGCAATATGTCGGTTAGTCTCAATATGTATAGGCCTACAAATTGCGGACAAAACGTCATTAAAACGAAAAACACATTCTCGGTGTGCATCGATAAAATATATGGTTAGACATATGTTACACATACATGTTGACTTCATAGTTTAAGCGAAATTGGTACTGTTTCCTAATCGTATTGACTTAACTTGGTTTTTTTTTATACATTTACTCAACCTACACGCACATGTCAACTTCTTGTGTATATTATAACCTTATATTAAGTAATATCATGGTGTCACAAAATGCTACCCTTACCTGACGCCATGTTGGATTTAAGATTGACATTAGAACATCTACTGACGTTTCCGGTTGGCTGAACCAGTGACGTTTGACCAATCACGGCTACTTTAATAACTATTGTTCGTCAAATGTCGTATCCGCCTTGGACTTTTTGGAATCGTAAATGCACGAAATGCACTCAGATTTGAACGCTTGTTGATATGTATTAGATGTTTATGTATTAATAAACATCATCGTTTGCAAGTTGTTTTACCAAAGTCAATGGGGCTTTGGACGACGTCACCTGAATGTGGACACATTGAACTTGTGTGTAAACTGAAACAAAGTTCACCTGCTAACGGTGACTTTAAATATGCACGTCTTAGCATCTACCGGACATACTTTTAATCTCCTCTGTGCTCAAGGGTATGTTGTCCGATGGTGACCTTGACCCCCGTCCGCGCTGTGTTCTGGGTATTCTTGGTGCGATCGCGTTAATAACAAACGCTGCCTCCGTTTACCTCCTCGTTGCAGTTAGAATCAGCGCCGGCGATTCCGGATCGATACAGGGATGCACCGTACGTAACCATCGCAACACAGATCGGCTCGACTGCATCTCATTACGAGGCGGGACCAACGGTGACGAATGATTATTCACAAATCCGCTCTCGCGTTCACTGCGTGCCCGTGGTGGTCGAAGTGTAGTGTCCAGCGATTGTACGCTGCCGTGCCGAGCGAGCCAGTTAATTGGTATAATTATCCTCCATGGATCGAATGTGAAGAGACGATCCAACATCGGCTGATCGGGCAATGCACTGTCATCTCTTGAGTGTTGCACTACTGTGTACGTGTTCGTGTACGTGCGTGTGCATGTCCGCTATTTTGGGTCCTTTACTTGGTATTGACCGGATGCAGGTGCCTTTGTTCCACATCGCCTTTGACATGACGCGCTGACTGCGTTATCACAGCAAGTGTTTTAGCAGCAGTTAACGCAACGCTTGGTCATTGGCTCTTTGAGTCAACGAGAGGTTTTCTCCATTTACATGTTTGGGATATTTTACTTCGTTCGGCATAGACAACAGGTAGACGGGATCAACGGCTTTTGATGTCTCTTCCGACGTACACGTCACTGTTAGGAGTAGCCCACTGCTTCACCGTTAGCATTAATCTGTTCTGATGACCACACTGATGTCCACGAGTGGCAGTTGACCTGTGCATCGTTCAGTGCTGTCATCCTACAGGCCTGCCGCTCACGGCTGTGTCATCATCGGTCGGCGTCGTTGGTAGTCGCCAGATGTCTTCTCTCACCCTTTCGCAGGGTGTCTTCATCTCATGTTCATTACATTTCAGCTCACCGAGTGCTCCTTCGCTTTTTACATCTCCTCGTTTAGATTTAACAAGAACTTAACAAGATTGCCATCCAACATAAAAGACCCAGCAGGTGGACAAGGAAGCCATTGGCTTATTGAGAGTCCAGCAAGTTTTCATCTATGTGTAACCCGCCCTTCTGAGATCATGTTTTATCTTTATCTCCAGACACTCCACGTCCTTCACTGTAGTTTGTCCCACTTTCCTTGCAGCGCCCAGCAATGGCGCGTCTTTCTTTGGCAGTCAGTCGTTTACACAGTCAGTCACCTCAATGATCGAGTGGTCTGTCGGTGAAACGGTCAGTCAACATTTGGAGTTTTTATTCGTGGACACTGCAGAAGGAGACTAAGAGTGTTGCACAGTCCCTCGCCAGCACGGCAGCTGAATAAGTGTCGCCAAATATCGCCGACTGCAGAATGTGGTTGATTTCTATACAACAGTTGTCGCCACACGTGTCGCGTGTGAACGTGGTTTGCACCTCCGCCAAGCAGGGTTTCCTATGTACCCAAAGGCCCATGGAAAAGGGGTTACAAGCGACGTTTGTAGTGCGACCTCCTGAAGACGCGATGTGCGAGTTGAAATTTAATTAGTGGGTGAGTGACTGAAGTGACTGAAGTGAGTGAAGTATTCCGCATGTAGAGCGTGCGCTGGGTGGTTGCAGGTAGCGAACTTGGTGACTCGAGGGAGCAACTACAAACAGATGAGGTCAGTCTCGTCCGGTCGACGACTCGTTCTCACCAAGTGTTGTGGAGCAGAGATTCTCAAGCTAGGGGCCGGTGACTGCCGCGAGGCTGCTACGTCGTCCCATGGGTCCTCGGGGCCGGTGACTGCCGCGAGGCTTCTACGTCGTCCCAATGGTCCTCAGGGCCGGTGACTGCCGCGAGGCTTCTACGTCGTCCCATGGGTCCTCGGGGCCGGTGACTGCCGCGAGGCTGCTACGTCTCCCACGAGTCGTCGGCAAATGTGTGGAACACATAGCTGGGGGAATTTTTGGGGCCTCGAGCTGAGACAGTTTGTGGACCCCTGTCAGGGTTTAAGCCCGCAGCACAATAGCCGATTTTTCGTCGGCTAACAAATAATATTCAGTTGTCGGCTAGTGTGCTGCGAATTCAGATATTATCCGACAAGCCCCGATCTTGTCGGATAATATCTGCCATTGCTAGATCTCAGGATGTCCTGACGGGCCTTGTCGGCCAGTGGGCTGCAGACTCCGACAAATTGTCGGGGCTCGCGCGATTAGCGACCAATAGGAGGCGTGATTGCAGCACGCTGATCTGTGTCTTCGTACGTGCAATTTCAATTCATTATATATATATATATATATATACATACATGTATATATACATGTATATATATATATATATATATATATATATATATATATATATATATATATATATATATATATATATATATATATATATATATATATATATATATATATATATATATATATATATATATATATATATATATATATATATATATATATATACATGTATATATATATATATATATATATATATATATATATATATATATATATATATATATATATATATATATATATATATATATATATATATATATATATATATATATATATATATATATATATATATATATATATATATATATATATATATATATATATATATATATTGATACAGTTTAGCTGTCTGTCATTTACAAAATATCGGCTAGTGTGCCGCGAGGCCTGACAAATTTAACCCCGATGAAAAATCTGCAGTCAACCGACGAAAAATCGACTAGTGCGCTGCGGGCTTAAAGTCGACAGTTTCCTCGGCCACTGATGTCCATCTGATTAATGACTTGTTACATAAAACGCAGTGAGGGAAGTGGGTGTGGCGAGAGTTTATATTGTGATTATGCGAAAAGTCCGACCGTCGCAGATTCCTGATATGACTATGACTGCCCCCCGACAGGTGACGCAAGTGCAACATCGGAACATATTGAAAAAATCCGGATGCAAATGCGCGCGAGCAGTGGGCAGAAAGACGGCCGACGGAAGCAGCCACGACACAGTGTTGTCTTGTATCGGACACATCTATGGATTGATGGTAGCCTCTGGAAATAGAACAGCTCGGAGAACGAGATGTACAGTTAGACTGACGTGTGTTTATCAGTCGACTTCACATGGCCTGCATTCTGCTTGTGTCGTAATGCGTGGCAACTAACGTAACACGCCGATTGCGAGATAAGGCGTGCGGGCCTTTCATGGCGGCTTATTGAGGCCGTGAACGAGACGGGACGTCGTGTGACGTGGACCGACTCGCGTGAGACTGGGCATGTGTCAGACGTGTCGACTGTGCCGATGACGTTCGTTCACGTTTACAGATATTCGTACTTGTCATTGTGACGCTACGTGTGCGTCACTCATCTCTCACGAACCCCGTCGGGGACCGTATACGCGCGGCCGGCCACAGGCGAACGTGTGTGTGCGTGCGTGCGTGCGTGCGTGTGTGCGTGCGTGCGTGCGTGAGTGCGTGCGTGCGTGCGTGCGTGCGTGCGTGCGTGCGTGCGTGCGTGCGTGCGTGCGTGCGTGCGTGCGTGCGTGAGTGCGTGCGTGCATGCGTGCGCAGAGTACTCCAAGTTGGCGAAATTGGCTTTTATAAGTTCACGATATCACCTCAGTTGGCAGTTCTGAGTTCAACCCGGAATCAACATTTCGTCACCTTGTAATTGCTACTTTTATTACGAAATGCACAAACATTTCCAACATTCCGTGTTTTGTATGAATCGGTGTTTTTGGCCTATCTAATAGCTGGGTCGTTTCGCATTTATATCAGTGATTTTGCCAACTCATTTTGTGGATATGAACAGAGTTGTTTTGATATTACGCATACATCCGACGTACGCCCTATTGAACGCATGCTCTCCTGGACCAGGCAGTAACATAAAAAGATAGTCTCGCCGAGGGACCTCAAGTCTCGCGAGACCGTCCGCCGGTACATTGCGCATCCACGCGGGAACGTAATCAAACTACGGTTGTTGTATCGCCCGAGACTTTCTGTCCTGGGAGACAGCGTCTATAATGGAGTAGATATCAGGATACAGCAGCCCCACATTGATGACTCCCCAGGGTCATCAGAGATGATTACCACGGGTTGCGTTACTCGGCCTGTAATGGGGTAACGGTGGTTGTCGTTATGGCGCCCGGGGCACTATGGGATAGCACGGCATTACGTGTGAAAAGGGTCAACCGTTGTGGTCGTCTTCCTAGAAGCCGCGAATATCAAATTACGCTCAGCGTGCCGGACAGCGAGTTCAGTTGGTCCGTTTTTTACAGGTGTGTGAATCGAGGGACGGGATTGATTAGGGCGGGTCGAATACCGTGCTGTCTCACACCGATGGAGGCACAGATAAAGATCAGCGTGTTGGACGCGTTGTGAATTAATGAACTCGTGCATTGGCAGCAAGCTACACAAATGTTTGGTTATACAATAAGCTCACCTCGCAATTCGAAATGGAGACTGGACACCGCCACCATTATACTACAGTCTACCCTAGCGGTAGGTTCGGAATTCCGGCCGATCTGCACCGAAGTATGATGAACATTGTTGGACTCTCGACAAGCCAATGGCTTCCTTGTCCACTTGCCATCTGGGCCTTTGGCTTGGATGGCAAATCGTGTTAAATGTTGTTAAATCTTGTTAAAGTATTTGCGATAAAACGTCATGGTAACATGGACGCTGTAGTCAGCTAATCATAGTAGGTGAAGCGGTTGACAATAATTCAGAAGATTTGTTTTCAACTATTTAAATTTTCGTTATAAAGAAAATCCATGTCATCCGAAGAAGGAAAAATCGCTTGTGTTATTTATGCGAATTCTCGTGAGAAAAGGCGTCTAGTCTGCGACGCAACATTCCTAACCAACCGTCGACTTCCGACTCATTCATTATGCAGCAGCCCACGCGCTCGGCGGTCGGTTCATTGAGAGGAATACACGTGGCAGATATTAATATTCACTACCACTATCCTACATTATAATATAACATCTAAATTCACCATACATGTAAACAACGCATTCGTCGCAAACCTTTTTCGTGCACATGTCACAAACAAATTTCCAATTGGTTGCAAGTGTGTACGCGCCGATTTATTTTATTGTTTATTTGAAGAGCCATTTAATATGTAGACGCAAACGCACGAACGCACGCACGCACGCACGAACGCACGCACGAACGCATGCACGCACGCACGCACGCACGCACGCACGCACGCACGCACGCACGCATGCACGCACGCACGCACGCACGCATGCACGCACGCACACACACATACACACACACACAAACACACACATTGTACAAGTGCACTTGATTGCATACAAGTGCACTCATTGTCACGATGTTTACGTTACGAGCTTATTAATTTGGTAATGTTCCAATGCAAGATATTGAACGAAATAGTAATGTGATATATCGATTACACGAAATACATACGTTGTACGGAAACTCGCACGGAAAACCATTGGGGCGGTCTCAGTTCGAGCAAAATGGAAGCCAATCGGCGTAATTATTGATGACTGTAGCGAGCGTGCACGCGATCGCAGCAGTGGAGTGCGAGTGCGCACGTTTCATAACGACATGTGTTTGGGTACACTCGGTGTAACGGTCGTGCGTTCGTTCAATGCTTGTAGCACGCGTGTGTTTACGTCAAGTGTTAGCCTTCGAGGGGGGTCTGTCAGCTGCCCACGAATTGATTGTCCGAGCAGAGAAAACAGATATCCGCTCGTCGTACAGTGAGATTAGTAAAGAACTGTCGTCGGTACATTTGATAAATATCTATCACTGTACTCTAACAGGTCATACGGCGATGTTGCAGTTGACACAGAAATATATTTGTATATATAAAAAGCCAAAGGATATAAACAAGTCTTGTACGTGTACCTCTCATATTCTAACTTTGCTACTATTTCAAAACAGTAACGGCAGTGCCGTTATTTTTCTTTTATTTTTATTTTTATTAATGTCAAGTCTATGAGAAATAATTGCTTGGGAAGTGTCAAATGTTTGGTCAACCTTGCTCCTTCTGGCACAGCCAGTAACATACAGTGAAGTCCCAATACCAGGCCGTGTGGCAATGCGCAATTCCGGTCGCCACTTATCGATCTCAGAACGTTTTACTGGCTCTGTCAACATAACCGGACGCTTTAGTGTGGCATTCGAGTTGAAATGATTCACTCGACCATAAAGAAATTCTTCAATAGAATGTTCCACAATTCTGCCAATAAGGAATTTTTTTTAGATACTGACGTTTTTCGCTAACACGCGTCTGTTCCTGCCGCTTGTAGCGCAAAACCCGAAGTCCTGCTTCAATTCCAGCAGTTCTGACGTCACGGTCGTTATCACCGTATCTAACGGCGCATTTGCTTTACCAGTTCATTACTGACCACCCGTCGAGTGAGACAACCTGTATTTCGCCAATAAACCCTGTCCATCCATAATTATGTGTATGTCTGCCCCGAAGGTGTGTTAGTTCGTGAACAATAATAAACCTGTAGTCGCCACCTCGGGTGTGGAGGAAACTTTAAAGCTGCTTTCGCAATTGATTTAGCCCAGGTTCGTTGATGTTCTGTTCAGATATGTTGTGTGTGAATAACTTAAGTAATTTGCACAGTCGGTTAAATAAAATGAGGGACACTTTCGTTAAAGTGGTTGGAATAATTGACTTTGGTCGTTAAATCGGGTATCTTGCGAAAGTGAACAGCCCCGAGCCAACATTCATTTTAGTAGGCGGCAGGTATGTTGTTGTAAAGTAAAACAGGTTGCAATCAGATGGTCTTTAATCAAGTGTCATGAATTAATTATGATACATCTATAAAACCTCGAGTCAGGGAGCCAGTTTGTGGCTTCAAACAGCAAATTATCGGTGAAATCCCCGCCAAGTTTCCCCTGTTTCCATTCGGTTGGACCAATTTTAATTATATGTCCGATGGACTAAAATTTATTTAATTATATGTCCGATGATTTCATCAAAACTAAATAACAAATTTGCACAAACATGTTGCATGTCGTAGTTGTGACTTGATACGTTCAAAATAACCTCGCTCGACGCTTGGAAGGCCTGCCTCCAACCACTTACTCAGCAGTCGAGTCATCAGTAGTCGAGCGTCGATATTTGTCCAGTAATTTGTCACGCAGGAAACGTACCTTCACAAACGTCGTCGAGTGAACAGTCTGAGTCCATTGTGTGATCGATAAGCGATGTATCTGTGGCGAGCGAGCGAGCAGACGCCATAGCCACGGCGACCTTTGTCAGTGTCGGCAGAACAACCGTTGATTACAAAACTTCTCCATGTCCGACAAAGCGCGCTCTCTTGTCTGAGTACCGCGAGTGAGGAACAGTTCCCGACGGCACCTGTCGACATGGATTTCGTCTTGATCTGCTACATATATTGTCTGTAATCCTTCAATCTGACTCTTTGCCTGCCCCGTGCGGGTTCCCTCGTAATATGTCTTCGTTTGTTCACGTTGCACATTGTTTCTTTGAAAGTGGAATTTCGTAATTTGTAAGGACTAGTAGATTTGAATTGATTTGATTTGATTTCTTGTGTTTCTCTTTGTGATGATACTCTGCATTTTGGAATATGTTTGAAGGGGTCCTGCGCTATAACTCTCGCGCAAAATAAGGTTTTAGGGGCCTAATACGCGAGCGCGATCTCGACAGCGAAGTTACACGAACATATGAATGCATTCAAACATGTGCACGCGCGCGCCTTCGAGTAACATATGAATGCATTCAAACATGTGCACGCGCACGCCTTCGAGTAACATTTGTCAGCGAGTGTGAGTCTTATCTCGTAACGATCTAATAAAGATATGTTACCCGCGAGTTCTGGTGTCTAGCATGTCTGCTAATTCCCCCGTCCACCTGCGACCCCAGCGACATCATTCGTCCCCGCTAATCCTTGGACGCCGAGACGGTGCGTGCGTCATCACCGTCCGCGCTCCGACCGCCTGGCCAAGGGCACAGAGCAGCACAAAGGAGATTCGCCCGAGTTCCTGCGGCTTATACTACCCAATGACGCATTAATGTCCGCTGTTTTGACGTCGCCGCGTAGATCTTCCTGGGCTGATCTGGTGCCGTTAGCCGGGTGGAACCTTATTAGAATGTAATCCCGGAGCCCTAGGGCCGGTCTTATAATTAATACTGACCGCTTAACATCAACAGCCACACCAACTGTAAAATTAATGTGCTAATGTATAATAATGTTAATTATTGGATGATAGCATTAAATAGATGATAAACTAATCAATTAGAATAATTGTATTAAAACAATGTGTCGTGTATCACGGTTACTTATTTGTGTTAGCTGATGTGTGACGGGTGAGTGTGTAAAATGAATCCTCGAACAAAGGGCAAGTGTGTACGTGTTGTGCCTATTACTTACACAGTGTACGTTGTGCGTGCGTGCGTGCGTGCGTGCGTGCGTGCGTGCGTGCGTGCGTGCGTGCGTGCGTGCGTGCGTGCGTGCGTGCGTGCGTGCGTGCGTGCGTGCGTGCGTGCGTGCGTGCGTGCGTGCGTGCGTGCGTGCGTGCGTGCGTGCGTGCGTGCGTGCGTGCGTGCGTGCGTGCGTGCGTGCGTGCGTGCGTGCGTGCGTGTTGATAACGTCATTCGTTGGCTATACCTTAACTCCGCTGCACGCCCTTCGAATACATGGTGCTACTGACGATCATCGCCAACTGCATCGTACTGGCGCTGGAGGAACACCTGCCGGGCCAGGACAAGACGCCTCTCGCTCTCCAGCTCGTGAGTAACCTCGCAGTCGCTAGGGGCAGCACGGGTTACATAGATGTTCGGCACAGAACGTGTCTGTCTGGCTATTGAATATAGACCTATACTTTAAATGACTTGTGTGTGCAGTTGCATAAGCTGCACTGTTATTGCAAATTTTGAAAGTCAACTTGAGTTTTAAATGTTATAAACGACCCACATTTAAGTACGATGTTTGTGCCAAGTTAATCATGTTTCAGTTCACGCCGAAATGTCTTCATGGATGAGGATATCATGTAAGGTGTTATAAATTCTCTGGAGGAAGTGCGCTAACACTCAATGAGACAACTTGAGTAAGGTTAACTAAGGCAGCTAAAATGTGGGCATGTGCATGTCTAGCGAGTGTGAACAATTGTTTGACACCCGTCCTGTTTTCTGCTTTCAGGAGGAAACTGAAGTGTACTTCTTAGGAATTTTCTGCGTAGAAGCTACGTTAAAAATCGTGGCGTTAGGATTTGTATTACACAAAGGAGCGTATTTACGCAACGTGTGGAACATTATGGATTTTATAGTAGTAGTGACGGGGTAAGTAGAACATGTTGAAATTCATATTTATATTTACGTTTCAATGTATGTTTATGTTTCATACTTATTTATATTTATCACACAGACACGCGCATACACGCACACACGCACGCACGCAATCACGCACGCACGCACGCACGCACACAAGCACACAAACACACAAGCACACAAACACACAAACAAACAAACACACAAACACGCAAACAAACAATCAAACACACACACACACGCACGACACATTAATTTACGAATCGATAATACGACTGTCCGCTGTCGCTTGGTAACAGAGAGTCGAATGTAAATAACACGCAGATAACAAAAATACCAACAAATACAAAAATTTGTACTGCCTACAAAATGTTATGTCTGAGAATTTTGCTATGTAGTTTTTTTTTATCAAATTCGGCAACGCAGACGAACTGTGCATTCATAGGGCCACACAAGAAGGTGAACTGGTTTATTTCGTGTATGTGTGCGAGCGTTCGTGCGTTCGTGTGTAGGTGCGCGTAGAATGCAAACGCAAAATATACGTATGTTTCAACATGTTTTGTACACTAGCACACATCTACGCTATAACATGCTCAGTGTGTACACGTGTCAACAGTTGTCGACATTCATTACGTCGTTAATAGTATTAATCATTATAGTGTGTGTGATTATTGCTACGACGGTCGTAGTAATACAGCGACTGTTATTGCTGTCACAGGCTGCAATAACAGTATACGTATTGTCCAGTCACAATGTCCGAAGTGGTCATTGATTAGGTCGTAGTGGACATGGCTGTGTTATTACCTGTCGAGAACCGACACTAATCTACATTATATTGATCTCATGTAAATACGACCGGACCTACCAATGCTATGTATGAGCCTACTGACTCTCCAGTGCTGCCATACCATGTGTCACGGCGACTGCGTGAACTAACTCGGCTAGTATTGTAGGCATCACTAGTGCTGTTGCATGTTGTTGCGCAACCGACTTTCGTATGGTAACCGCGTTCGTTACATTGCATGTATTTCAGTGTAAAATAGTTTCGATAATCTAGAAATATTCCTTTTATTGTAAACCTATTATGTGAAACAATTTCCCATTTACTAAATTTATAAAGTAATTGCCTATTCGTAATTATATGTTGCTCAGTGTCAGTTCACTAGTACGACACTAACTTTAAGTGAGTTGTCAGATAGTATATGTATATGTTATTCACACAATTCGGGCTTTCCATTAGTGTATATAAGAGGAGTCACGTCTTCCAAATAAACTAAATAGTCTAATATCAGACAGTATCTTCTTTGTGTGTCACGTGTCACGCTGAGAACGCGGTTCCCCAAATGCTATGCAAACGAAATTCGGCTGCCTTGTTCTTGAGCGCTGTATGGTAATTAATGGACAAACTATGCTAAGCAAAACCAGTGTAGTTGATGGCCCTGGATATATCATCATTTAATGTCTTGTCTTCGCTTCTGCTCTCTTTTCTTGCAGCGTTGAAAGGCTGGTTAACAAGTGTCTGTTTGTGACAGCAATGGGGTCATTGCAGTGTATAAAACTACGGGGCCGTTGTTATACACACAATACACTACGTTTAAGTATAACTGGATGTAACATTTGTGCTAAGACAAAAATGTCTAGGTTCATCGCAGTTAGATTTAATGTATGTTGAAAAGAATTATGTTGCAAATATTCTGAACATAAAGTGATATGTAGAAAATGTAAAGACTTTGTGAAAATGGCAACACATCTGCTAGGAATCCCGTGGATAGTGTGTTGTGTGTCCCGCATCGGTTCTCTCCAAAGTGTAAATGTTTAATTTTGCAGAAAGAGAGACATCGCGCAGTCTTGTCATCACATATACATGTCAGTAATTGCGTACGATTGCAGAATGTAACTGTTGCTAACATTGCACTTTCTCCTCCGCAGGTTATTGTCGCTTTTTATAGAAACATTTGATCAGCCATCTTTAAGAGCAATACGGGTATTACGTCCATTGAAATTGGTAACGGGGTTTGAAAGTAAGTGGCCATGTGCGACTACACCGGTAGACATCTCCACCGTAGGCCCCGCCTGGCTCTGTCACCCCACCCTTCCCGTCGGTGTCTCCTCGACAACGCCAGTCACCCTTCGTCACCTTCGCTGTCACAGGCCAATGTCACTAACGTGTCAATGAGTCACCCAAATACTACACAGACAAATGAAAGTTGCATTTGTGTACATTTGGATTTCAGTAAATTCTCCCATAACGTGTGAGTTGTATATTCCACATTTATGCCAGCACCCTGGTCGCTGTGTTTACTAAATATAGCAGATCTTTTCACACCGAGTTGGACGACAAAAGCCCAAAACAGCGAGGTAACTGTGACAAGCTATGGCGTCGCCGGAAATACTCATCGTCCACAGCGCGCGTGCGCAGCGGTCACCCTCGCGGAGGTCGACGCCGCCATGTCAAATCGAAATTAGGTCACCACGTCCGGTGGTCTACGGAGCCCCGGAGCGACATTCTGTGGGCGGGCGAAGGTGCGACGGACGTCTGCGAGGGTGGCTGGCGTCACACGCTGCTAGCTCGGTCCCTCGTTGGTGTAGCGGAGTCGTGTTTCTCGGTGTTAGCTCTTAGCCGGAGCCCACTCGTCGGCGTCTGTCAGGAGAAGTGCCATTGACGTGTACATGCATGTTGAAGACTTGATATCTGACTGTATATCCAGACCGACTCCGTGACAGACATGACCAAATTTTTTGTTGTAATATTCAATATCACCACCTATTTGTTACTAGTATATCACTTCTTCGACAGGCATTTAACAGCAGAAACATTTCTATTGGGCCAGTTGACTGGTGTTAAACAGTTCTGTACTTGCGCATGGTTATCAAATAAGGACCCGTAGTGCCAGCGGCATTCGCTGTATTGCCGGTGAGTGAACCGTGTCCACAGAGAGACAGTCACGCTGTAGCGGTCTGCAGGAGTGATTGCTTCCGAACAATCGCTGAATTTGCACGATGCAGGGAATGAAGACACATTAACTGAGTCGTCTCACACAGAACAAGTCTGCAGTATACATGTGTCTACCCGGATAGCGTCACCAACCATGTTGGTAAAATCGCATTCTGATATCGGATCTGGAATTGATCAATGGTCCAAGGTCCAAGTTGAGACATTTGAACTTGTCCGATGTTCATTAATATATAAACATCCAAACAGGCAAACAATTGTGCGTGAAGCAGTGACGTAGAATACTTGTATTGCCAACAATTTAACTGTTGTCCATTCGTTCCATTTTGGTCTTTCTGACAAAATTGAGTTGGCAACATCAATTGGTTTGTGTAGCATATCTGGCCATATCTGGCCATATCTGGCCATATCTCACAGCCAATGAATACATTGAGATAGGTTGGTGATGCGATAAGAAGAGAAGATGATTATGTCATAAATGTGGCACTGAGCAATACGGTGACTGGAAAGAGACGGAGAAGAAGGACCAGATTACGTTGGTTCAACAATATGTGCAGCCACCCGGAGAAAAAACATCAGTTTCAACGGAGTTTTAAGAACAGAACAGTAGAAGAGCCGCACAGAATGGAAGAAGTTGATTTCTTGACACCCTGCCATGATACTAGTGTAACCTTAATTCCCAAATGAGTATGGTGAACAGATGAGAATCTCACATATGATGGTATGGTGAACAGATGAGAATCTCACATATGATGGTATGGTGAATAGGTGAGAATCTCGCATATGATGGTATGGTGAATAGGTGAGAATCTCACATATGATTGTATGGTGAATAGGTGAGAATCTCGCATATGATGGTATGGTGAACAGGTGAGCATCTCACATATGACGTCACCTGCTTGGTCATCTGCCGAGAGACGGCACAACTTACGAGTTCCACTGACACTACAGAACGTCGCGTTGGCGTCCGGTGTATGTCAACTGACGACCGAGCGAGCGATGCAAGCGCGGCCAAGCGCGAGAACCGTCGCTAGTCGCTGTAGCTCCGAGGCTGGTGGACTGATGCTTGCATAATTGATGTCGCGGCAACCATCCTGCTGGCAGTCGTCCATGAGATGGAGGCAGTGGGCATGTCACAACCATCTACATTCAGTGCGCCAGCGAATGGGCCCTGGTGGACAAAGCCAGCATGGTACGAGCCTGGCGTGGGACGCACTGCATGTCGGGATAATATGTTGTCGTTTTCCAATTGGAAACGTAGAAAATAAGTGCCTCAGAGGACATTTAAAACGCAGCGCAAATATCGGTATGTGCGTTATGGGACCCAAACATGTCAACAGTTCTTTGATACTGATGATCCTGACCTCTTCCTTGCCTAGATGGCACATGGACGCGAGTACCAGACCTTCAGAATTTTCTTTCCCACCACACCACTGCCAATGAAACAACAATTAAAAACTCTCAAATTTCATAAATGTGTCATAATTACAACATGCTTCATGCTTCTTCGTGGACATTATACATGTAGAATATAATATCGAAAGGCTTCCGGATTTAGACCCATGTGCCCATGGCGCATGGACCCGACTCGACTGGAGACGTCCACGAATCGATCGGTCGGTCGGAGCTGCACAAAATATGATGCTGCAGTTCAACTAACCTAATGGTCGTTTCCTAATATAGATCTCGGCCATTCGATCGGAATTAGATTTCACGCCCTATAGTGAATTCGTGATGCCAGGTATTGTCCGATATGCGCCATCCGCGACAACATTGGACACGAGCTTTGTCTGCGTTCTGTCCACTCCAGTGTAGCGATAAATGTGTACTCGGTGGTCACTGCAGTGGACAATGCGATGGCGTCGCGGTAGTGGACTGCCTATCAACGATGTTATCCCAGTGGACAGCGTGCGCTGAATGAGCGAGCGACGTCTGCCGCTGACAGGCAGCGACCAGACGTTCTCGCAATATACAAAAGTACGAGGAACCAAAGACCAACCACTATTTTATTCAGCTGTCTAATCGGAATTTTACCGACACAAAGCTAGCAAGTCAAGATGCCCCAGCGGACAGACTGTGCAAGGAGATGTACATGTTGCTGGCAGTGTCCGCGGCGCCTTTGTGGCTCTTCTATCATGTTCCTGTTTAACGACTGACGCTGCCCAAAAACAAATATACTTACATTTACAGTGATACAATCACCAAGGATGTTACGTTGAATCACCAAGGATGTTACGTTGAATCACCAAGGATGTTACGTTGCCGTCAATGCACGAGAGTGCAATGAGTGTCTATCCGAAAACTAGGTGATGAAAATGTAGATAGTCGACATGTCCAACAACTACTGCGCCCACTACTAACTCAAGTAATCCCCAATACTCCGTTGAATACTTGGGTATCTCACCCAACCCCTTCCCCACATTCACCTTCCTTCCTCACCACCTCCTCCTCCCAACCGCCTAATCACGACATGACATTACATGACCGACGGAGTGTGACACACTGACAGACGCCGGTGACACGCTGTTTCGCCGCTCCTACAGGTGTCTTCCGCTGGTCGATAGTCCTGTGTCCCCCTAGCGGATCGTCCTGTGTCCCCTAGCGGGTCTCAGACTCAGCTGTCACCACCGCTGCCGTCACGGCTCCACCTCGCGACTGTCCAACCACGTTCTCACTGGAAACATGTTTAGTTATTGCAGCTACTGACGATAATGTGTAGATCACGACACCTCTCGGTCGGGACACGGTCTATGGGTGCAAGTCGTGTTGCTCGCGCTACAGAACGTAACATTATACGGAACACGAGTCAGCGAGCACTAACAACAGGAAACGTCTCAGTTGGAGCTTTCACACAAAGTGGTTTCAATAGAGCGTTAGCCACGAACGACGTGAAGCGTAATTGTTTCAACTTCCGGCTGCCACATTTGGCTACAGATCGAGAACTAATAAAGCAACGTTGAGACTTTCTGACAAACCAGGCGAAGAACATTGATTTTCGTTCGATCCAAGTGAACGTCGTTTTGCTCCAAGACCGCACTACAAAATCAAAGCCTGCAATAAACCAGCTATTACCAATATGTTCTCGAATGTTCCAAAATCTTCATGGCTTTATTGAACTATCTATTCTTTGTTTACTCAGTTCCTTTACTTAACTGCGATGTGAAAACAGCGAAACAGTAATAACAAAATTGAAAAATATCGCTTTCCTGGCGCAGCTGGTTAGAATATGAAGCGTTACCATTCGTCATACCAATGAGCAACGGTTACTCGGGAACTAAAGACAAACCGAAAGTGAAACCATCAATGCAATGCTAACAAGCGACATCACCCGTCGCCGTGTCCCGACCGACTCACGTCATAAGAGATGTCGCCACGACACGGCATGTTCCCTGTCACTGTCGTTGTCGTTGTCTCTGTCGTACATTAGCACACACTGTTGGCAATGCGACCCTCTACGCCCAGTATTCTTCTCACACACGTTAACTCTCTTCCTGCTCAGGATTATAACCATGATACCTAGCGCACCTAACGATTCGGGACCTGGTAATTTTGATTTGCGGACCCTGCGAGCGGTCAAAGTGCTGCGGCCGCTAAGGCTTGTGTCCGGCATACCAAGTACGTATATGAAGCCGCCATCCGCCTACATTTCGCCTTTATGCGCCGCTCGCTCTTTCTACGACTTTTATCCTTGAATTGTTGTTGGAAATTTGTCTACATAGTTCTGTCGGCTTCGCAACTGCGTATTTGCTTTTTCTGTTTAATCAACCACAGCCCCGGTCTCTATTCAGGGTGTTTTGTTCTCATGTCATGTGACCATGAAGCGTAATCACACTGACTAGAGATCATGGTGTTTACGTACAAGTTGTTTGCGATTTATACATCAATTCGTGTTAACCTCTTCTGCACAACTTTGTCATGCGAACATGTCCTTTTACCCTTCTTCATGTTCCTTTATAGCCACACATTTGTGTGAACTCATTTGTGTTTAGTACATTACACAACACTAGCATAACACATGCCCAAAATAGTCCCCGTTCGCCGCTTGCCGGCAACGCCCTAACTTTCAATTCCGTTGAAAATATACTAAATTGTATTCATCATTCAGTCTGCCCAGCAGCCGTTTCACTTCATTGTTCTATGGAACTGTAATAATTTGGTAAATTGCTGCTTTCCCTCTGCGATCATAGTTACTCGTGCCGGAGGTTGCAGCCGCCTATTCCTCGCGCCGGCGTCATAAATGAATTATTCACCCGGTTCTTCCGTTAGCTGGCGAAATCTTTCGTCTTTCCTCAAATGAACGTAACTGTCAGGAGAATCAAATGGCCTTTCGGCAGGCGAATCAATAAACCGGAAACGTACGCGAAATATGAATGTCTAGTTCAGGCAAATAGTGAGCTTGCAAAATGTCCTCGCCGAAGTATTTACATAACTGGAAGTAGCACGACTTCAATTTCAAGTAGGAAAGTGAGTTAGATAGCTTCAGACTAATGTTACCTATTGTAAAACGAAATACCCCCATAGTAACTATGCTCATGTACGGCCCATATATCGTCCATTCCATAGGCCCATTACACAATTTCTGTTAAATAATCTAACATGTTTCCTCGGTAGCTTGTAAGTATCCTAAGTTGTTGTTCGCTTTTGGTTTATTGTTTACCTTGTCTGGTGTGTATTGCCTACTGCCAGTGTGATTGTTTACCTTGTCTGGTGTGTATTGCCTACTGCCAGTTTGATTGTTTACCTTGTCTGGTGTGTACTGCCTACTGCCAGTTTGATTGCTTATTGCATGAACATTGCACGGCTTATCTTCCTTCGGTCTGATGTTATGTCCGCTTTGTTCTCGTCGGAGAAACAGTTCTACTAACATAACATTACATAACATAACATAACATAACATTTGCAATGTATGATGCTACAACTTTAAACACTTACACATGTTTTGTATGCTGAGCATTCAGTTGTGCAACAAAAAAACATATATATTTCACGTTCCAATAAATCATACGATTAATGATCTGTTCTCAGGAATACGTTTCCCAAATTCAGTTGTAGCACAATTATATGAACAGAAAACAACGGACTGAGTGCAACTTGCGCATAGGCTACCAATATATTATATAGACATAGCCTGGAACAATTGAAACTCACCGAACAGATAAAAGATTTGTTTTATAAAAAATTTTAATAAATGGTTATAACCTACTAACATTCTCAGTGAGTGCGAAATCCTCTAATTTTAAAGCACATCTTAAACTAGTAAGCCGTCTCTGCACACACCAGATTTATATTGCCTGCATAGACCTGTGTGACGGGTAACGCACACATCAGCATATGTATATTAATTCTACATATTTCCCATTTTTATGTGCAGTTATATTATATATCATGTAGACATCGCACTAATGATACAATGAAGCAATCTAATTCACAGCGTGATTAGAAAACGCTTTATAATGTGGACGTTTAAATATTAAATTAAGTTGAATTATTATTTTGATTGTCATTGTTTTCAACTTCACAATATTAATATTATGCATGCGCAACATAATTATAAAATGAATGTTTTGCATGTGCACGTTTCAACATTTAACGCGAAATAGTTACAAACATGTTTAAAAATACACATTTGCGCGTTATATTATAAGTAATTATGCAATCGCGCACGCATGCAGTGTTAATAAAAGAAATTAATATTTACACATTTTCCTTTTCTCGCAGGCCTCCAGGTGGTTTTAAAATCGATCATCCGTGCGATGGCGCCACTGCTGCAGATTGGCTTGCTCGTCTTGTTCGCCATCGTCATTTTCGCTATCATCGGCCTCGAGTTCTATAATGGTGCTTTTCATACAGCCTGTAGGCGTAAAGATACTGGTTAGTATGTATGCAGATTGTTGGAATTCTCATATATTATTGTAAAATAAAATCCGTGGCAGAATGTTATTAAACTATCAAGTTTTATTTCTTGAACTAAGGCAAGCCAAGGCCCAAGCAAAGCCAAAAATGTCGTCTGCTATTCGCCTAGGCTGGGGCTAGTATAAATGAGTATACTGGTCAGGGTGGTTTTTGCTGAAGACGGTTTTGTGCATGGGGTCGATATTCGAAATAAGTACCAGTTATTTCATCTATGGACTCATAGTGGATTGTGAAGAAGTTAGAAAAGTTATTTTCAGTTAATGACTTGCCAGTATGGAACTACGGAAATGCGACTCTCAAAACGAGGCTAACGCCGGATTTTTTGCCTTGAAAAAAGAGCGTCTTAAAACAAATCCTCACTGTACGGTAATATGCAACGCATTAAATGTATATAAAAATGAAGAGGCCGTTCAGTTACTTTCCTGCAATGATTATTACGAACAGTTGCAAACATTTTCGTCCGATAAAGTGAAATATGGCATATTTACAAAATGCACTGATGTGTCGTACCAGCAATGCCAAATTGAGGCAAAATCTGGTGTGAGGCTAAAACTACACTGGTGACTACATTGTTAGTATTACTGTATAATGCGTATTACTATTGGCAGTATTTCTAAACTAAACCATCTTCGTGAGCTAGGGCACTTAGTCTACATCTGTAAAACATGCGATAGTGTTAATTCTGTAACAATATTATTAATCGACAAAAATAATTCCTCCAAATTGTTTGAAAGTCATTTTCAAACCAATCCTTTCGATCATCGTGGGACCCTACGCTGACCACGGCCCTGGATGGCAAAGATGGTGATGTTTCTACAGCGCACATTAAATTGTTTTTTAAAGAATAGCTATGATGTAAGTACCTCTAATTAATTGATTGGTAGCGGGTACAATGTATCTAATCAATGCAAACTTTATGTCATCTACTAAAATACTGTAGATAAATCGTAGATGGATGAAAAGAAGACAAGTTAATTTATCAATAAAGTCTATTAGAAATAATTTTTGCAACCGTTGTGTTTGCTTTATTTCTGATATTATTTAAAAAACAGCTTATGCTATCACTCTTCCATTTGACTTTTTGTTACAGATGAATTTGACTTAGCTGGGGAGGAAGCCATCACCCCCTGTGCTTATAATAGTATGATAAACTCGTCTCCTGGGGGTTACCAATGCCACGAAAACACATCTACCTGCACTCCCTACTGGGAGGGTCCCAACTTTGGGATCACCAGCTTCGACAACATAGGCTATGCCATGTTAACAGTGTTTCAATGCATCACAATGGAAGGCTGGACCAGCGTTTTATACTATGTAAGTAAATCATAATCAGCCATTGCATAAGACACCATACATTTGTGCATTTCACATACATTGTAGTTATAAATATTCTAGATTTTCATTTACAATGTAATTATTTGAATTGTTCATACTGGTTAATTGTTGCCCTGTTGACTAATTAATAATTGCACACATACCCACACAGTCCCACTTATGAAATGTGTAAAATGCACTCCTCTTCAGCTAATCAACTTTATAATTAAAATGTCTTTATAAAATCAAAATGTTCAAACCGAAGTTGATATTTTGTATGTTTTACTTTAAATAATTACTGTCAATTTGTATATATGTCAAAATAGTAAATATCTTACAGCTACAGTATTTAATAAATTATATCCTTTTGATGTTTAGGAAATTAGTACTTACGAATGTGCTGATATGATAGCAGGCGTGAGATTTAGCAAGTCAGGGAAGGTAGCCAGTCTGGCAACCAACCTTGCTAAGTGAAGTAGCCCGACAGTTTCTTATGTAGCCCACTTGCTAATCGACACGTTGAAGATAGAAAGTAAATACTTTGAAGATAGACTGTTTGAACGACATCAACAACAAATAAAAACATCAAAAACAAACAGTGTTGAGACATATAGTTTCAAGGCAGGATCAATACAATGTAATACATAATACTGAATAAAATACAGTATATAATTGTACACATGTGACAGATTGTTTTGTTTTCATAAAAATGGTACACCAACAAGGCAACAGTCTACGCATCACATGACATCAGGTCCTGTCTCCAAGCGTCGCAGGACATCAAGTCCTGTGAACTGAACAGTTTACGGGACCTGCTGATTTTTCACAAGACCTGATTTTACCTCCATATATTACTAAAAAGGTTTCACGCGCACTAAGTGGATATATCTATATATCCAGTTTGTGCGCGTGAAACTAAAAAGATTTCACGCACACCACGTGGATATATATATATATCCATATATCCACTTGGTGCACGTGAAACCTTTTTAGTAATATAACAATAATATTCGTGAAATATATATATAAGTAGGCGCCAGTCTAGAGAAAATTTAGATTCCCGATTAATTCGCCGTGCACCATGTGGACATATAAAAGTAGCGCCGCCCAACGCCAAGACTATTAACATGACCGGTTATTATTTCAGTGTAGAATGACCGTTCAGTTACATGTTGAGCGTCGATGTGGTTGATTAAGAATACAACGAATGCTCCCTTGCTTCGGCTACGGTTTGGCAACATTTCTTGCAATGTCAAACATGTCACAAACACACGATTTGTAGTTATATAAATGCAGTATAGTCAGGACAACACTTCTGAGATGTTTATTAACATTTCTTTTATTTTTGCTGCATCTGAAATATTGCAACTCCGTAAATATTTCGAGTCGCCATACGGGCCACCATAGTCAAAAATTGACCGGGCGACTGCTAAATCTCACCCCTGTGATAGATATCATGGCTGTAGTTATGTGTAGATTTAACATCAATTCATAATTATGTATGATACTTACCACCTGTCGGGCAGTGAGACATTGAGAATACCAGTAGGTGTGGGTTTTACTTAGGCTGTCATAGTAATATGTTTTGTTTGCACATATTTTATTTATACATGTATATAATAACAATGGATGGAACAATGTTGTAAAAACAATTATGATAGTTTGATGTATCTAAGAATAAACTAATAAGTGCTGTTTTGTTGCTTTCAGACAAATGACGCGCGAGGCAGTGGTTACAACTGGATATATTTTGTACCACTCATTATCCTGGGATCTTTTTTTATGCTCAACTTAGTTCTTGGTGTCCTTAGTGGGTGAGTTCTCAAGATTTCATGCACAGCTTTATAGTAAATGATGGCAACAAATTAGGTTTGTTAATTTAAACTGAAATAATATTTAGTAATCATTTGAAAAATAGCACAACAAAACTATTTAATGTTTATGTTGAAAGGCAGTAAAACATCATAGAAACACAGAATCAGTATGATGAATATATATATAAAGATAGGGCCTACATAATTTATTTGAAATATAGAAAAAAATTACCTGGGCATTAATGTTTACCTTGCAATTACATGATTTTGAAGAGTTATCGTTTCATGTTCTAACATATGACAAAATCCAAAGCAGACGTTCAAACTAAGTTTAACTCATCAGTCGTTTTCAAGAATGTTCGGGATATTTCCTGCACCATGCATGATGTAATATGTACATTATTGTCACTAAGAATTCCCTGTGTTGTGTACATGCTGTTTCACATGTTGCATGTTATCTACAGTGTTGAAGGGCCTACATAATTTATTTGAAATATAGAAAAAAATTACCTGGGCATTAATGTTTACCTTGCAATTACATGATTTTGAAGAGTTATCGTTTCATGTTCTAACATATGACAAAATCCAAAGCAGACGTTCAAACTAAGTTTAACTCATCAGTCGTTTTCAAGAATGTTCGGGATATTTCCTGCACCATGCATGATGTAATATGTACATTATTGTCACTAAGAATTCCTGTGTTGTGTACATACTGTTTCACATGTTGCATGTTATCTACAGTGTTGATTCAGGTATACATGTATCTACAGGGTTGAATCAGGTGTATATGTTATCTACAGGGTTGAATCAGATGTACATGTCAGGGTTTTTGTTAAGAGCCGGGACCCTGTAACGCAACAATTAAACACAGGCTGCTGAAATCACTCTGGGAAATTAAAGCAATTTTTTTCGTGCACACGTCCTGCTTATCATTCATTGATGTTACAACCTAAAATGCAGGTACAATTACATTAGATATAAGTTCCTGGTGTGTAAACAGTGGTCACAGGCTGAGCATGATAAGTGGTCCCTGCTTTGGGGTTCATGGTCCCTGCTATAACTACACTTAACAAAAACCCTGCATGTTATCTGCAGGGTTGAATCAGGTGTACATGTTAGCTGCAGGGTTGAATCAAGTATACATGTTATCTGCATGGTTGAATCAGGTGTACATGTTAATCTACATGGTTGAATCAGTTGTACATGTTATTTAGAAGGTTGAATCAGGTGTACATGTTATCTACAGGGTTGAGTCAGGTGTACATGTTATCTACACGGTTTAATCAGGTGTACATGTTATCTGCAAGGTTGAATCAGGTGTACATATTATCTACAGGGTTGAATCAGGTGTACATGTTAGCTGCAGGGTTGAATCAGGTATACATGTTATCTGCATGGTTGAATCAGGTGTACATGTTAATCTACATGGTTGAATCAGTTGTACATGTTATTTAGAGGGTTGAATCAGGTGTACATGTTATCTGCAGGGTTGAATCAGGTGTACATGTTATCTACAGGGTTGAGTCAGGTGTACATGTTATCTACACAGTTTAATCAGGTGTACATGTTATCTGCAAGGTTGAATCAGGTGTACATATTATCTACAGGGTTGAATCAGGTGTACATGTTATCTGCAGGGTTGAATCAGGTGTACATGTTATCTACAGGGTTAAATTAGGTGTACATGTTATCTGCAAGGTTTAATCAGGTGTACATATTATCTACAGGGTTGAATCAGATGTACATGTTATCTGCAGGGTTGAATCAGGTGTACATGTTATCTACAGGGTTAAATTAGGTGTACATGTTATCTGCAAGGTTGAATCAGGTGTACATATTATCTACAGGGTTGAATCAGATGTACATGTCAGGGTTTTTGTTAAGAGCCGGGACCCTGTAATGCAACAATTAAACACAGGCTGCTGAAATCACTCTGGGAAATTAAAGCAATTATTATTATTATTTTTCGTGCACACATTGTCCTGCTTATCATTCATTGATGTTACAACCTAAAATGCAGGTACAATTACATTATATATAAGTTCCTGGTGTGTAAACAGTGGTCACAGGCTGAGCATGATAAGTGGTCCCTGCTTTGGGGTTCATGGTCCCTGCTATAACTACACTTAACAAAAACCCTACATGTTATCTACAGGGTTGAATCAGGTGTACATGTTAGCTGCAGGGTTGAATCAGGTATACATGTTATCTGCATGGTTGAATCAGGTGTACATGTTAATCTACATGGTTGAATCAGTTGTACATGTTATTTAGAGGGTTGAATCAGGTGTACATGTTATCTACAGGGTTGAGTCAGGTGTACATGTTATCTACATGGTTTAATCAGGTGTACATGTTATCTGCAAGGTTGAATCAGGTGTACATATTATCTACAGGGTTGAATCAGGTGTACATGTTAGCTGCAGGGTTGAATCAGGTATACATGTTATCTGCATGGTTGAATCAGGTGTACATGTTAATCTACATGGTTGAATGAGTTGTACATGTTATTTAGAGGGTTGAATCCGGTGTACATGTTATCTACAGGGTTGAGTCAGGTGTACATGTTATCTACACAGTTTAATCAGGTGTACATGTTATCTGCAAGGTTGAATCAGGTGTACATATTATCTACAGGGTTGAATCAGGTGTACATGTTATCTGCAGGGTTGAATCAGGTGTACATGTTATATACAGGGTTAAATTAGGTGTACATGTTATCTACAAGGTTGAATCAGGTGTTATCTACAGGGTTGAATTAGGTGTACATGTTATCTACAGGGTTGAATTAGGTGTACATGTTATCTACAAGGTTGAATCAGGTGTTATCTACAGGGTTGAATTAGGTGTACATGTTATCTACAATGTTGAATCAGGTGTTATCTACAGGGTTGAATTAGGTGTACATGTATGTGCTGTTCATTCCAGTGAATTTGCTAAAGAGAGAGAAAGAGTAGAAAACCGGAGAGCTTTCCTGAAACTGCGCAAACAGCAGCAGATTGAGCGCGAGCTGAACGGCTATTTAGAGTGGATCTGCAAAGCAGGTACACACTGTTAGACCAGGAATGTGCTGTCAATGCAACATCATAGCTGCTAACAGAAATCATAATCACATTCCGATTGTTAATTCATCCACGACGAGAGTGTTACAGTTGAATTGCAAGTTTACAACAATGTAGTAATTTTACAATTTTTTTGTCGAGCAGGCAACATCTTGTCATTTGACAAGGCTTGGAATATAAGAACACTGACTAATGAGCCAGTTGCAGGGCTACATCATTATTCTCAAGTCTGATAGCCCACCAGTCTGAACGCTCGATATCCTGTTAGATTTTTGGCTTTGTATAGCTGAACAAAGAGTCATCTGACCAACTTGTAAAATTGTTTTATTTGTTCAATTATGCAATTAATTTTGTTAATTTTTATAAGAATATGTGTGTCCTCTGACTTTTAGCAGTGTATCTAGAGTGCTTCACTTTCAATAACATTCACATCCGATTCTCACAAAGAACACCTGGGTATGAATCCTCATGCTTCTGTGTGGAGCTTCTGTTTAGTTTTGTTCCCTCTACATTGCCTCAGTTCTCTCAGAGCTTTGAATAAATAAGAAATAGTGACATCATAACCAGGGGGAGTGTAAATTCTCATCTACTTGTAAACTGGGATTAGGCACTCAATCAGATATGTAAAAGCCTACCAATCTTTACTTGGTGCATAAAACTTAGAAGTAACGTTGATTTACTTTTTTTCTTTACTATGTCAGAGGAGGTCATTCTGAATGAAGAACGGACAACAGATGAGGAAAAAATGAAAATTATTGAGGGTGAGTATGCACAGATAGCTTTCCAGATATCTTCCCTTCTAGAAGTCTCAAATACTATTAAAATAGTAAAATAGTTTTCCATCCATTCAACCATTTATTTTTAATTAATGTCACCTATGCCGACATTGAAACTTGTCGGTAGGATGCCTACTATGCTGAATGTGTTGCCAATAAACATGCATAATTGTTTTCGTATATTATAACAGAACTGAGTTATCTAAGACAGCCCCTGCTACTGTCTGTCCCTGTAAGACAGAACTCGCCAGTATTGGTGGACTGTGCTGGGTCCTAGAAGCCAGTCTTCTAGATGTCATAGCTGTGCAATCCAATTTCTGGTGACACTTGATATTGTGATCCACTGCATGCCTTCATGGGAGTTGTCTTGTCATTCATGTAAGTTAGACATCCTAAGAGCCACCTCTGTGTAACGCATGCCATGTTCCAGAGGTTACTAGGGACACCTGAGGTCAGTTTAGGTCAGAATCAACAGCAGTGAACACACCTGTCTACTTCCTGGTTTAAAACAGACCAGCCACAACGTTGTCCGCTTCCACACAAATCGCTCCCAGACCGATGATGAAAGCAGGCAGATGTGTTCGCCGCTTAACAGCATGTATATGATAAAACATATCGTCACACATATCATTGGTGTATGCATTCGTTACTCTGTTTAACAACATATTTGGAGAAATAACTACTCCATTAAGATTTCTCGCAAAAATAAATAAAATAGAAAAATCAAATCAAAAAGTCCTGTCATATTCCAACCAGGTGAACCCTATTTGTTTACCTGTTTGTTTGGTTGAGATCCAGTATTATTTATTCATTATATTTATTCATTTCGAGGTATACCCCTGGCCTTTTAGAAACCAATTTACCTTGTAATTATTTTGCAAAGAAATATAAAAATATTCTACGATGGAAAGACGCTGATGTCTTGAACCATCTGGTCTGCAAACTGTTGGATTAATGTCTTCTGCTGTTTTATGGGGTGAATACCCCTGTTGTCTGACCTCAGGGGTCCACTTACATGGTCATTAATTGAAGGGTTGGCAGTGGGGGTTACACATACATTGGGCTGAGTACCTGCTAGTTGATCACTGACTGTTAATTGTGAACATGGCATGCCATTGTGATGTGCTCACCCAGGAAAAGGAGGTCTACTTGGGAAGTTTCAAGGTAACTTGTCACTCTAGGAATGCAAACTTACATGATATGTCAGCACTGCGTGCATGACCAGTTCAGCACTGACAACTTATGTGATGGTAGAAAATGATGGAACCTACAGCCAATGCATGTTTTCTAGCTATCACATATGCCAGCATTATAGTCAAACAAAGATGCAAAAAAACTGAACCAAATTGACATGTGATTTTATATTTTTATTATTTTCTCAGGACTTTGTCAGTAATCAAACAGTAGCTTTGCCATCATGGTAGCAGCAACAGCATTATTCTACTGGGATCTGTTGCAGCTTCAGCTATCGGGAATGTGCCGCACTACCAACAAATATACCTTACGAACATGCCCACACAATGGCCTATATGCTAGTATATACGATAGCTATTTTGTCAAGTTACCCCGATTCACAGAATTTATGTCTCACTTGCTTAGCCAACACGGACTGGCCCTGCACTCAATGTAGAAAACATTATCAAAGTGACAAGTACACTTCACATGCACCAGAATACAGCTCAAAAACTCTCTTTTATGACCCCCCTCCTGTATATGGCCGCTTCTGTATTATGACGCCAGCTGTCATTCTTCATAATCACCATTACTTTCACCAGTATTCCCAGCTCAATATGTTTTTTCAAAATATGGTCGGAAAAGAGAGATTTTGATGTATTCGACAAATTTAGTATTTCACGCATCAGTTAGTCATTGTGAGCCACTTAGAATATGTAAGTGCAAAGTATGCATTCTATGTTACATTTTATATGGTTGCCAGGTTTATTACTCGGTGGCCTTTTTATTGTGTGACAGAAAGCATTAGTTTGCCCGATACTTGTATCCGTCTTATTTTGTTATTAATTGTGGAGAGTTATAATTAATAATCTGCAGCCATACACATTAATTCTAGCTGTAATCGGTGTTGCCTATAGCAACTACCAATCATGTAGAATGTTTCTCACAAAATAGTGAGTTTCTTGAAATCTCAGCTTTTAAAGTTAGTAAGTTTGACACCATATCAGCTGCGTGAAACACCCTAAAACATTTTGCAATCAGATATGTTTTCTGTATTGACCGTCTTTTATCTCGATACATGTACAGCATATCCTTACTGCAAGATAATAATTGCTTTAAAATACTGCCAATAACATCATGAACATTTATTACATACTTTCTAAAGTTGTTTGTGTGTAAACAGCAAGTATTGTTTACATACGACAGATGAGAAACAGGCCATGTGTGAATGTTTTCTCTTCTATGATATCAAAGTTGTAAGGGGCTGGAATTAGGTTGTCACAGGCTGTGGGGATGCCATTGAGTCAGAACAAAAGTGTTGAATGATAACAGTTTGAAACAATGCATGTTGGCAAAACAAAAACCCTGCACTTTAGTTTTACATACAGCAGTGTAAAGCTTTGGATGCCTCTTAAATTACTCTCCTAAAACAGCATAAAATTACATCCAATCAAAATAATTGGTTATCTATTTTTGACATGTAAACAAACTCTGCATAATTTAAACAGACCTGAATTGTAATTATGTTATAATTTTGTTTTTGTTTGATGGGAATAACCATCTTTGTTTGCCAATTTAGGCCCGTGCTTGTAGTAACTTATGAATATGTGGGAAAGATAATAAAGGTGGTTATTTGACACTTTGTGACCAGTATGGATTTTAAACTTTTAAGAAAGAGAGACTGAGTATGGATGTGCAATATTGCCATTTATTTGACAAATCCTGCATATGTTAGTCTGTTTTGGTGGTTTCAGCGCGGAGGCGAGCAGCATCAAGGAAGGTGAAACAAATGAAACAGTGCAGCAAAGACACGGAAGACTTAGAGAATGAAGACAACGAAGACCTTTTTGCTGATATAGGTCAGGGCAAAATATGTTATGACTTTAACACCTTATTTCTATAAATTACAGACAATTGTTGATTGCTACTGAGTGAAACAGCATATTTGATTACAAAAAATATTTGTAATTTTTACATGAGGTCCATATATATGACATTTCTTGAGATAACTTGGCTTAAGTAGGAAAATCACAAACTGAGATATCAACATTTTAACAGTTTAATCAGTTTGGCTTATTTCCTACCAAAGTGTTATTTCAAATAGACGTAAAATCAGAACCATTTCTATTAATTCATTGTATTTTATTCATAAATTAATACACTTCAGAAATACTGAAATCTCAATTTGTGATTTTTCCTACATAAGCTGAGTTTTTTCATGTGTATTACAAGGTAGCAAATTTAGGTTTTTAAATAAAAATCGTAACAAGGAATCATAACAAGAAACTACTGTGGTTATATGAAAAGATATTTTTTGAATAGGCACATACATTATTATTGTAGTGCAACATCACATGAAAATGTAAAACATGATTGTCCATATGCTTCACTAAAACAAGATTACAAAATTTAATTCATGTATAAATCAGTTATGATTGATCGTGTGCTTCACTTAAACTAGATCTGATCATGTATAAATAATTTGCTGTGCTCCAGGAGGAAGTCCATTTGCCAGAAACGTGAAGGCAAAGAATGCAAACAGCCGCTTCGCAAGATGCTGGAGGGCAGAGAAGAGATTCAGGTGTGTTTATGTTAAAGGCTACATTAATAGACTATTTTCAATCATTGCATGTATTCTTTATCATGTAGACACTTGTTTGGTCCATATGGGGCTTGGATAGCAACAATTCGAGTGACAGTTTAACCAAACTTGATTGTTGGGGTCACTGTTGGGGTCATTGTTAGGGTCATTGTTGGGGTCACTGTTGGGGTCATTGTTCACCGATGATATCAGCCATGTGAGAGGGATGCCACTCCAGTGAGAGGGATGCCACTCCAGCTCCTCGGTGTGAACAGTTTGTGGAGCTGAGAATCTTACTTGAGCTACAGAGCTACAGCCGTGTTGAGTGTGAACTGTTGTTTGATTGCAGGTTTCTGGTGCGCCACTCGGTGAAGTCTCAAACGTTTTACTGGGGTATCATCGTTCTTGTCTTTCTCAACACTGTCTGTGTAGCGGTGGAACACTACGGACAGCCACAATGGCTTACAGACTTTTTATGTGAGTTTGCACCGTCAGACACCAATTGCTTGTGTATGTTAGTATCTAGGATGCATGCATGTATGCATTCGTATGTGTGCGTGCGTGCGTGCGTGCATGCATGCATGATGTATATATGTCATACTAAATTTACAATATAATTTAGTTGACTTATGACCATATCAACAATTAAACGTCGCAGAAACTCTCAGCCTGTACTATTAGAACTTAATTACACATTTATGTGACATGACCATTAGTTTCCATGTGTCATGTAAGATTGTGGCTTGGTCTCGTGCACCAAGTTGCAGGATGCGAAGTTAATAAACAGAAGGCTGATGCTGATTTTCTCACTGACAGTAACTACTGTTTGCATTTTGTCATGGACCCCTGGAACTACATGGTGGCATCCAGGGGTCTCTGACCTCCTGTTTGAGAAACGTTGGTCTAGTTCAACAGGTATGCTTCCCTTATAAGACCATCTTTGACTTTGCATAACATGACATGTCTGATAGTTGTATTATGTGTTTGTTACAGATTGCTCAGAGTTTGTATTCCTAGCTTTCTTCATATTCGAGGTGATCTTCAAGATGTATGGCCTAGGTGTTCATCTCTACTTCCAGTCTTCTTTCAACATATTTGACTGTGTGGTAAGTACGCAGGGCAACTTATAACAGTGACGGCTTGCTGTGTACATATCATCTGAGTGTACACTTTGTATCTGCCCCATGTGTGGTGGCACAACGTGTACACACTGTGCTTTACAATGTACACTGTTGTACACCCATTCTGATGCTGTACACCCATTCTGATGCTGTATACAAAGTCAGGAAATAACTACTGCAGATTGCATGGAAATAAAGAACTGTAATAATACAGGTGAAATAAAGAACTAATGATACAGGTGAAATAAAGAACTAATGATACAGGTGAAATAAAAAAATAATGATACAGGTGAAATAAAGAACTAATGATACAGGTGAAATAAAGAACTAATGATACGGGTGAAATAAAGAACTAACGATACGGGTGAAATAAAGAACTAATGATACAGGTGAAATAAAGAACTAATGATACAGGTGAGATAAAGAACTAATGATGATACAGGTGAAATAAAGAACTAATGATACATGTGAAATAAAGAACTACTGATACAGGTGAAATAAAGAACTAATGATACAGGTGAAATAAAGAACTAATGATACAGGTGAAATAAAGAACTAATAATACAGGTGAAATAAAGAACTAATGATACAGGTGAAATAAAGAACTAATGATACAGGTGAAATAAAGAACTAATGATACAGGTGAAATAAAGAACTAATGATACAGGTGAAATAAAGAACTGTAATAATACAGGTGAAATAAAGAACTAATGATACAGGAGAAATAAAGAACTAATAATACAGGTGAAATAAAGAACTAATGATACAGGAAAAATAAAGAACTGTAATAATACAAGTAAAAATGTTCATCAAGTTGGTAGACAATAATGTAGTCAAGATTTCTCTTTCAACCTCAAACTATTCAAGTTTACGTTCTAAACGTTTTGGCTACCTTCAACTCAGCGACATATGGGACTGCCTGCTTGTATGCCACTTGGCAAGCAAAACAAGTTGTCCTAGAATTAAGTTCTTGAAAAAGGCTACTGAAAATACTGAGTGATTAAGCTTGAATAGTTGTGGCTAACAACAATCTTGACTAAATTGTAATAATATAATTCTATTAGTTTTTGCACTAACCTTGGTCTTGTTAATTCCAGTGCTCATTTGTAGGTGCTTGTACAGTGCACACACAGTGCATGCATAGTGCTATACTATACAAAGCGATCAGTGTGGTTGTACAAAGTGTACATTGTTGTTGTATAAAGCTAATACTTATTGATTGTGCTACAGCCATGTGCTCTCATACAACTTTTCAATATATTATCTAACCTTTTGTTGGGAGCATATGAAACAGTTGTCTTGTTCAAAAACACTAACTAATGTATGATGAACTCATATTGTTTTACCAGATCGGTTTATAAAGTTTCAATAAAATGCTTTGCTTTCCTTTTGCTTACTGTGTCATTGTCAATTCTTTCTGTACTATCTTGATAATGAAACAAGTTTGAATGTTAGCAATTTTAATAACAAAAAACTATAAAATTGTTCACCCCTGACAAATTCTTTTAAATGTTTGAAGGGAAATTATTTAAATGTGGTTGAGTGTAATCTTATAAAAGCCACTCACTTGTATCTGTTTACTTGACAGCATTTCTTACTATTTGCACTGATTAAATAATAATAATAATTTCTTTTATAGCGCTTATTCTTGTACTAGACATATCAATGTTCTTTACATTTAATAATATATAAATAAAAATGCACATAATTATGCATATAACCAAAATATTTAATATATATATAATATTGTATATTATTAAATAAAACATCATATCATAACATTTAATGATTGCATCGCCTGGGTTGTTTGTGTATGATCATCTTACAAACAACAAAATTATTATTAAAATTTCATGCGATCCAATTATGATTTATCGTTATATGTTATTACTGCTGTATAGCAATGTTAGCATGCAACTAAAGTCACATTTCTGAAGCATTTTCTGCAAGTATTACTGTACAAATTTGTAATTGTTCAAATCATGCATTACCTTTAGAAATTCAGTTGTTATTGTTATCACATTAAGTATTAAAAATGTTTATTAAAATATGTTTGCATGATAATCTTATTACAAATCCTATTACAGTATATTCAAATGAAATATTTTGAGCATACATATGATGCAGTGCATACTTGTTGTTTCCAGATTTGACACCTATATATGTGTGTGTGTGTATATATATATATATATATATATATATATATATATATATATATATATATACTTGTATGACTATAAAATGGTTTTATATGTTTTTATCGTTCACGCACTAATTTGCATGTATAAAGAAATTTTTGTAGTTGTGATTTTTCTGCCTTCTATCCCCTAGGTGCATTCATCCTAGATTTGACTATGCTATCACCTTTTTGAGATCTTTATCTATAACCAAAGTGCATTGCCTGCTAAATTGACCCAGTGAAACGGTGGCTAGCCTTGGTGTGGATTGAACACTTGTCAGGTAATACCAATGCTCTGTAACAAGTGACACACAAAATTCTGTATTGCTTGGGGAACGAATCCAAAACAGCCTTCTATGTATGGTGAATACTACGAAGGGTTCCTTGTGCTAAAGAAACTCCAGTCTTTGAAACCTGTTTTGAAACACTGAAGCCACCACCAAGTTTTCATTTAACAACCTGACTGGCATTTTATTCATATTAGCTGAACAAGCGGTCAATTTGCAGCTATTCCAGCTGTTTTCACCTACACATTATCACTGCCAGATACCTAGGTCACCAATGCATGGTTTCTTGAATGACAGAGGGCATGGTTTAGAGGGTTTTCATGCAGGCTTAATGTATGTAGTCTACGTAGTTATACCGCCAAAATGAAATCACATCTTACCTCAAAAATTGTCCCAGCGATAGGCTGCACGTTTTCCCTGTAAGTGAGGACTAATTTGGTGGACACTGAATTTGAAGTGAAAATTTTTGGCCATCTGCAGCAGGAGTGACGCTGCTATAAGACCCTTGTCTGATGATCATAACTGTTGTTATACATTATTCAAACCTCGTTGCCAGGAGGCAGGTCTTGCCCGGTGCAGTTCTCGTTACATTGTCCTTGCTGTCGATTTTTCAAGGTCATAGTGGGCAGCATATTTGAGGTGATCTGGTCAGAGTTCAGGGAAGACACCTCGTTTGGTGTGAGTGTCCTCCGAGCGTTACGCTTACTTAGGATATTCAAGGTCACGAGGTAAGGCTGTCAAGATGGTGGTGACGCGTCATCAGTCCAGCTGTCCGTCATCGTCACCAGACGTAGATGTTGATGTCGTCAGCTGATGTTGTACATGCACTGCATGTCGCATGGCTAAGTTGCATGTTCTGTCTGCTGTGCATGTTACATCTCACCCTACATCCTGTCTCCAGTTGCCTGACCTAAGTCATCCTTTTACAACATTCAGCATTGTTTCGACCTGTGAAAGGGTGGATCAAGTTTACTTATCAAATATCAGTTATTGTTGATGGTTATTGATAGTAGCACCCCTTAAAATTTCAATTGCACTGACAAATAAAGTAGAATTTGGATCATAATTACATTATAGAAGAACATAAGTTTTTTTAAATATTGAATGGTTATGAAGTTTTTGTTAGAAGTATTTTTTTCAAACTTAAAGAAGATAATAGAACTAGAGTTAATAGAACAGCATTAGGAAAAGAACAGTGTGGATATGTGAAAGCACTAATTTTCACAGATAATGATAAATAAATGGAACAAATTATTTACTGATTGTGTTAATGCAAGCAGTGTCAATATGAAAAAAAAAAAATTGACAGATATCTGATAAGGACGGGCTACACATTGAAGGGAATTGTTGCACTTTCAATAAATCAACCCTTGTCCAATAGCCATCTTGAACCTGTGGCTCTATATCTGGTGAATCTACCAGTAAAATAACTATTTGTTTCACAAAATTGGATTATAAATGACAGTACTGTTGCTAGATTGCACATTTTTGACAGGTGTAATTGTAAAAAGTATTCCTCTTATAATCATCTGATTACAAGAAAGAGCTAAGATTATATGTTATTAATGTTATTATTGATTACAGTTATAACCTGTAGCATATTCAGCTAAACATTAAATGAACCTATCCCTCACAACCATATTACCCAAGCTACTTATCAGTGGCTTGCAAAGCAGGCCTCGTTGACAGCACAATTATTGCACATAATTCAAACGATTCATAACATTCCAACCATGGGTCAGATAACTGCAGAGGCTGGTGATATGTTGGCTTTCAGCTGCTCATCACAGGTGAGTGCTTGTGAGCCCAGGGTGAGGGCGTAGCATGATTCGACCCCACAGCATGGAGTGCTAGTACCCTCCCATGAGAACCCTTGGCTCTCCCCATCCCGCATGGCTCGGCAGGGTAGAATTGTGAGGGTACGAGACTGCGCTGATGCTGTGTCATCTTTCATGTCTGCAGGTGATTCTAGGCAGCTTGTTTGAAGTAGTGTGGGCAATGTTTTACAACACGTCCTTTGGGATTAGTGTGCTGCGAGCTATGCGGCTACTTAGGATATTCAAAGTGACCAGGCAAGTAACACGCACGCACGCGCACACATACTGACATACATGCATGCACACTGTGACAACCATGTGTGCACACTGTTATTGAGTGGAACATATCACAATTTATTCTGTGTGGCTATTTCTCATTTCATGAATTAGCCATTCCAATATAACCATGATGATTGTATTTAAGTGAAGTAAACTGATTTCCAAACTAATGACAATACTGATGTAAAGACTATGTGGCAGAACTTTACAATGTTGCCATAGAAGTTGAGTGTATTTGGTAATATGGTCTAAGAAATTATAAAAAAATGTCATAATATCTGTAAGTGTGGATAGTGAATTCAAATTGAAGTCTCTAGCCTCTTCCGATATCTTGAAATGTGAAGTTTCTGACACAATAGTTGCCAACAAACTTTATTTAATGACATGGTGGATGTTTACGCAGACAACTTCCATCAGAGCAAGTGACTTTTTAAAGGCGTTTGATCCCAAAGCTGGTTTAAAAGCCCCAAACCCAGAACAAATGTATACTGGGGTGTCTAGTTAAGTAGTCATGGGTTTCCTAGTACCTATGTCTTTCCATAAAATTTAAGATACACATAGTTTAGTTTGGTGTAACGGTGCACATATGCATATAAACAGGTAATCTCATGCACACTCTCACACACATACACACACTCACAAACACACACACACACACACACACACACACACACACACACACACACACACACACACACACACACACACACACACACACACACAATTATTAAATATGTCGACTGGCCCTAGCAACCTGCCATCACTGTAGTGACTGGCAGCCAATGAGCCGATGCGGAGTGTGTAGTATTGCCACTGATGTTGTGCTGCTGCTGTCTTCTCTAGCTGGAACTCACTCGGTCCTGTCTACCTAGCTGTGTTGTTGGTCTGCTCCACTGGCTCTACTCAGCTCTGTCCGTCTGTCTGTCCGTCCGTCTGTGTTCCGCCAGCACTGCTGCAGTGTTTTGCTCAACTGTCTGCTTGTCATCTTACTGCTAGGGGCAGAGCTTCTCAGTGTGGCATCTACATCTTGATATTGTTACTGCTATCTTTATTGTGAAATAATGGGTAGAGCATACTCTTTTCAATTTGTTCTTATGTGAAGTCCTGTTGTTTTTAACTAAGCTTAGCTTTGATGGATTCTAAATATGTTGTTGTGACCACAGAATGAGGGCCAGTCTGTCAAAGGTGATACTTTTGTTGTAGCAGACATTTTGCAGATCTTAGATGTGACTGGGTAAAATGTATACTGGACTTTCTTGTCTTAGTAAAGTTGTGTTTAGAATCTGTATTTGTTCAGCCAAAATGTGATGTGTAACTGTTAGATGAATGAAGATATTCAGACCTTCTGTTCAGATAAGTGAGTGGAGTGGTAAACACCCTTGCTTGAAACTGTTCAGATAAGTGAGTGGAGTGGTAAACACCCCTGCTTGAAACTGTTCAAATAAGTGAGTGGGGTGGTAAACACCCATGTTTGAAACTGTTCAAATAAGTGAGTGGAGTGGTAAACACCCCTGTTTGAAACTGTTCAGATAAGTGAGTGGAGTGGTAAACACCCCTGTTTGAAACTGTTCAGATAAGTGAGTGGAGGTAAACACCCCTGCTTGAAACTGTTCAGATAAGTGAGTGGAGTGGTAAACAACCCTGCTTGAAACTGTTCAGATAAGTGAGTGGAGTGGTAAACAACCCTGCTTGAAACTGTTGTTCAGATAAGTGAGTGGAGTGGTAAACAACCCTGCTTGAAACTGTTCAAATAAGTGAGTGGAGTGGTAAACACCCCTGTTTGAAACTGTTCAGATAAGTGAGTGGAGTGGTAAACACCCCTGCTTGAAACTGTTCAAATAAGTGAGTGGAGTGGTAAACACCCCTGTTTGAAACTGTCAGATAAGTGAGTGGAGTGGTAAACACCCCAGCTTGAAACTGTTGAGATAAGTGAGTGGAGTGGTAAACACCCCTGCTTGAAACTGTTCAAATAAGTGAGTGGAGTGGTAAACACCCCTGTTTGAAACTGTTCAAATAAGTGAGTGGAGTGGTAAACACCTGCTTGAAACTGTTCAGATAAGTGAGTGGAGTGGTAAACACCCCTGCTTGAAACTGTTCAGATAAGTGAGTGGAGTGGTAAACATCCCTGCTTGAAACTGTTCAAATAAGTGAGTGGAGTGGTAAACACCCCTGCTTGAAACTGTTCAGATAAGTGAGTGGAGTGGTAAACACCCCTGCTTGAAACTGTTCAGATAAGTGAGTGGAGTGGTAAACACCCCTGCTTGAAACTGTTCAGATAAGTGAGTGGAGTGGTAAACACCCCTGCTTGAAACTGTTCAGATAAGTGAGTGGAGTGGTAAACACCTGCTTGAAACTGTTCAGATAAGTGAGTGGAGTGGTAAACACCTGCTTGAAACTGTTCAAATAAGTGAGTGGAGTGGTAAACACCCCTGTTTGATACTCTAATGGTCAACAATCAAAACGGTCAACTTAAATAAAAAAGCTGCTGCACGCTGCACCTAATTGTTGGCCACCTGTCCCAGTAATGGTTCGCTGGTAACCAACAACATTGTCAGTGTATTACTTGTGTGTCTCCTCATAGATTTAACCAGAACATATGAATGTCAGAACATCCCATAATTCTGGTCACTCGGATTAGTTTTACCTGCTGTGATGCAGTAGTGATCTACATGCATGAATGAGCTCTTCTCCTGACCAGAGGGCAAGAAATAAATACCCTGAAATGTGGAGAACTACATTATTTCCCAAATTGCAAAATTTTCTTAAATTGTCACGAAGGACGTACTAATTCGTAAATTGCATGTTTTCTTGTGGTTGAATGATCTATTTCTCACTTCTGATTTATGTAAATATGTCTTGTCTAAAGTAAGTTGACAATTTGAAAAGTTGAGTCTACTAGCTAATATATTTCCATGACTAATTCAAGTAGAAACTAGTAATGGTAAAATCAACATTTCTTAAAAAATACTTTTTAATATCTTATTTTTGTATAAAAAAAAAATATTCCTTTAAATTCCTTTATTTCTTTTTGAGGTTGGTATTGTAATAATATTGAGCAGATAAGTCTTGTGACATTGACATTAGAAGCATGTTGGATGGCATGCTGTGAGTGCTGCAAGTACTTACACTGGGTACATCTCCAATATAATAATAAACAATAATAATTATTAATATTATGATCCTCAAACAGAAGGTCTGAATATTTGCATTTTAGTACCAGACATGTGAAGTGTTTAAGGCTGATTCCTGAATTGCTGATGTCAACATATTAATTGCTGATGTCAACATATTAATCGCAGTTGATCAAAACTGAGCAAATGGCAACATTATGCTTCTGTTTGTCTTAATGTTGAACACAGCTGCATTTCATCTCACCACAAAATGTCACATACATGATATCATTCATGGATGTTGACAGATCCAGCGTCTCTTCAGTCCTGTAGGTTGTTTTATACTAAATCTGCAGCACAAAAGTGAGATTGCTTCAGAAGGTTTGTTGGCTCAGTCTTTGGTAGCAGTATAGTAATAGTAGACTGCTTTCAGTTTTTCTTTATATACTAACATACTAACGTTTTTTACTAAAGCACTTAACAGACTAACATCCTGCAGTAGTTACTTTGGGTGATAGTTTGCAAGTTCGCAAACTCCAAAATATATAAAGCACTATGTATTGGTGGGTAGTGCTTTTGTCATCCCATGTTTTTGGGACTAGCGAATCCCAGCAGCAGTGGCGCCACTGCATTTCTTAAGCACCACACCATGTTGTGGGGGGTGAGGGGTTGGTCTGAACAAATACTAAACACTACACTGTTTTTGACTTTGTGAGCTTATGCGACCACCCTTAATAGTACTAATACTAAGTATTCCTTAAATAGTACTAATACTGATTAAGGAATACTAATTGGCATTCTAAGGTTTTGTGAATTAAAGAAAGTTTAATGAACAGTCAGTGTTGAGCAATATTCTTCAACATTGCAATCAGTGTTGAGCAATATTCTTCAACATTGCAATCAGTGTTGAGCAATATTCTTCAACATTGCAATCAGTGTTGAGCAATACTATTCAGCATACCGGTTAGAATGCTGGACTCTCAATCGAGAGAACCCGGTTTCAAATCCCACTGCAGTCGTATCGAACCTTTGGCAAGTTTGATCACCCCACGTTGCCACAGTTCACTCAGCTGTATAAATGAGTACCTTGCAATACAGACGGTGGTGGATATGTGAACGAATAGTCTTCGCGCAGTAATTGCAGCATGGCTGAATGCTTCCCAGAGAAATTGAAATGGCCTTGGAACGAACAGGTCTGCGGGGGGGGGGTGAAGTGTAAAGCGCTTTGAGCAGTCCTAAGGACTGGATACCGCGCTATATAAAAACTTACCTTTAACATTGCAGTCAGTGTTGAGCAATACTATTCAAAATTGCAATCAGTGTTGAGCAATACTACTCAACATTGCCGTCAATGTTGAGCAATATTCTTCCACACAAGAATGCTTCAACTGTTAAAAAACTATGTTTAGAATTCCACATTACAGTGATTGATATTTCCACCTATTTATCATTACACCATTTAAATTAAATCAGATATCATAATTATTATTAGCTAATCATTGCAAACCTGATGTCTCACAAAATTATGACGAGAAGTTATTTCAAAACATAAACCCAATAATAGAAGTATTCCTTAGTTACACATTTCATAGCTTCATCACAATTGTCAAGTGTGCTAGTTCTTTTTATAAATTAAGACAAAGTACATAACATAAATGTCAACTTGGATGCTTTATGTTGTGGTCTACCCTACTACCAGTAAAGCTGGAAGACTTGTGATAATGCTAATATAATAATAATGTTTGTTTTCAAAAGTAGCAGAATACCGGAAATGCCTAAGGTAGTTGATGTCAATTATAATGTTAAAAAGGGTATGCTGAAGAAAATGATTATTTGTATACCCCTGTACAATTTTTTTTTAGTAGATAGTATGTTGCCAACATACAGTTGATAGTAAGCATGGTGTTTACACAGAAATGATTTCAACTACAATACTAAATAGCACAGTACAAATAATATGTACAATGCTACCATCACCAGCAATAGTATTAGAATGCTAATTAATAATACTTTAGTTTGTCAGTTTGACAAAAAAGTTAGTTAAAAAAACACTGTTAGAAGAAACAAGCAGACAGTTTACATTTGACAGGTGGTGTGTATTGGTCAGTGCTCCTTTCAGTTACAATTGCCAGTTACAATTACATAGCTTCATAAAAACTCATACAATTACAACACTTCAAATTATAATTACATTGCTTAAAAAATCAATTACAGTTGTGGTGTTTCAAAAAGTAAATGACAATGCTACATAAAGGGCTAACTGTAATAGTCCATAGGTTGAGTACAACTATGTTGTTTTATGATGGTAGATTACATGTATCAGTACAGCTGGTGTTAGATATGGTATTGGTGAATTCATGCATTGATACTGCCAGGGCTGAGTTCAGTTACAATGGTTAATTACAATTACACATCATAAAAACTCAAGTATAATTACAGTTTTGTAAAACATTGTAATTATAAATTATGCAGTTACAATATACCCTTCCCATTATGCAACCACACTACCTGGTGGAATATAATGGAACATATAGATACTGTACTCGGATGATGTTCTCAGCATTACCTGAATCTTCTGTTATAATCCACCAGGTAACATGGGGGTATTGAACTGCCCCAGGTATTGCTGTACTCTGTCTGACACTGGCTGTTCTTTCAGGTACTGGGCCTCCCTCCGCAACCTTGTCATCTCGTTGCTCAACAGTATGCGCTCCATTGTGTCGCTGCTCTTCCTCCTCTTCCTCTTCATCCTCATATTCGCCCTCCTTGGCATGCAGCTCTTCGGGGGCGAGTAAGTACCATGGCAACCAACAGTATGTAATGTTTAAATGAACCATGAAAGGAGGAATGTGAACTAAAGTTTTTCAAATGTGTCCAGTGAACAACAGTGTTTTTTACTGGTATTATTAATTTAATTATTAGTATTTAGTATAATAATAGGTACAGATATACAGCACTGGACAAAGTCCATTCAGAGGCACTTAAAATACATAGGTGATAAAATTAATCAGCTTCAAATAATTAATTAGTAAATGAGATTAACCGATATAACATAAAGCTGCTGAAAATGTCATTACTGTTGTATGAGAGGAAACAAAATAGAGTTTGTGACTGTTGCGTATCCAACATGGTCATTTGTGCGCCTTTGTGCGCCTATATTTAACACTGTGATGTGTGTGCTTGTAGATGGAACTTTAAGGACGGACGTCCTGCTAGCAACTTTGACACCTTTCCCATTGCACTGCTCACGGTGTTCCAGGTGAGCGGTCCGTGGCTACACCAAGACAGTGCCATCAAACAGACTGCTGTACTCCCTCCTTCCCTTGTGGCCCATGACTACCCCAAGACAGGGCCATCAAACAGACTGCTGTACTCCCTCCTTCCCTTGTGGCCCATGACTGCACCAAGACAGGGCCATCAAACATACTGCTGTACTCCCTCCTTCCCTTGTGGCCCATGACTACCCCAAGACAGGGCCATCAAACAGACTGCTGTACTCCCTCCTTCCCTTGTGGCCCATGACTGCACCAAGACAGGGCCATCAAACAGACTGCTGTACTCCCTCCTTCCCTTGTGGCCCATGACTGCACCAAGACAGGGCCATCAAACAGACTGCTGTACTCCCTCCTTCCCTTGTGGCCCATGACTGCACCAAGACAGGGCCATCAAACAGACTGCTGTACTCCCTCCTTCCCTTGTGGCCCATGACTACCCCAAGACAGGGCCATCAAACAGACTGCTGTACTCCCTCCTTCCCTTGTGGCCCATGACTACCCCAAGACAGGGCCATCAAACAGACTGCTGTACTCCCTCCTTCCCTTGTGGCCCATGACTACCCCAAGACAGGGCCATCAAACAGACTGCTGTACTCCCTCCTTCCCTTGTGGCCCATGACTGCACCAAGACAGGGCCATCAAACAGACTGCTGTACTCCCTCCTTCCCTTGTGGCCCATGACTGCACCAAGACAGGGCCATCAAACAGACTGCTGTACTCCCTCCTTCCCTTGTGGCCCATGACTGCCCCAAGACAGGGCCATCAAACAGACTGCTGTACTCCCTCCTTCCCTTGTGGCCCATGACTACCCCAAGACAGGGCCATCAAACAGACTGCTGTACTCCCTCCTTCCCTTGTGGCCCATGACTGCACCAAGACAGTGACATCAAACAGACTGCTGTAATCCCTCCTTCCCTTGTGGCCCATGACTGCCCCAAGACAGGGCCATCAAACAGACTGCTGTACTCCCTCCTTCCCTTGTGGCCCATGACTGCCCCAAGACAGGGCCATCAAACAGACTGCTGTACTCCCTCCTTCCCTTGTGGCCCATGACTGCCCCAAGACAGGGCCATCAAACAGACTGCTGTACTCCCTCCTTCCCTTGTGGCCCATGACTGCACCAAGACAGGGCCATCAAACAGACTGCTGTACTCCCTCCTTCCCTTGTGGCCCATGACTGCCTCAAGGCAGGGCCATCAAACAGACCCCTGTAATCCCTCCTTCCCTTGTGGCCCATGACTGCACCAAGACAGGGCCATCAAACAGACTGCTGTACTCCCTCCTTCCCTTGTGGCCCATGACTGCACCAAGACAGGGCCATCAAACAGAGTGATGTACTCCCTCCTTCCCTTGTGGCCCATGACTGCCTCAAGACAGGGCCATCAAACAGACCCCTGTAATCCCTCCTTCACTTGTGGCCCATGACTGCACCAAGACAGGGCCATCAAACAGACTGCTGTACTCCCTCCTTCCCTTGTGGCCCATGACTGCCTCAAGGCAGGGCCATCAAACAGACCCCTGTAATCCCTCCTTCCCTTGTGGCCCATGACTGCACCAAGACAGGGCCATCAAACAGACTGCTGTACTCCCTCCTTCCCTTGTGGCCCATGACTGCACCAAGACAGGGCCATCAAACAGAGTGATGTACTCCCTCCTTCCCTTGTGGCCCATGACTGCCTCAAGACAGGGCCATCAAACAGACCCCTGTAATCCCTCCTTCACTTGTGGCCCATGACTGCACCAAGACAGGGCCATCAAACAGACTGCTGTACTCCCTCCTTCCCTTGTGGCCCATGACTGCACCAAGACAGGGCCATCAAACAGACTGCTGTACTCCCTCCTTCCCTTGTGGCCCATGACTGCACCAAGACAGGGCCATCAAACAGACTGCTGTACTCCCTCCTTCCCTTGTGGCCCATGACTGCACCAAGACAGGGCCATCAAACAGACTGCTGTACTCCCTCCTTCCCTTGTGGCCCATGACTGCACCAAGACAGGGCCATCAAACAGACTGCTGTACTCCCTCCTTCCCTTGTGGCCCATGACTGCACCAAGACAGGGCCATCAAACAGACTGCTGTACTCCCTCCTTCCCTTGTGACCCATGACTGCCTCAAGACAGGGCCATCAAACAGACTGCTGTACTCCCTCCTTCCCTTGTGACCCATGACTGCCTCAAGACAGGGCCTTCAAACAGACTGCTGTACTCCCTCCTTCCTTGTGACCCATGACTGCATCAAGACGGCCATCAAACAGACTGCTGTACCCCCTCCTTCCCTTGTGGCCCATGACTGCCTCAAGACAGGGCCATCAAACAGACCCCTGTAATCCCTCCTTCCCTTGCGACCCATGACTGCATCAAGACAGGGCCATCAAACAGACCCCTGTAATCCCTCCTTCCCTTGTTGCCTTGATATGTAGCCCACTGTGTCACACTGGTAAAGACATTAATGGATGTGTAATCATATAATGTAATGTTGTTAAAGAAATTCATCAGGTTGGTAATGTAAACTTATTTATTGTTGTCAATGCACAACCAAAAATTAGTTATGATATTGCTGGTTTTTTCCATGAACTGTCATGTTGATTGTTAGAATAAAGAACTGTATATAGTACTCTCAGTGTGGTTACCTCTGCCACAGATACTGACTGGTGAAGACTGGAATGAAGTGATGTACTATGGCATCAAGTCAATGGGAGGCATCAATGGCGGAGGCATGATCTACTGCCTCTATTTCATCATTCTTGTTCTTTTTGGCAACTGTATCCTTCATTGTCAGAAATTGCATCATGCAAAATGGTGTTTCGCAAGTTCTAGTGTGGCTGCATCTATGTGAATATGTTTTAAAACAGATATCTATGAAGGGCGAGCTATACATAGATTAAAAATGTTTGGACTTTCAATAAGCCAATTACTTCCTTGTCCACTGGCCAGCTGGTTCTTTTACTTTGGATGGCAATCTTGTTCAGTTCTAGTTAAATCTAGACCTACAAGCTCCAGATAGCATGTGGACAAGAAAGCCAGCTGGTTACCAAGAGTCACACAATTACTTATTTTGTCAGATAGTTGTCCGTTTTTAAGCCTTTCTATAATAATAAGTAGTTAATAAGTAGTTAATAAGTAGTTTTTTAATTGCATTCTTTGAGGTTGAACATCTACGTGCAGGTGTTTGCACAATTCACAAATAATTAGTTTTAATCATTTACAATTCTATGGAATACAAGTGCATTCTAATATCTAACTTACGCTGGTGTTTCTAAGAATCTGTTGTGTATTTGGTACATCTATACATGGAGAGACACAGACTATGTAGCCATGTTTAAGAAATGCACTGATTCATCTAGGATTCAAGCTAGTTAGTAGCAGATCCATCGCTGCTCAGTAAATATAAATAGTCGTACAGTTGAACTATAGAAACTAAATATAAACTCTTGGCCATTAAATAAATTTTTAAGCTAAATAGTAGAAATCTAAAGGAAATTTAATTTAATAAAAAAATCTGTTGGCTGTTTCCACACCTGTGACGAGTGTCAAAGATGCTTTGGTTTCATGTTGTCACTAACCTTGACTCACGGCAGACACGCTGCTCAATGTCTTCTTGGCCATCGCTGTGGACAATCTGGCAAATGCACAGGAGCTGACGGCTGCTGAGGAAGAGGCTGCTGCTGAAGCAGCCGAACAGGTACATCAAGCTAAGGTCATGTTAAGGTCGTGGTGGGTGGGATAGCTTTCAATAGGGGTTATGTTAGACTACCCTAGCCCCTGTACATGTGAGACAAGGTAGTTCCACTGAAGTCATGTGGACAGGGTAGCTCCACTGAAGTCATGTCAGGCAGCAGGCCCATAGCAAAGGGGTTCAGGGATGAACCCCTCTTTTTGTGAACCCCCTTTTCCAAAAAAATATGAACCCCTTTTTTATGTGAACCCCTTAAGGTGAACCTCTCTCAAAAGTGTGAACCTCCAATATTATGAAACTAATAATATTATTTTATAATAATATGAAAATAATATTATTATTGGTGGGTTCATGCTTTTTAATGGAGGGGGTTCACACATTAGAGAGGTTTCATGCTTTTGAAAAGGAGTTCAAATTTTTTTAAAGAGGGGTTTATGAAAATAATATTATCTTCATATTATTGGGGGTTCACGCTTTTGAGAAGGAGGCCACCTTTTTGGAAAAGGGGAATTCACTTTAATGAAAAATACTAAGTAATATTGGGGGAGGGGTTAATGTCAATGTCAACATGTCAAAACCTTCTTCGCTAATATGGCAGTATTTCACGAAACATGGAAATACGGTTGAGTGTAATGTTTGTCATCAATGGTTTTTGCAAGTATCGAGTAAAATTCTGGTATCGATCGATATCGAAGAAACTTGGTATCGAACCAGCACTAGTTCCAATCAAATAATTATATATTATACAAATATCTGATTTGTTTGAAGCAGAATCTTATTCCAACTATAAATGTGCTACTAAGTCATCTTGGTCAGTTGGCAACAGCCGGAGAGCAGTAGACAATGTACAGACAGTCACTAAGCTGTTATTCAAACAACATGAAGACTTGAAAGCAGAAAATGTTATGGTCTAAGAAAATATCTGCTCACTGAAACAATGCAGAGTTAGCAAGCCAATTACTCTCTTTGTTGTGGTGGCATAACCACACATTCATAACACACATACAAAGCATAGGGCAGACAAAGGTGTGTGTATACAGCAAAACATGGAACCAGCATTTTGTGCTGCTAGATTTCCTTAATTGATACCGATGTAAACTTGCACAATGATCTGTTGCTCATTCACAACTCAGGGCATTTATCTAACTTTGGGCAGTTTTAGTCTTCTTTGATAAATTACAGTGGGATTACTAGTGTCTTTCACCCTGTTACTGCTGCAACACCATGTACGCTCCACCCATTTGCTCTGGTGATTCCTTACTCTAACCTCCAATCAGGTGGCATTATGTGCCCCTCAATCTCCCTCTTATTTTGCACAAAGGCTTGCTTAGTTTGTGGGAGTGATCACACTCAACATTTGACTGCGGTTTTCATAAATTTTGACCTCGACATGTGACTGCTCTTCATAATTTTTTTACTTTTCATATGATCCCCCATGTGAACTTGTAGCACCCCCCATGGAGTTTGTTTTGAAGTTATGTCTGGCAGGGTAGCTCTACTGGAGTCGTGTCAGGCAGGGTGGCTCCACTGAAGTCATGTCAGGCAGGGAGATTATCGTTGCATAGTCACCATGGCAGTTTGCAGTTTTCTTAGCAATTTGTTACCCTTGAAATATCGCCATTAGATATGTCACTATGCTATTTGAATACATTAGTGAGATGCAAGATTCAGGTGAATGCCGAGTGACAGTCACATACCTGTACATAAACTGTAATAAACTATGTTAAACATAGATGAAAATAGGTTGGACTCGATAAGCCAATGGAATCCTTGTCCAATTGTCGTCTGGGCCTTTGTCTTGGATGGCAGTTTTGTTAAATTCTTGTCTTGTTAAAGAATGGTTGTTGACTTTTCTGTAAATATTTCACTTGAAACAACTTTTCTGACAATTTGCTTGCATTCAATCGATGAAATAACTGTTAGAGATTTAGAATATGGATATCTTTCATAAACATTTCTTCAGATATTCGTCAAAACGGCATAATCTGTTAAGTGTACCAAATACTTCCAAAACAAGTACATGTGTTTCTGTAACAGAAGGAGAGAGAGGACGCGGCGAAGGCAGCAGCAGCGGCCACTGCGGCCCAGCAGCAGACAGGAGACGTCATGTTCCAACTGATGCCCGGCTCCATCGAACCTCCCATGGTCAACATCTGTCCTCCATCTCCACAGAACAACGTTGACCCAAAGACAGGAAACTTCTCACTGTAAGTACACGCCTGCTGGCCATGGTCATGATTTCAACTTGCTCACTCACTATGTATAACTTAATGTACAGGAAGTATTTCTAATCATCATCTTCTTTCCAATGTTATTCCCTATCACCTCACTGTCCCACTTCATGACATCCCTCATTCTCACCTGTTGCCATCATGTGCTGCGCTTGCCACCCACTGACAACCTCCATGCCTTCTTTATCGCATTGTGTTCCTTTTTTACATACAACATGTCCGAATCACCTCAGTCTGACTTTGCTTAGTTTGTCTGTTGTACATAACACATCCATCTCCTTTCTTATGTCTTCATTTCATCTCAAAGACATCCCCACAAGACATCTCCACATTCTCTTGTGCACAGTGACAATTCCTGAACTGTTAGTTGCCATCTAGTCGTACTTTTCTTATCACAATGTAAATGTATAATAGTGCTTAATGCTGACATTGTGCTTCCTCACATGAATAAAAATCTGGCTATCTATTGTTGAAACTACACAAGTTTGAACTGTTGAATTTCACCAAAACAGTTGTCAATGCAGTTTTGCCACTGAACGTGCAAAAGTAAAATATCATTTTACCAGATGCCTTGTGAATAAAACGTTCTCAAGCTCTTTCTGTATTGCGATATGCATAGATAGAGTTCTGCATATTGTATTATTTTCCTGTGACTTTGTATTTATTATCTGCTTTGTGTGTTAAGTAAAACATATATTTTGAGGTAATTTACAAAGCAGTAGCAACTACACAGTAATTCCTCCAAGACCTTTGCCTTATTTCCCATACCATAGAAAACCACTCATTTGAACTCCAGGAATTTCACTGAGGCAGAAATTCGGACAAAAAATCAAAATGAAGACATCATATTTATAACATATATTCTCACCAATCAGACATGAGAACATTAGATCATATAATTACCACACAGTGTTTTAACATGAAGTAGCATTAGTGAGAGTCAATACATCCACAAGAGAAGACAGGAGCTTTATTAAACATTAATTGGTTGGAGACCATGTTGTTGGAACAAATATTGTTGTTCTGTTGCCAATTAGTAATGCTGTCTGCCTTGTGCTCTATTAAATTAAGTGAAACCAAAGGCATTTTTTGGGGCCTTTGCACCTATAAGAGTCCTTGAAAACTAAGCATTTGCAACTATAATCAAGAATATCATGCAAGTGGTTAACTAAATATACCTCGTTGAAAACCAAAAATCTTTTTTGCATGGGCAGCGCGATATTTGTTGAGAATTCTATGTCGAGGACTGAGTAGGTTTCACACAACTCCAACTTTTAATGCCTGATCGTAGACGATTTTAGTCACATACTTGCCAATAAGTTTGGACATGCTGTTTGCGTCTAAAATCAACTTATTTGACAAAATAGTCCATTCATTCATTCATTGTTTACTAACCGCCTTGCGTTCCGATTTGACAGTCGAGTGTTTGCCTTGTGTCGAAGCCTTCAGCCGAGGTATATGCTGGAATGTTGTCGTTATCGCTTCAGGCTTTAACGTTCTCCATCGCCGACGTTTTGAAGGATCTTGACCCATTAGTTGATGAAATATATCAACTTCAAAACACAACTCTTCAAAATGGGTAGAACAAAGTCTAGCATATCACGTGGGCTTCCATCCAGCCCGCTCGCAATTGTGAATCCATTGCTTCACTACTGTCTGTTTTTCCAGAAGAAATAAAAAAGACAGCTCTCTATACCTCACTGAATGATGATTACATGCGAATGCTGCACAGTACAGCATTGTAAGAATTTTTGCTGCGTGTAAATCCAATATAAAAGCAGAGTGAGAGGAGTTGATGTCTGTTGATGTCTCACCTGTGTCTTCTCTGCCTTGTGTTGCAATGACTGTATGGAGTTACGTGTGAGAGGAGATGATGTCTGTTGATGTCTCACCTGTGTCTTCTCTGCCTTGTTTTGCAATGACTGTATGGAGTTATGTGTGAGAGGAGATGGTGTCCGTTGATGTCTCACCTGTGTCTTCTCTGCCTTGTGTTGCAATGACTGTATGGAGTTACGTGTGAGAGGAGATGATGTATGTTGATGTCTCACCTGTGTCTTCTCTGCCTTGTGTTGTAATGACTGTATGGAGTTACGTGTGAGAGGAGATGGTGTCTGTTGAAGTCTCACCTGTGTCTTCTCTGCCTTGTGTTGTAATGACTGTATGGAGTTATGTGTGAGAGGAGATGGTGTCTGTTGATGTCTCACCTGTGTCTTCGTTGCCTTGTGTTGCAATGACTGTATGGAGTTACGTGTGAGAGGAGATGATGTATGTTGATGTCTCACCTGTGTCTTCTCTGCCTTGTGTTGTAATGACTGTATGGAGTTACGTGTGAGAGGAGATGGTGTCTGTTGAAGTCTCACCTGTGTCTTCTCTGCCTTGTGTTGTAATGACTGTATGGAGTTATGTGTGAGAGGAGATGGTGTCTGTTGATGTCTCACCTGTGTCTTCGTTGCCTTGTGTTGCAATGACTGTATGGAGTTACGTGTGAGAGGAGATGATGTCTGTTGATGTCTCACCTGTGTCTTCTCTGCCTTGTGTTGCAATGACTGTATGGAGTTATGTGTGAGAGGAGATGATGTCTGTTGATGTCTCACCTGTTTCTTCTCTGCCTTGTGTTGTAATGGCTGTATGGAGTTACGTGTGAGAGGAGATGATGTCTGTTGATGTTTCACCTGTGTCTTCTCTGCCTTGTGTTGTAATGACTGTATGGAGTTATGTGTGAGAGGAGATGGTGTCTGTTGATGTCTCACCTGTGTCTTCGTTGCCTTGTGTTGTAATGACTGTATGGAGTTACGTGTGAGAGGAGATGATGTATGTTGATGTCTCACCTGTGTCTTCTCTGCCTTGTTTTGCAATGACTGTATGGAGTTACGTGTGAGAGGAGATGATGTCTGTTGATGTCTCACCTGTTTCTTCTCTGCCTTGTGTTGTAATGGCTGTATGGAGTTACGTGTGAGAGGAGATGATGTCTGTTGATGTCTCGCCTGTGTCTTCTCTGCCTTGTGTTGTAATGACTGTATGGAGTTACGTGTGAGAGGAGATGGTGTCTGTTGAAGTCTCACCTGTGTCTTCTCTGCCTTGTGTTGTAATGACTATATGGAGTTATGTGTGAGAGGAGATGGTGTCTGTTGATGTCTCACCTGTGTCTTCTCTGCCTTGTGTTGTAATGACTGTATGGAGTTATGTGTGAGAGGAGATGATGTCTGTTGAAGTCTCACCTGTGTCTTCTCTGCCTTATGTTGTAATGACTGTATGGAGTTACGTGTGAGAGGAGATGGTGTCTGTTGAAGTCTCACCTGTGTCTTCTCTGCCTTGTGTTGTAATGACTGTATGGAGTTATGTGTGAGAGGAGATGGTGTCTGTTGATGTCTCACCTGTGTCTTCTCTGCCTTGTGTTGTAATGACTGTATGGAGTTATGTGTGAGAGGAGATGATATCTGTTGAAGTCTCACCTGTGTCTTCTCTGCCTTGTGTTGTAATGACTGTATGGAGTTACGTTTGAGAGGAGATGGTGTCTGTTGAAGTCTCACCTGTGTCTTCTCTGCCTTGTGTTGTAATGACTGTATGGAGTTATGTGTGAGAGGAGATGGTGTCTGTTGAAGTCTCACCTGTGTCTTCTCTGCCTTGTGTTGTAATGACTGTATGGAGTTATGTGTGAGAGGAGATGGTGTCTGTTGATGTCTCACCTGTGTCTTCTCTGCCTTGTGTTGTAATGACTGTATGGAGTTATGTGTGAGAGGAGATGGTGTCTGTTGAAGTCTCACCTGTGTCTTCTCTGCCTTGTGTTGTAATGACTGTATGGAGTTACGTGTGAGAGGAGATGGTGTCTGTTGATGTCTCACCTGTGTCTTCTCTGCCTTGTGTTGTAATGACTGTATGGAGTTATGTGTGAGAGGAGATGGTGTCTGTTGATGTCTCACCTGTGTCTTCTCTGCCTTGTGTTGTAATGACTGTATGGAGTTATGTGTGAGAGGAGATGGTGTCTGTTGAAGTCTCACCTGTGTCTTCTCTGCCTTGTGTTGTAATGACTGTATGGAGTTATGTGTGAGAGGAGATGGTGTCTGTTGAAGTCTCACCTGTGTCTTCTCTGCCTTGTGTTGTAATGACTGTATGGAGTTACGTGTGAGAGGAGATGATGTCTGTTGACGTCTCACCTGTGTCTTCTCTGCCTTGTGTTGTAATGACTGTATGGAGTTATGTGTGAGAGGAGATGGTGTCTGTTGAAGTCTCACCTGTGTCTTCTCTGCCTTGTGTTGTAATGACTGTATGGAGTTATGTGTGAGAGGAGATGATGTCTGTTGATGTTTCACCTGTGTCTTCTCTGCCTTGTGTTGTAATGACTGTATGGAGTTATGTGTGAGAGGAGATGATGTCTGTTGAAGTCTCACCTGTGTCTTCTCTGCCTTGTGTTGTAATGACTGTATGGAGTTATGTGTGAGAGGAGATGATGTCTGTTGATGTTTCACCTGTGTCTTCTCTGCCTTGTGTTGTAATGACTGTATGGAGTTATGTGTGAGAGGAGATGATGTCTGTTGAAGTCTCACCTGTGTCTTCTCTGCCTTGTGTTGTAATGACTGTATGGAGTTATGTGTGAGAGGAGATGATGTCTGTTGAAGTCTCACCTGTGTCTTCTCTTCCTTGTGTTGTAATGACTGTATGGAGTTATGTGTGAGAGGAGATGATGTCTGTTGATGTCTCACCTGTGTCTTCTCTGCCTTGTGTTGTAATGACTGTATGGAGTTATGTGTGAGAGGAGATGATGTCTGTTGAAGTCTCACCTGTGTCTTCTCTGCCTTGTGTTGTAATGACTGTATGGAGTTATGTGTGAGAGGAGATGATGTATGTTGATGTCTCACCTGTGTCTTCTCTGCCTTGTGTTGTAATGACTGTATGGAGTTACGTGTGAGAGGAGATGATGTCTGTTGAAGTCTCACCTGTGTCTTCTCTGCCTTGTGTTGTAATGACTGTATGGAGTTACGTGTGAGAGGAGATGGTGTCTGTTGATGTCTCACCTGTGTCTTCTCTGCCTTGTGTTGTAATGACTGTATGGAGTTATGTGTGAGAGGAGATGGTGTCTGTTGATGTCTCACCTGTGTCTTCTCTGCCTTGTGTTGTAATGACTGTATGGAGTTACGTGTGAGAGGAGATGATGTCTGTTGATGTCTCACCTGTGTCTTCTCTTCCTTGTGTTGTAATGACTGTATGGAGTTATGTGTGAGAGGAGATGGTGTCTGTTGATGTCTCACCTGTGTCTTCTCTGCCTTGTGTTGTAATGACTGTATGGAGTTACGTGTGAGAGGAGATGATGTCTGTTGATGTCTCACCTGTGTCTTCTCTGCCTTGTGTTGTAATGACTGTATAGAGTTACGTGTGAGAGGAGATGGTGTCTGTTGATGTCTCACCTGTGTCTTCTCTTCCTTGTGTTGTAATGACTGTATGGAGTTATGTGTGAGAGGAGATGGTGTCTGTTGATGTCTCACCTGTGTCTTCTCTGCCTTGTGTTGTAATGACTGTATGGAGTTACGTGTGAGAGGAGATGATGTCTGTTGATGTCTCACCTGTGTCTTCTCTGCCTTGTGTTGTAATGACTGTATGGAGTTATGTGTGAGAGGAGATGATGTCTGTTGATGTCTCACCTGTGTCTTCTCTGCCTTGTGTTGTAATGGCTGTATGGAGTTACGTGTGAGAGGAGATGATGTCTGTTGATGTCTCACCTGTGTCTTCTCTGCCTTGTGTTGTAATGACTGTATGGAGTTACGTGTGAGAGGAGATGGTGTCTGTTGATGTCTCACCTGTGTCTTCTCTGCCTTGTGTTGTAATGGCTGTATGGAGTTACGTGTGAGAGGAGATGGTGTCTGTTGATGTCTCACCTGTGTCTTCTCTGCCTTGTGTTGTACTTCCTGGTGCCATGATTCTAAGCTGGCTGTTTCACTCGCAGCATTTCTTTTAGTGACAAGACCAAGCAGAACAAAACCGTTGCCACGACGACAAACAAGAGCAACCTAAAGCAGTCAACTGACGATGCCATCGCTAAGACTAATGCTGACAAGGTGATCAGCATGGATGCAGAACACCATTCTGACTCAGGTAAAACACCTCTAACGACATCACATTGACACTCAGAAGTGACTTCACATTGACACTTTGGTAGAAGTGACCACATTGACACTCAGGAGTAACTTCTGTGACTTCACATTGACACTGAGAAGTGACCTCACATTGACACTTTGATAGAAGTGACTTCACGTTGACACTAAGAAGAGTCCTCATATTGACACTTAGAAGTGACGTCACATGACACTTTAGCATAGCGTAAACATAGCATTGACACTCAGAAGTGACCACACTTTGACACTTATAATTTTATTAGACTGACAATTGTACTTTTATATAATTTACATACAAAGGTTTAGCATTGTAAGTCTTAAAACCAAAGTTTAATTTGATTTATATAATTTACATTCCTCTTTTTAGTATTGTACGTCTTAAAACCAGTGTTCATATATAGATATATAGATATTTTTAATAAGTTACAGTTTATCTATTTATATTTATTAATATACATTTATTATATTTCTTGTACAGCGCATCGATCCGCCATGCGCTATAGAAAAATAGTATTATTATTAATGAAGGTTTCGCTGCCTGCTAACACAGTGTCTGTGTGGTTTGTGTCTACAGAGAGCATCGGCAGTGATGAGGTTGGCAAGGCCACTCCACCATCATTTGGACCCAAGCCCATGCTTCCGTATAGTTCCATGTTCATTCTTGGACCCACAAACCCGTAAGTAGACTGTAATTAGGATGTTAATTCTATCAGATTGTTATTAGATACATAAAGTTTATGTTCTAATATGTTAATACATTGTTGTGGTATTTAATGTTGTAATAATAATAACTGCTGCATTTGGGTTTTGATATTGTCATTTTGATGTGGGCGTGTCATTGATTCAACTAGTCCTCTGCATTTTTGCAAATGTTGGTCAATGATTCAACATAGCACATGCCCCATCACTAACATGCATCTGTATAAACAATATTAAGGAAAGATGCTGCACCTGGATAGGATTTCTGTTTTAAATTGCACAGTTAGTGTAACTTTATTCTGCCTAAATGGTAGAGTGGATCCTGCTGAGTACAAACATATTGGTCATCTTTCTGCCAGACCCCTCATATCCATGGCAACAAACATATTGACTACCACATGATGGAATTATAACCTATATAAAAATCGCAACACTTAAAATGTTTCATTCATTTCATTCAGGTGTGGTATCTTTTCTTAATAAGTTCCATGACATGTTTCCATTCTGCCACCAGGGTGCGCCGGTTCTGCCACTTTGTTGTCAACCTGCGCTACTTCGACCTGTTCATCATGATTGTGATCTGCGCCAGTAGCATTGCCCTGGCAGCCGAGGATCCAGTCGATGAGAACTCCCAACGCAACGTAATCCTCAACTACTTTGACTACGTCTTCACCGGTGTATTCACTGTTGAAATGTTACTCAAGGTATGTGTGGTGGTGGTGGTGGTGGTGGTTGTGGTGGCGGTTGTGGTGGTGGTGTGCTGGTGGTGGTAGTGGTTTTGACGGTGGTGGTGGTTGTGGTGGTGGTGGTGGTTGTGGCAGCGGTGGTAGTGGTTGTGGTGGTGGTGATGGTTTTTTAACAAGACTTTGATTTTAAACAGTCATGTTGCTAGCGTTTAGACTATGTGTAGATAATTTGTTCCATTCATTTATTGTCCTCTGGTAGTTCTGCTGCTGGTTGAGTGAGCAGAGGTAATGATCATGTTGATTATGGCAGTGATAGTGAAAACAGCAATGCAATAATGTTATTGTGACATTTTACAAGTAGTCATCATTCACAAGCGCACTGCCACAATTATATGGTTCATCTTCACACCACCAGGTGGTCGACTTGGGAATCCTCTTTCATCCTGGTGCCTACTGTCGTGACTTGTGGAACATTCTCGATGCAACAGTCGTCATCTGTGCCCTTGTGGCCTTCGGCTTCACGTAAGTGTACCTCCCTACTTTCTCCGGGTCCCTGTGGATCACCTGGTGTACAGATAAACATGATCTTCCAGAGATACCTGAATCCTAAGGATTAATGTGACCCATGAATCCCTGGATCTAAAGATAAATGTGATTATCCTGGAACATGCGAATGCTATTATGAGGAATGTGATCCTTGGACACACCCCACAGAATTGATGTGTAATTCAATCATAAATGTTTGCTGTATAATCCAGTTAACATAACTTAATTTTATAAAATATTTTTTTTTTTAAATGTGACTAGACTTGGTGATGAAAACAGGCAGAGTTCTGAACAGGGTTGGTTAGATCAGTCTACTAGGTGCAGCCATGGGTTATGTTCATCCTAATAGCATTCTCATGTTCCCAGAGAATCACATTTATCTCAGTAAATAGAGCAATACTGAGATTATATGCACTGATGCTTATATGAATGAACTGTCCTTATATGAAGGCAGTTGTATTGAACAGTTCAAACAGGGATTACATGTTATGTGTATGTTGGTAGTCTCGAACTTGATAGATAAATAGACACAGTGATCACTGCTTTGCAGTTATTGTTGAGAACTATCATTCTTCTTTCTCATGTGGCATTGACTTCTTGTGGAGTGATCAAGACATTTCAACCATTTAGCTGATGCTTTTGTTCACACAATGATACTGATCGTCATGTGACCAAGACCAGTAGCTCGACTGTTGACGTGTTGTGATTGTTTCAACACTACAGACCAGTTTACATGAATAATTTGTGCTCCAATTGATCAAGCGACCCCGTTTTACATAAATTATATGTGTGTTTCGACATGTGACATTTCTAGATGTTGTGACCTAGATATTGACTCGTACTACTGCCAACTTGAGATAGGATGAAAAGTCAAAATGTGTTCGCTGTCAGTCGTAGATTGGCCTATGCTTCAAATTGTAACCAGCCCCAATGGACCAGCACAATCATAACCACAAATTGGCCTTGCTAATTGGTCTTGTGCAGGACTTGCGAATCTTATGCGGTGACACCATGTCAGCTGACCAATCAGGCAATTAATTGCTTATGTAAACCAGTCTTAAGTAAGAGTGACTGCAGTGAATTAATTAGTTGTGTGTCATAGTCAGTTTCTCTTGTGTGCTTCCTAGCAACTCACAGGACGAAGACACTGTGCAGAGCTTGCACTCCACAGACAGCACTCCATATGCTAACCTGACATTCTGTTTGCTTCCATCTGTCTTGTGTGTCTGTGCTTAGGTCTGATGGATCCGGGTAATATTTCAACTTTGGAATGCCATCTGACATTTCATGCATACATCTTTGATCATGTCACTTGGCTCTGTAAGTGGGGGGGTGGATATGTTGGGGGGTCCGCATATGTGGGGGAGTTTCTTCAGTCATTCCCCCACTTACCCTTTTTAAAAACCGCCTACGTATACAAATTGCTAGATGACAGAACTGTCTAAATTTTTTTACATCACCAGTTTGGCGCTATCAATAAGATGCCTTCCTCCCATCGACCCCTCCCCAATTACCCTTTCCCAGTGACCCCTTCCAAATGACCTCTTGCCACCCATTTACAGAGCTTTCAGTCACCACACGCAGTTATTTAAGTTGATCTTAGAACCAACAGCACAAACACAGTTATTTGCATCGGCATATTGCATCCTTGATATACTACGTAGAATGTAGCATTGGCACGCGTTGCAGGACAAGACAGGCGTCAGTCTAACGTGATTTCTGAATAAGCTGTCACAGCATGGCACAAACAACTTGAGAGACAGTAGAATGTCAAGTTCATAAAATTGCTGCAAGCATGATTTAAAAAAAAATTATATAATTGAAGTGTCAGCAGTATTGTTCACGAATGACTATACATGTGAAATGTTGATTTTTTTATAGCATTTGTCTGTTCAGCTATTGGTATAGTGGTAATAATATTTATAGAAAGTATATAGTACTAGTTTTGTTTGTTTTATAATCTGGTTGGATTTTTGCAGTCAGAAAGATAGTGGAAGCAACATACATGTTTCTGGTTTCTTCTTAAATTTATCCCCATTTATTAGTGTAAACGTTGGAAGTTAGACTATGGCTATAGTGAGGGTTCTGTTTTAAAATGTTGCAAGAAACTTAATCTCGCAGTGTAATTGTTCTATCCTGTTATATATGGCAATGTGAACACACAGAATGTAAATGATCACAATATATGGCAATGTGAACACACAGAATGTAAATGATCACAACATATGGCAATGTGAACATACATAATGTAAATGATCACAATATATGGCAATGTGAACACACATAATGTAAATGATCACAATATATGGCAATGTGAACACACAGAATGTAAATGATCACAATATATGGCAATGTGAACAGACAGAATGTAAATGATCACAATATATGGCAATGTGAACAGACAGAATGTAAATGATCACAATATATGGCAATGTGAACACACAGAATGTAAATGATCATAATATATGGCAATGTGAAAACACAGAATGTAAATGATCACAATATATGGCAATGTGAACAGACAGAATGTAAATGATCACAATATATGGCAATGTGAACAGACAGAATGTAAATGATCACAATATATGGCAATGTGAACAGACAGAATGTAAATGATCACAATATATGGCAATGTGAACACACAGAATGTAAATGATCACAATATATGGCAATGTGAACAGACAGAATGTAAATGATCACAATATATGGCAATGTGAACACATAGAATGTAAATGATCACAATATAGGGCAATGTGAACACACAGAATGTAAATGATCACAATATATGGCAATGTGAACACACAGAATGTAAATGATCACATCCAGTGTTTCACCAGCACTGTTTCTTCATCACAACAACAGATATTAAGAACTATATTGTATCACAATGAGCACTGCCGGCCAGCTGCATCTCAACAATGCATCACCGCAGCACAATGCGCAGTGTATTATGGCAACAAGCTGTTTAATACATGCAACTCTTGCTGATATTTTTTCATGAAAACATTACAAATAGAGCCTTGAATGGATGAACGTTCTGGTTTCGTGGATTGTTGCAAATGACATGTTGTTTACCTTTCAAGACTTTTGTTTGTTTTCTCCAAATATTTTGGCCAACTCACTCAGCCTTTGTGGTGGACTGATGTTTCACTACAAACATGTCATGTCATGTCATGTCATGTCAGTCCACTGACGAAGGCACAGTAGTCAGCCAAAATATTCAGAGAATACACAAAATGTTCTTGAGAGGTAAACAACATGTCAAATGACAATAGAGTTCTTCAGTTCAGCTGTAGGCCTTGCTTGTGTTAACAATCTTCTGTTGTCCATTACATTATTCAAAAGACAAACTTTCTACATCTGCAAGCTTCCTTTCATCCATCAAACCCCTCTGCTTAGCAAATTGCTGCTATTTTATCGAGACTGATGCCCAACAGCCATTATGCTTTGTTTTGCATTCTTTGTTGCTGCATCTAATTTGCTAATTGCAACCATTGCAAAATTGTTCGTATTTTCTTTAAAACATTGCTAATTTCCTCCCCGCAGTTCCCAGGATGCAAAGCTTGAACTCTCAAAGAACAAGTTACATTTCTACAATTTTGCCTTTTGATTTTATAAATATATACTAGTATTAAATACGTGGTATAAATGTTTAGAATAATTTTTTTTACTGTGCTTTATAGTATGTTGTAAATACAAATGGAAGAATGCAACTGTTTTGTTACTGCAGCGATTAGCTGTAAGTGCTGATGTTACAGTGAATATTTACTTTTTTTGCCATCAAATACATGTTCAATAATCTGTTCTTTATGAAGAATGATTGGTCTACATTTACTATCTTGTAACTGCGCAACAACTTTCACCTTACAACCAACAAGTAAAACATACTTATTTAAATGACTGTTTACAGAAGTTATATCACCAGTACGATATTCCAGGCAAACCTACAGCAAGCATAACAGATCTTGCATATATCATGAATAAAGTACGAGTGTCACCTCAATGACATTGCATCTGTCACCCAGCACTATGACATGTTAAGACTATGTTTGTGTTGTCTCCTTTAGTGATAGCGTGTCTGGAGCGAAGAACCTCAACACGATCAAGTCCCTGCGAGTCCTGAGGGTGCTCCGGCCTCTCAAGACCATCAACAGAGTGCCAAAGTTAAAGGTATCATCTCCTCACGTTATCTCTTAAAACTGTCTTCATAACAGGGTTGACTACAAATATATAATATTTATATAATATTAGCTGTTTAGACAAGTCTAAATGTGTGACAACCAATTGCTGTGTGCTGTTTGTTATTGTTATGAAACGGTAACAATATTTGCAAAATTCAGATAATTACCAAATGTGATTGCTTTTGGATGTGACGAGGACTAATTTATGAGAAATACCAAATAATAAAAAAATGCCAACTTTTAAATATATTGCGGACATAAGTTATGCTGAATATTCAGAATTACACAATGGGTGCTGCTCCCTGCTAGTTACTGACTGCAAATAAGTTACAATCATCCCTATATGTGGCTCCCTCTACAGGCAGTGTTTGACTGCGTCGTCAACTCGCTGAAGAACGTCATCAACATCATGATAGTCTACCTGCTGTTCCAATTCATCTTTGGCGTCATCGCCGTACAGCTCTTCAAGGGGCGGTTCTTCTACTGCACAGACTCTTCCAAGGGCTCTGTGCAGAGTTGCCAGTGAGTACCTTCTTCCCCATGGGGTCACCCCATACCATCTACCCTATCCATTGTGTCAACCCATACCCTCTACCCCATGATGTCACTACCATACCCCCACGCCATTGTGTCAACCCATACCCTCTACCCCACGGTGTCACAAACTTTTTCAGTTTGCATTAGATACATTTTAACTCCATAGTCATCCCTCTGCCATCTTCCTGTCCTTATTGCTCCCTCTGCCTCCCTCCCTGTCCATCCCTCTCCCAACTTCCTGTCCTTATTGCTCCCTCTTCCTCCCTCCCTGTCCATCCCTCTCCCACCTTCCTGGCCTTATTGTTCCCTCTTCCTACCTATCCATCCCTCTCCCATCTTCCTGTCCTTATTGCTCCCTCTTCCTCCCTCCCTATTCATCCCTCTCCCATCTTCCTATCCTTATTGCTCCCACTTCCTCCACCCCTGCCCATCCCTCTCCTGTCTTCCTGTTCTTATTACTCCCTCTTCCTCCCGTCCATCCCTCTCCCATCTTCCTGTCCTTATTACTCCCTCTTCCTCCCACCCTATCCATCCCTCTCCTATCTTCCTTCCTAGTGCCAGGTTACAAGCACCCTGTCTCTCTTACCTTCTGACTACATTGAGAAACCCTGAATACTTTGTGTACCCTGGGGGGGTTTAATATTCTAAATGATCTGATGAATGTTGTAGGGGTGATTACTTTGTGTACACGGATGGGGCGAAGGAGCCGGAGGTACAACCCCGGGTGTGGAAGCGGTGGGACTTCCACTACGACAATGTTATGGATGCGATCCTCACACTGTTCACGGTGCAGACTGGCGAGGGCTGGCCGGCGTAAGTAGCCCCTACATCAACTTCTCATTCTTCACATATACTGTTTACTCATCATTACTGCTCAATTATTGTTAGTGAAAATCTCTGACTAGTCGTACAATTAAGTGCATCATTGTGTTGCTCATTGGTTGTAATGTGTTGATGACAGTTCATTGTGTTGCTCATTGGTTGTAATGTGTTGATGACAGTTCATTGTGTTGCTCATTGGATGTAATGTGTTGCTGACAGTTCATTGTGTTGCTCATTGGTTGTAATGTGTTGATGACAGTTCATTGTGTTGCTCATTGGATGTAATGTGTTGCTGACAGTTCATTGTGTTGTTCATTGGATGTAATGTGTTGCTGACAGTTCATTGTGTTGCTCATTGGATGTAATGTGTTTCTGACAATTCATTGTGTTGCTCATTGGTTGTAATGTGTTGCTGACAGTTCATTGTGTTGCTCATTGGTCGTAATGTGTTGCTGACAGTTCATTGTGTTGCTCGTTGGTTGTAATGTGTTGCTGACAGTTCATTGTGTTGCTCATGGGTTGTAATGTGTTGCTGACAGCTGTTGAAGGATTTTAATGTGTTAGCTGTAGTGCACTGCTGATTGGTTTTAGCAAGAGTTTAACAAGATTTAACAAGATTGCCATCCAAAGCAAAAAACCCTGATGGCAAGTGGAAAGGAGGCCATTGGCTTATCAAGAGTCTAATGCTTGTTCTTCTATGTGTAACTTCTAAGATATTTGTCTATTTTTTTTTTAACATATTCATGCTACTAGCATTTGCAAAATCTGTAATGCATCACTGACAATGTTATGATATGTTGTGGGCTTGCAGTGTGCTGAAGCACTCGATGGATGCGACATATGAGGATGCTGGCCCGGCCCCGGGCTTCCGCATGGAGATGGCCATCTTCTACGTCGTGTACTTCGTTGTGTTCCCATTCTTCTTCATCAATATCTTTGTGGCTCTGATCATCATCACCTTCCAGGAACAGGGCGAGAATGAACTCATTGACCAGGACCTTGACAAGAACCAGGTGAGGCCATCTGAGTGGGGCACAGTGGTGATGTGTTTAGAATATCAAACTCTCAGTCGAGAGAATTGCAATTCAAATCCTCTTGCTGCCGTTTTGAAACTTGGGCAGTTTCGTTCACCCCACGATGCTCTAGTTCACTCAGCTGTACAAATGGGTACCTGGCAATAGACAATGATGGGATTCCAGTGATTGAATTATAAGTACAAACAACATTTGAGTAGCAATGGCTGAATGCTTCCAGGAGAAGTTGAAATGGTGTTTGTGTGGACAGGTCTGCTGGAGGCAAAGTGTAGCGCACTCTGAGTAATGATTGTTAGAAGGGTGCTGTATAAATTGAATGCTCTGCTGTTTTCTTACTGCAATTTATAATCTCATAATTGCATATGACATCTATGTTTTCCCACAGTACTGTATGTAGATATATTTATCTGACTGTTTAATTGAATATATAGTGCTATGCTAATGTACTACTGTTACAATGTGATGTTTGAAATAACTATTTTTTATTTGTTTTTGAGGATTTCCCATATTTAATTATAAGTTGAAATCATAAGCTAGCACTGGATGAGAAAGTTTTTGCCAACCCTATGTTGTGCATGCCTGTCAGACCCACAAATGAGCCTGTATGATTATATCTCTGCCAACCCTATGTGGTGCACGCCTGTCAGACCCACAAATGAGCCTGTATGATTATATCTCTGCCAACCCTATGTTGTGCACACCTGTCAGACCAACGAATGAGCCTGTATGATTATATCTCTCTGCCAACCCTATGTTGTGCACGCCTGTCAGACCCACAAATGAGCCTGTATGATTATATCTCTCTGCCAACCCTATGTTGTGCACGCTTGTCAGACCAACGAATGAGCCTGTATGATTATATCTCTCTGCCAAACCTATGTTGTGCACGCCTGTCAGACCCACAAATGAGCCTGTATGATTATATCTCTGCCAACCCTACGTTGTGCACACCTGTCAGACCAACGAATGAGCCTGTATGATTATATCTCTCTGCCAACACTATGTTGTGCACACCTGTTAGACCAACGAATGAGCCTGTATGATTATATCTCTGCCAACCCTATGTTGTGCACACCTGTCAGACCAACGAATGAGCCTGTATGATTATATCTCTCTGCCAACCCTATGTTGTGCACGCCTGTCAGACCCACAAATGAGCCTGTATGATTATATCTCTCTGCCAACCCTATGTTGTGCACGCCTGTCAGACCCACAAATGAGCCTGTATGATTATATCTCTCTGCCAACCCTATGTTGTGCACACCTGTCAGACCAACGAATGAGCCTGTATGATTATATCTCTGCCAACCCTATGTTGTGCACGCCTGTCAGACCAACGAATGAGCCTGTATGATTATATCTCTGCCAACCCTATGTTGTGCACGCCTGTCAGACCCACAAATGAGCCTGTATGATTATATCTCTCTGCCAACCCTATGTTGTGCACGCCTGTCAGACCAACGAATGAGCCTGTATGATTATATCTCTCTGCCAACCCTATGTTGTGCACGCCTGTCAGACCCACAAATGAGCCTGTATGATTATATCTCTGCCAACCCTATGTGGTGCATGCCTGTCAGACCCACAAATGAGCCTGTATGATTATATCTCTGCCAACCCTATGTTGTGCACACCTGTCAGACCAACGAATGAGCCTGTATGATTATATCTCTCTGCCAACCCTATGTTGTGCACGGTTGTCAGACCAACGAATGAGCCTGTATGATTATATCTCTCTGCCAACCCTATGTTGTGCATGCCTGTCAGACCCACAAATGAGTCTGTATGATTATATCTCTGCCAACCCTACGTTGTGCACACCTGTCAGACCAACGAATGAGCCTGTATGATTATATCTCTCTGCCAACACTATGTTGTGCACACCTGTCAGACCAACGAATGAGCCTGTATGATTATATCTCTGCCAACCCTATGTGGTGCATGCCTGTCAGACCCACAAATGAGCCTGTATGATTATATCTCTGCCAACCCTACGTTGTGCACACCTGTCAGACCAACGAATGAGCCTGTATGATTATATCTCTCTGCCAACCCTATGTTGTGCACACCTGTCAGACCAACGAATGAGCCTGTATGATTATATCTCTGCCAACCCTATGTTGTGCACACCTGTCAGACCAACGAATGAGCCTGTATGATTATATCTCTCTGCCAACCCTATGTTGTGCACGCCTGTCAGACCCACAAATGAGCCTGTATGATTATATCTCTCTGCCAACCCTATGTTGTGCACGCCTGTCAGACCCACAAATGAGCCTGTATGATTATATCTCTCTGCCAACCCTATGTTGTGCACACCTGTCAGACCAACGAATGAGCCTGTATGATTATATCTCTGCCAACCCTATGTTGTGCACACCTGTCAGACCAACGAATGAGCCTGTATGATTATATCTCTGCCAACCCTATGTTGTGCACGCCTGTCAGACCCACAAATGAGCCTGTATGATTATATCTCTCTGCCAACCCTATGTTGTGCACACCTGTCAGACCAACGAATGAGCCTGTATGATTATATCTCTCTGCCAATCCTATGTTGTGCATGCCTGTCAGACCCACAAATGAGCCTGTATGATTATATCTCTCTGCCAACCCTATGTTGTGCACGCCTGTCAGACCCACAAATGAGCCTGTATGATTATATCTCTCTGCCAACCCTATGTTGTGCACGCCTGTCAGACCAACGAATGAGCCTGTATGATTATATCTCTGCCAACCCTATGTTGTGCACGCCTGTCAGACCAATGAATGAGCCTGTATGATTATATCTCTCTGCCAACCCTATGTTGTGCATGCCTGTCAGACCCACAAATGAGCCTGTATGATTATATCTCTGCCAACCCTATGTTGTGCACACCTGTCAGACCAACGAATGAGCCTGTATGATTATATCTCTGCCAACCCTATGTTGTGCACGCCTGTCAGACCCACAAATGAGCCTGTATGATTATATCTCTCTGCCAACCCTATGTTGTGCATGCTTGTCAGACCAACGAATGAGCCCGTATGATTATATCTCTGCCAACCCTATGTTGTGCACGCCTGTCAGACCAACGAATGAGCCTGTATGATTATATCTCTCTGCCAACCCTATGTTGTGCACGCCTGTCAGACCCACAAATGAGCCTGTATGATTATATCTCTGCCAACCCTATGTGGTGCATGCCTGTCAGACCCACAAATGAGCCTGTATGATTATATCTCTGCCAACCCTATGTTGTGCACACCTGTCAGACCAACGAATGAGCCTGTATGATTATATCTCTCTGCCAACCCTATGTTGTGCACGCTTGTCAGACCAACGAATGAGCCTGTATGATTATATCTCTCTGCCAACCCTATGTTGTGCATGCCTGTCAGACCCACAAATGAGCCTGTATGATTATATCTCTGCCAACCCTACGTTGTGCACACCTGTCAGACCAACGAATGAGCCTGTATGATTATATCTCTCTGCCAACACTATGTTGTGCACACCTGTCAGACCAACGAATGAGCCTGTATGATTATATCTCTGCCAACCCTATGTTGTGCACACCTGTCAGACCAACGAATGAGCCTGTATGATTATATCTCTCTGCCAACCCTATGTTGTGCACGCCTGTCAGACCCACAAATGAGCCTGTATGATTATATCTCTCTGCCAACCCTATGTTGTGCACACCTGTCAGACCAACGAATGAGCCTGTAAGATTATATCTCTGCCAACCCTATGTTGTGCACACCTGTCAGACCAACGAATGAGCCTGTATGATTATATCTCTGCCAACCCTATGTTGTGCACGCCTGTCAGACCCACAAATGAGCCTGTATGATTATATCTCTCTGCCAACCCTATGTTGTGCACGCCTGTCAGACCAACGAATGAGCCTGTATGATTATATCTCTCTGCCAATCCTATGTTGTGCATGCCTGTCAGACCCACAAATGAGCCTGTATGATTATATCTCTCTGCCAATCCTATGTTGTGCATGCCTGTCAGACCAACGAATGAGCCTGTATGATTATATCTCTCTGCCAATCCTATGTTGTGCACGCCTGTCAGACCCACAAATGAGCCTGTATGATTATATCTCTCTGCCAACCCTATGTTGTGCACGCCTGTCAGACCAACGAATGAGCCTGTATGATTATATCTCTCTGCCAACCCTATGTCGTGCACAAAAACTACCAGAGTGAGTTGACACATATAGGTGTGTTGTCATTGAAGCGACATGCAAGTTGCTAACAAGTTGTTTATTACATAAGTGTGTGGTGTTTGTTGCATGAGCATGTAGTGTTTGTTACACGAGTGTGGTGTTTGTTATATGAGCATGTGGTGTTTGTTACATGGGCTTGTGATGTTTGTGACATAAGTGTGTGGTGTTTGTTACATGAGCGTATGGTGTTTGTGACAAAAGTGTGTGGTGTTTGTTACATGAGCATCTAGTGTTTGTTACACTAGTGTTGTGTTTGTTACATGAGCATGTGTTTGTTACATGGGCTTATGGTCTTTCTTATATGAGCACGTGTTGTTTGTTACATGAGCGTGTGGTGTTTGTTACATGAGCATATGGTGTTTGTGACAAAAGTGTGTGGTGCTTGTTACATGAGCATCTAGTGTTTGTTACACTAGTGTGGTGTTTGTTACATGAGCATGTGTTTGTTACATGGGCTTATGGTCTTTCTTATATGAGCACGTGTTGTTTGTTACATGAGCGTGTGGTGTTTGTTACATGAGCATATGGTGTTTGTGACAAAAGTGTGTGGTGCTTGTTACATGAGCATCTAGTGTTTGTTACACTAGTGTGGTGTTTGTTACATGAGCATGTGGTGTTTGTTACATGGGCTTATGGTCTTTCTTATATGAGCACGTGGTGTTTGTTACATGAGCGTGTGGTGTTTGTCACAAGAGCATGTGGTGTTTGTTACACGAGTGTGTGGTGTTTGTTACACAAGTGTGTGGTGTTTGTTACACAAGTGTGTTGTTTCTTACAGCACCCTGTGGTGTTTCTTATATGACTGTGTGGTGTTTGTTGCAGAAACAATGCATAGACTTCTCGATCAATGCGAAGCCGATCAGTCGCTACATGCCAAGCAACAAGGACTCGCTGAAGTATCGCGTGTGGAGACTGGTCGTGTCCACCATCTTCGATTACTTCATCATGGTCATGATCGCACTCAACACTGTCACACTCATGATGAAGGTTGGTTCACTATATCATTGTTTTTTTTTTTAATACAAGTATTTAATACAAGTATCATACAAAATAATGTTTTGTGTTTTGCCATTGTCTGAATGCATAATTTGACTGGGCATCTCCAGAAGATGTAATTTAGGTAATGTAGTGTATCTAAGATTGTTTTTCGGACATTTCTGTTAGGATTAGTGTACAATGACTAACTCACTTCATTCTACTTCACAGTTTCAACCATGGCAATGACAAAGAGAGGTCTTGTTAAAGAAGTTTTTTTTTTCTCATATTTTCCCATTTAAATGCCATTGACTGTAACAAGCCCTTACATTTATCTCACCATATTGTTTAAAATAACAAAATCTTACCTTATGTTTGCTTCTGTTTAGAAATAGAACAATAGATGTCTTTTAATACATTTAATTGACAATTTAACTTTCAGTGTTTGGTAGGTTTTACTTAATGTCAATAGTGAACATTCTGCATGTGTCGTTCAACTTTATTGTAACTTCTGCTGCTGTAATTTGTTCAAGTTAACCAAAGTCTACCTGCATCTTACAGGTAACTCTAACATGCATATTTTGTAATATTTACCCCAAAAAAATTATTTTTAATCATGAAACATCACACAGGAATCTAAACTCAAACGTTTTATTCATCTGGAATATTACTTAGTATTTCAAGAGGTTAGACTGTCCCAAAGATTTCTACTGAAACTACGCAATTCAAAAGAAGTATAGAACAGCTGCTTCAGCCACCTTAGTACCTTGTCTTTCTGTACATGACACCAGCAGTGTGACTGGTGACATTTAATGACATCAAACATGTTTTGTTCTATGCATAACTTGTCAGCTTTGTGAATTCCCAAGGCATTGAACTGAAGAAACAACTGGTGAATTCATGAAATCCTTTCTTTTCTAGTCATTCACTTTGCACAGATGGCGTATTGAACTTGTTGCCTCTTACTCTCTGTTGCTCAGCTGTAGGCGCTTACTGGAGGGTTGCGAGACAATGAACCAGCTATTGCCATGGAATAGATGCAGCATTCTGATGCAGTTGCACACCCCATACCTTATCTGTACCCATGTTAGCACATCCTACACCTTCTCTGTACCCATGTTAACACACCCCACACCTTCTCTGTGCCAATGTTAACACATCATACACCTTATTTATACCCATGTTAACACATCATACACCTTATTTATACCCATGTTAACACACCCCACACCTTCTCTGTACCCATGTTAACACACCATACACCTTCTTTGTACCCATGTTAACACACCCCACACCTCTGTACCCATGTTAACACACCCCATACCTTCTCTGTATCCATGTTAACACACTCCACACCTTCTCTGTACTCATGTTAACACACCCCACACCTTCTCTGTACCCATGTTAACACACCATACACCTTCTTTGTACCCATGTTAACACACCCCACACCTCTGTACCCATGTTAACACACCCCATACCTTCTCTGTATCCATGTTAACACACCCCACACCTTCTCTGTACTCATGTTAACACACCCCACACCTTCTCTGTACCCATGTTAACACACCCCACACCTCTGTACCCATGTTAGCACACCATACACCTTCTCTGTACCTATTTTAACACACCCCACACCTCTGTACCCATGCTGACACACTCCACACCTTCTCTGTAGTCATGTTAACACACCCCACACCTTATATTTACTCATGTTAAAACCTCCCCCAAACTCCCTACATACACCTTATTTATACCCATGTGAACACATACACCTTATTTATACCCATGTTAACACACCCCACACCTTCTCTGTACCCATGTTAACACACCATACACCTTTGTACCCATGTTAACACACCCCATACCTTCTCTGTATCCATGTTAACACACCCCACACCTTCTCTGTACTCATGTTAACACACCCCACACCTTCTCTGTACCCATGTTAACACATCATACACCTTCTTTGTACCCATGTTAACACACCCCACACCTCTGTACCCATGTTAACACACTCCACACCTCTGTACTCATGTTAACACACCCCACACCTTCTCTGTACCCATGTTAACACACCCCACACCTTCTCTGTACCCATGTTAGCACACCATACACCTTCTCTGTACCCATGTTAACACACCCCACACCTCTGTACCCATGCTGACACACTCCACACCTTCTCTGTAGTCATGTTAACACACCCCACACCTTATAGTTACTCATGTTAAAACCTCCCCCAAACTCCCCACACCTGCACCTAGGTTAACCCATCTCAAACCTTTCATCTCACACCTTCCCTGCTCGTACATTAACGCACCCACACCTTCCCTGCTCCCATGTTAACACATCCCACACCTTCCCTGCTCCCATGTTAACACATCCCACACCTTCCCGGTTCCCATGTTGACACATCTCAGACCTTACCAGCACTCATGTTAAAACCCCCCAATCTCCCCCACCCCGCACCTAGGTTAGCCCATCTCAAACCTAACACCCCAAACCTCCACCCCAAACCTGTGTTCACCACTTTTGACTCTTCACCCATGTTCACATACCCTCGACCTCCTTCAGTGTATCTATAATTCACATATGTGTATATCTAATTGGCATATGGCGCCTCTGCTGCACAATATATCACACTAATATAAAGGTGAAATCGCATGAGATTGTCAACGGAAGTACATCACATAATTCACACGAATCTTTTGCCATGCGCTGAAACAATTATGCCAATGCATGCTCAATCACGTTCGAAGTTATTCAGATGTCAGATCAACCGATTTTTGTGTTCTGATGCTAGCGTACTGTAACATCAGTAAGCGTTATTGATGGTACGATGTATTCTTTGCTGAAACACTAATTCTTAAGCTATTTGTGTTCTTCTCGTTGTCATGGATACATCATTGTCTTTAATTGAAAGTACACAATTTTGTGTTGTACTTCCGTTGACACTCGGTTAAGTGTGTTGAGAGAGGTTCACTTCAACATTGCGTTTATACACACCTGCTGTCTAGCAATAAAAAAATCCAGTTACCAACTATTGGCCTCTGTTTCAGCTGATTTAGGAAGTTAATGTTGTGCCCTGTTTGTGTAGTTAGTCATCCTTCTGTTTCATATCTGTCATAGCCACAGCACAACGGAACATAATGGTTTCTCTTGCCACATTGTTTTGGTTGAAATCTGCATTTCTGGCTTGAAATTCTGTATATAGCCATATGAATCCGCATAGCATTTTAATTGCTTAATCGGCCTATGGCATTCCTAATTGGATCGAGTGTCACCATCTATCAGACTTCGGAATATACCTACATCAAACAAAATGGTTTTGCCTGAAATCTGCCTAGCCTCAAAAGTATTTGTGCTTCGACTGATATAAGTTTGTCATTCAATGTTATACTTGCGTGATGAACACCAGAAAATATGTACTATATCAAATACAAATATACAAAAGTACAGAGTGCTTTATAAAGAGGAATGTTAATGTAACACGGAACAATTAAAGCTGTGTCTTCACTCTGTATCAGTTGGATGTTTACATCAAATCTTGTGAAATAGGTTTCCCATTTTATAAATTCACTGTTAGAGATATCACATTTTATAACCAAAACTTGTCTGTTTTCAGTAGCAAGTCTGCTGGAGCAATTTAGTCATATTTATTGATTCATACTAGCAAGGTCATGCACAATGATGTTACAGCACTATAGTAATATAACATTCAAGGTCACTGCATGAAACATACAAGTGAAATGTTGTCTGAAACGGAACCTTGATATCATTCAATCTTGTTGGTAACTATTAATGACCCAGAAAGTGTCAGTCAATCTGTGGGTGATCTTGGTTTCCCTCAAATGCCAGTATGAGTCCTGCTGGTGACCTTGAATGTCCTTGGTTTTGTTCACGTTGTCGCTCCCAACTGTTTGCACAGAATATGAAGCGTTTACTTCCTATGTGGCAGTCACGGCTATGTTGTGTATGTGTTGATACTGTTCACTGGTTCCATGCGCTATTTACTCTCCCGACAGTTTCCGAACCCATCAGAGGAGTACGTGTCCTTTATGAAGAACCTTAACACTGCATTCACCATTGTCTTTGCCATTGAGTGTGTGCTCAAGCTAATCGCTTATGGTTTACGGGTAAGGGCATGGTGTGTCTTCATGTTGACACGTCGTCCGACAGCACTCGCGTCATTCCCTCTACATTGTCCCCAATTATCCTTGCCATGGTGTCTTCGCCACATTGTCATTAACAAGTGACACTATTTAATTACATCATATGAACCAGGTGGCGTCTAATAAATAACTTACATCTGTAGCATGTATTAAAGCCTTGCAAATATTTATAGATGGTTCTAAAATGTACACTTCTTTGAGTAGTAAAATTTCCAAAAGATATCTACGTCAGAGTAAAATACATATAAAGTTATAAAAGTGTCACGTCTCCAGTGACGGTTATCCCAATGAACTTGGAGGCATTACGGGGATGACTCAGTGCTTGGATGTTGGTTTGCTGCGGAAATGTTTTGTTTGTTGAGGGAATGTATCAGAATGTCAAAGTGACACACAAACAGGTGTTGACTTCCATTGTTTGTGCTCAAACTCTGGCCTTCTGTTATAGGCCTTTTTATATTTCAGCATCTTCCTCATAACAACCTGTGGAGAACTAGACTGGAACTGTTGATCAGTGTGAATCACTGAACATGTGTAAAAAAATCAGGGCTGAATATTTGATAACTTACAAAAGGAGATTAAAATAATTTTCTTTCACGAGAAATCATGCTCGACAAACGATGTGCAAGGAAAAACGGCAGCACTATTCCACAGGTTGTTAGAATCTTTTGAAATTTTTGCACTGTTTGACTATATTTACTATAGAAATGTTTTTGATTCACGTTTGATATGTTGCGTTCCGTTGACTTGTGTTGTTTCATCTACAGTACTACTCTTATGACAATAAAACCAGCTCCTACATACAATACTGTGAAACCTTGGATATCCTCAACATGGCCTTCACAGTGCTCTTCTCTATTGAGAGTCTTCTCAAGATTCTTGCGTTCGGACCAAAGGTTGGCAGTGGGTGTTCTAGACACTCACAAATACTATGTAGTGCGTGTTGTAATGGCTGGAGTCGTGACATTGTATGTCAGTCGTGTGTATAACCATATGATGACAACCTGCTGAATTGGACTCTGCCATTGCCCGACTGAAAACGTCCACTACCAACAGATGCCCATTTCCTCTCAGTTAATTTGGCCAGATTTTTGCATGGAATTTGTCATGCTCAGTCGTTGTGGTTTGACAAAGTTATTTTAGTGACTTTTCTAGCATTTGGATATTGATTGCTTTTCGCTTAATTAAAAATCTATTTTCGTTAATTACTTATCAAAATTTGGCTTCAGTGACTGTTAAACACGAATATTTTGTCTACAGTCACGTGTGCTCTCTCTTTCTCTCTCTCTGCCACTGTCTCTCCATCTATTTCAGTGTGTCAATTGTATTCAGTTAGTTGTCTTGTTGTGTGGTACAATATCTCGCAACTGAATATGATAATGCAAAAACCAGCATCTGGATCTGTGCTTAACACAGACTGATCTGTGTGTGCATTGAGACAATGAATGTTAGAAGTGATGACATTAAGTGTGTTGAGAGAGGTTCACTTCAGCAGGTTGTTAAGTTGTAAGCACAGCATGCCTCACTAGGCAGAAGTGTTGTCCCTCTGTCTACATGTACACCTGTGTATTTTCCATGTTGCGCTACCATCTAAAACTAGAAATATCAAGTAGCTTTAGCTTATTAAAGCCACGGTGCACATCAATCAAAGTTCAGTACAAGTGAAGTAGATGTAAGTCACTGTCCATGTTGTTGCACACCCCTAGGTAATGTCATAGTATAACCACCGTGTTCATAAATTCACTGTCTCTATATCTTGAATATGTTTACTTGCAATTGACAACCAGGTACAGATTGCTTTTGTGTGTTTCCAATGTCTCTTTCTACACATGTGCATGGTTTGTTGAGCATCTACATTATTTACAAATGCATGTTTTGGAAACAATAAAACTTGTAGATTTGTTTGTAGATTAGTCATACGTTTTGACAAATAACACATATTTTTACTTCCATTACAATATGATGCAGGCAGAAGAGCAATGAATAGCTGGTTTTATATGTATTTGGGTTAATTAAATATTTAATTGCTCCATTTATCTATTCCTGTGTCTTATCTTTTTTCAACAACCACACAATTTTTTTGTCAATGCATATACTGTGGTAAAATTCTTTCAAATAGAACATTGAAAGGACACTTTATATACACATTTTAATTTGATCTTCTTCCACGGAAATGGTAGTTGTGTTTTTATTTTATTTAGTTTGTAGCCTTATTTAGAGCATGTGAAGAAATTGTAATTTTTTTATTATTCTTGAGTATTTCTGGCTTCTAATCATAGGCATCTTGTTTAGGTCAACTTTTTCTAAATCTTTAACACTCGCAGAAAAGTTTAATTTTTATTACATTATTGTGTTATTATATTAGTATATCATGTCAATACATTACTATGTCTTACTGTAATGTATGATTCATGGTGTGTAAAGTTTTACAGTAATGATAATTTTATTCATTCACACAAGTAAAAAATACTTTAAAGATAAAGTTGTGGGGAGATATTAATTTTATCATATAAATGCAGAAATATTGTATGTTCAGTTGTTTCTGGAAGAACTGCTAACTTATGGTATATATTTCCAGCTGCTTCCATCATATATTATCTCTCGGCAGGTAAATACACTGTACTAGAAAATGATGTTGATTGAAAGTGCCATTCACCTGACATTTGTGACCAGCCGTCTCAATGACTGCCTACCTGTTGCCTTTATAGAACTACTTCCGTGATCCTTGGAACATATTTGACTTCATCACAGTCATTGGCAGCATCACTGATGTGCTTGTTACTGAGTTCAGGGTAAGTACTGACAACGATCATACAAGCCACATGTATAGCAGTAGATGTGCATATGTTCCTTCCCCTGTCTAGAGACGTTCTGCGCTTTGCTTTGTCTCTGAGTACGTGTTGCTGGGAGAACGAGGTACCATTGCTGTGATTGTTGTAACATCAAGTATCTCAACGTTGTGGTTAACACTGCCTCACATACTTGTCACTAAGTGTTAGTGCAGCCACTTGTATACTTCCTTAATCATTGCTCAGTTTCTGTTGTTGATACTGAGTTTAGGGAGAAACTATGGCTCGGTGTTTGGGTGGCCATTCACTCATTGACTGGCCACCAGGGCACCCTCACTTTGAGACATGCACAAACATTGTTATGCACAAATATGTTGCTCCCTATGATGTCATAATATAATGACTAGTTCTGGGGGTAAATGTTCTTTGGACATAATAGTAAAGCCCGAAGGTAGTTAAAAGTACATTTCAGGTAAACTTTGAAAGGGAATCTTTCTGTGCTGACATGACCAGTGAGATCCGGGTTATGCCACACTTTGAAATCAGTTGAATTGCCTGTGAAATGTAAAGGTTTGCCCGGAAGCCATTCACATGTGAGAACTCGTGCCTGTAAGGGTCAACCTTACACACCATGACTTGTATGAAATCTCTTGTTCACCACCAAAATTTTACTGGGTTCACTTTCACAACCTACTTCTGATCTCTACCATTTCTACAAGTTGTTGCCTAGATCAGTTTAACATGAAATGCATACAATTCAAACTCCCATGATTTAGGGAGTTGTCAGAATTGTTTGTCAGTACTGAATTAGCCTTTTAATTTATTTTTTAAGAAGAATAGATTAATTCGTCCCTGATAATATCTTGATTTGATTAAGACAGTGGCACGTAACACAATGACACCGTAACTAAAATGTGATTTCTGTTCGTTTCCCCCAGGCTGAGGTAGGCATGAAACATTTGTCATCAAAACGTTGCTCGCTTTTAACTTGTTGCATGTGGAAATGGCTTTGATTTCTACTCTACTTACATCTCGGAGGTGAACATGGTTGGTTTGTCTGTAGCTTGAGACTTTCTTTTCTACAGACATTGTAGGAATGTCTGAGTGCAATCAGGCAAGCATGTTTTCGCTCTGTCGAGTACCACTTTCTACAATGAATGACTTGGGATAGTTCTACCATGTGTGGGTGATTTTGTTGTCATATTGACATTAGTGCTGACTCATCGTTTCAGTCATTACTAATTGTTCTCATGTTTCTTCCACCTGTTTCTCCCCATCCCATCATCTCCGATTATGACCTTTCGCTGTTAGCCACCCAATTTGGGAACCATTCGCAATCTACCACAAGACCCAACGGTATGTCATTCGTAACTTTGTAGTTAATGTGACATCACGTCTGCCAAACGAACTGTACCTATGAGATGAGATCCCAGTCAGTTGGGCGATTTTTCCTACGAATTAATCTCTACACATTTTATCATAATACTTTAATATCTCGGATTATATAATAATACTTTAACTTTATGGTCTCCAGATTTTATTTTTTAAATACTTATATTTTTGACTGCTATTTTCCAATTTATTTTACTACTATTTTCATGAAATAATGTTATGATTCTTTTATTTTGCTGCAACTATAACCTAGAAACTGAACTTTTAAAATGCCTCCCTGATACATATAGAGGAATGCTACTATTTCTATCCTGCCTGCCATCCACTCTCGGTACAAAGAATGGAAGTGAACATTTTTGCTTGGGATTTGCATTTCATAGAAAATTAAAAGTTAATTTTGTTGGGGGAAGGAACGAAGAATTTGCGTTCCCAGCAGCTAGGCTAATATGTCCGGCATATTCCTTGCCCCCAGCAAGAATTGAGTGAGCGATACAGTTTGTTTGGTAGATTTGATGCAGTCGCACTGACTAGGTACGCTTTCTATGAGGCTGTTCAGTGGAGTTTGTGATGTGTGCGCTTTCCCACCAACACTGCTGGCTTTGTAGCAATGTGACAGTGCTGTCTTCACTGCTAGCTCGCCATCAGAGGTAGACACGTGACATCTGTAGCCAGGGCTGCCTCCTATGGGCCGTCACTGGGCTAGTGTCTAGTCAGTAACATGTATATCGTGTGAATGCCGTTACACGTAACAAAGGCACATTGGTTATTTTGTTAGCATTGTTTAGCATTTGTGTAGACTATTCTCAGTATAATTATTCTCTTAGCAATTTTATGGCCTATAAAATATTACTATTATATGTAAAGCGTCTGAGAACAATCTCGACTGATCGGGCGCTATATAAGTACTTGTATTATTGTTATTATTACATCTACTAGTCAAGGTTGACGACCCTTGACGGGTGGTTAGATGATGTGGTCATGTTAGCTATGATGGCAAGTTTACTTCACTGTCATCTCCATTTACAGCTACAGAGCAGTGACTCTGGTGATGTTTATGATGGACAGTTAACAGACTTTGTCATCTTTGGAAGTACTCATTGTCTTGTTCTCCAGTGGTGCACACAACTGAAAATTCATTAGCAAAATTTGAAAGCCCATTAGCAAAATAAAGCTTGAATTTTGCAGATTAACTCGCATAAGTGAGGTATGAAATCACCTTTGTTTGCTAAATGCGATCAACAGGCACATCCCTGTTGACACGAGTAAGAAATTGTACTAGACTTGTGCAGGTATTTACATATCAGCAACACGGACATACATATCATCTAAAACAATGAACCCCCTTCATCTGCTAAAAGTGATATCCCACTAATCCATGTCATATTTGGTTGTGCTTAATAAATGTTCATCATGAAACATTCATTAACTGTGTCTGTATACAATAGCTGGTGTTGAAAGCATTCTCCTGTCTGTTGAATATGTCAACTAATTGTTTTCTTTAGCATAACGACTAGATAGGTATATGTTGCATTGATTATTAGTTACAATTTACGTAGCAGTTATATGCATACATATGGGTTTTATGTCTTTAGGACGTGTCTTTGCTTTTCTCATTTCATTTTGCAACTAGGGCAATCTCACGCTTTGCTTTCGTTGGTACAGTGTACTGTGAAAACATTGTAAGCCATTCTCAAACTCCCACAACTCTGAACCTTGTCGTGTCCAGGGTTCCAAAATCCCTCGTCCATTTCTCAATTGCTCACTTGTTTGAGCTCTGGCTTCTCTTTTTAACACCTTGTTTATATTTTGTACAGTTTTTATTTCGTTATATATAAAAAGGCAAGTGTGTTAATATATAGGTAACATTTGAGCATAAATGAGCATGTAAATAATAACAAAATAAGTGATGCCTCAAAATATTAAGTTTATTTAAATGATAATTAAAAATAAAATCCTCTATTGTGGTTATAATGATTATCATATCTTTTTGGATTGTCACCCCATAATGACTTCATTGACTAATTTGGGAGAATCCTAAGTTTTAATTAATACAGTTCTTAAAAAAATTAAATTAACCAAGTTCTGTAAAAATTCAGTTACCTTTAATTTGTTCCAAATTTATTATGCATTTGTAACGTTTATATTTGAATATCTTTAATTTGATTTACTCAGCTACCAGTGCAGTTGAAGTGGTGGATCAGTGGGTATCTCCTAATCCACAGTGTCTTATGTCAAGAGCAGCTAACATTTAAGATGTGCCACACATCTAGTTAACATTTGGCACACAGTGCAGACACTACACTATTGATATACACAGAAGTTGCTATTGCTATCACATGGCTATTTTCAATCCCACAATGCATCACCATACTTCATAACGTCACACTTTTACATATCCACCCCACCCAGGGTGTTATTCAATGCACTTTGACTGTGATTCCTATCTGGAACAGGAGTCAGTTTTACTTTCACCCCGTCACATGCACAGCTTTGATGATGGTTCGTGTGGTATTGTTCTTTGCATTTGTCATAGACTTTGCACCGGCTTAGAAATGTTTTGCACCAAGCTGGCACATTTGGAGTTTCTCCGAATGTTGTGCATTTGCAAATAGGCAGTAGCATATCAAAACACAGTCATGTATGTATATACATTAATCCATGCTACAATTGAATTTTGTTTTAAAAGGAATCATGTTAGGTGATTATCATGTTTTGAAGCAGATGTTATTCTGTAAACTTTGGAGCTGATATCTGTGAAATTCTTCATGTTTGTGTGCAACCTTTTTGTGAAGATTTGTAATTCTAAAAATGTCTTCTTGCATGATCATCAACCTTATCTGAACAACTACAGCTAAAACTTGCAGAACACTCAATTACATAGGATACAAACACCTACTTGGATACAAATACCTATTTTTTCCGGTTAAGAAAACGATATACATACACGTATTCATCAAACAAATTATGCATTAAAATACATGTTTTGTAACTGGAGTATGTACTAGATGTGAAGTTATGTGTCATTGCTTACAGGACAGCTTCATCAGTCTGGGTTTCCTGCGACTGTTCCGAGCAGCCCGTCTCATCAAGCTGCTGAGACAGGGATACACCATCCGTATCCTGCTCTGGACATTCATCCAGTCATTCAAGGTAAGATACCTTTATCCAGTCATTCAAGGTAAAACAACTTCATCCAGTCATTCATGGTAACACACCTTCATCCAGTCATTCAAGGTAACACACCTTCATACCCCAGTTATTCAAGGTAAGATATCTTCATCCCCCAGTTATTCAAGGTATGATACCTTTACCCCCCAGTCATTCAATGTAACATTGAAGATAAGATACCTACAACCAGTCATTCAAGGTGAGTGTCCTTCATAGTATGTATATGGTTAAAAACAAAATTGACTAATATCTTGGAGAGACAGTTTACACGTAGATGAAACATTGTTGGACTGTCGATAAGCCAATGGCTTCCGGTTTATCTTCTTTGGATGGCAATCTTGTTCAATCTTTTCTTGCTAAATCATTCAAAGTGAACGTCTGATGATATGTTGTGCGTTCCAGGCCCTGCCATATATCATCCTGCTCATAGCCACATGTTGTTGTATGTTCCAGGCCCTGCCATATGTCATCATGCTCATAGCCACGTGTTGTGTGTTCCAGGCCCTGCCATATGTCATCCTGCTCATAGCCATATGTTGTTGTGAGTTCCAGGCCCTGTCATATGTCATCCTGCTCATAGCCATGTGTTGTTGTATGTTCTAGGCCCTGCCGTATGTCATCCTGCTCATAGCCATATGTTGTGTGTTCCAGGCCCTGCCATATGTCATCCTGCTCATAGCCATGTGTTGTATGTTCCAGGCCCTGCCATGTCATCCTGCTCATAGCCATGTGTTGTTGTATGTTCCAGGCCCTGCCATATGTCATCCTGCTCATAGCCATGTGTTGTGTGTTCCAGGCCCTGCCATATGTCATCCTGCTCATTGCCATGTATTGTTGTATGTTCCAGGCCCTGCCATATGTCATCCTGCTCATAGCCATGTGTTGTGTGTTCCAGGCCCTGCCATATGTCATCCTGCTCATAGCCATGTGTTGTATGTTCCAGGCCCTGCCATATGTCATCCTGCTCATTGCCTTGTGTTGTGTGTTCCAGGCCCTGCTATATGTCATCCTGCTCATAGCCATGTGTTGTATGTTCCAGGTCCTGCCATATGTCATCCTGCTCATAGCCTTGTGTTGTTGTATGTTCCAGGCCCTGCCATATGTCATCCTGCTCATAGCCATGTGTTGTGTGTTCCAGGCCCTGTCATATGTCATCCTGCTCATTGCCATGTATTGTTGTATGTTCCAGGCCCTGCCATATGTCATCCTGCTCATAGCCATGTGTTGTGTGTTCCAGGCCCTGCCATATGTCATCCTGCTCATAGCCATGTGTTGTGTGTTCCAGGCCCTGCCATGTGTCATCCTGCTCATAGCCATGTGTTTTATGTTCCAGGCCCTGCCATATGTCATCCTGCTCATTGCCATGTATTGTTGTATGTTCCAGGCCCTGCCATATGTCATCCTGCTCATAGCCATGTGTTGTGTGTTCCAGGCCCTGCCATATGTCATCCTGCTCATAGCCATGTGTTGTGTGTTCCAGGCCCTGCCATATGTCATCCTGCTCATTGCCTTGTGTTGTGTGTTCCAGGCCCTGCCATATGTCATCCTGCTCATAGCCATGTGTTGTGTGTTCCAGGCCCTGCCATATGTCATCCTGCTCATTGCCATGTGTTGTGTGTTCCAGGCCCTGTCATATGTCATCCTGCTCATTGCCATGTGTTGTGTATTCCAGGCCCTGCCTTATGTCATCCTGCTCATAGCCATGTGTTGTTGTATGTTCCAGGCCCTGCCTTATGTCATCCTGCTCATAGCCATGTGTTGTGTGTTCCAGGCCCTGCCATATGTCATCCTGCTCATAGCCATGTGTTGTTGTATGTTCCAAGCCCTGCCTTATGTCATCCTGCTCATAGCCATGTGTTGTTGTATGTTCCAGGCCCTGCCTTATGTCATCCTGCTCATAGCCATGTGTTGTGTGTTCCAGGCCCTGCCATATGTCATCCACGTGGCTACGTGTTGTTGTATGTTCCAGGCCCTGCCTTATGTCATCCTGCTCATAGCCATGTGTTGTTGTATGTTCCAGGCCCTGCCTTATGTCATCCTGCTCATAGCCACGTGTTGTATGTTCCAGGCCCTGCCTTGTGTCATCCTGCTCATAGCCACTGTTTTTGTATGTTCCAGGCCCTGCCTTATGTCATCCTGCTCATAGCCATGTGTTGTTGTATGTTCCAGGCCCTGCCTTATGTCATCCTGCTCATAGCCATGTGTTGTGTGTTCCAGGCCCTGCCTTATGTCATCCTGCTCATAGCCTCGTGTTGTATGTTCCAGGCCCTGCCGTATGTCATCCTGCTTATAGCCATGTGTTGTTGTATGTTCCAGGCCCTGCCTTATGTTATCCTGCTCATAGCCATGTGTTGTATGTTCCAGGCCCTGCCTTATGTCATCCTGCTCATAGCCATGTGTTGTATGTTCCAGGCCCTGCCTTATGTCATCCTGCTCATAGCCATGTGTTGTGTGTTCCAAGCCCTGCCGTATGTCATCCTGCTCTCATAGCCATGTGTTGTATGTTCCAGGCCCTGCCTTATGTCATCCTGCTCATAGCCATGTGTTGTGTGTTCCAGGCCCTGTCGTATGTCATCCTGCTCATAGCCATGTGTTGTTGAGTGTTCCAGGCCCTGCCGTATGTCATCCTGCTCATAGCCATGTGTTGTTGTGTGTTCCAGGCCCAGCCGTATGTCATCCTGCTCATAGCCATGTGTTGTATGTTCCAGGCCCTGCCGTATGTCATCCTGCTAATAGCCATGTGTTGTTGTGTGTTCCAGGCCCAGCCGTATGTCATCCTGCTCATAGCCATGTGTTGTTGTATGTTCCAGGCCCTGCCGTATGTCATCCTGCTAATAGCCATGTGTTGTTGTATGTTCCAGGCCCTGCCGTATGTCATCCTGCTTATAGCCATGTTGTTCTTCATCTATGCCATCATTGGCATGCAGGTAAGTTGTTTTCTATCAATCAGTTGCAGTTAATTCCTTAATGCCCTACTGAACTCTTGATACTAAATAACCTGGCAGGGTTCAATCTAGGACCCATCCAGGTCGTAAAAGGTTGCCATTTTTTGGACAACACTGCACCAATGGTGCGGCATGCCAGTGATTGGTTGCAGATCAATTACAGTACAAGTAGGACCCCTCCAAGCAGCCACCCCTCGAAAAAGGCCACTCTATCACCAACTTTTTTTGCCTGATCTACACATCTGTAGATGATCTGCCTAACCTCTGTAATCATACCACCCCTTAATCAGGTTACTTTATCTCATTCACTCTTTAGAGAGGTTCTACTGTAATATTATATGAAACATTTTACAAAAGCTCCTTAGTCTTGCAATATAACATGAAAACAATACAAACTCTATCCAAATGTTTTCACATGACATCTGTGTGAATGATATCAGAGTGAACTGTAGCGGGAAATTATTCTAGGAGAATACATATCTTTTATGTTGCTGTTAAATGTAAATTACCTTTAATCATACAAATCATATTAAACCAAAGCCATATATACCAGCATGAGTCCCAACACGGCACTTGAATAATAATAGAAATGAATTCAAATTATATTCAGCATCATTGTTTCTCACAATTGTGAGTAAATTAATTATAAAATGTCACCATCATTGTTTGTTACCATTGTGATAAAGAGTTGTAAAATGTCATCTGAAATTAAATATAAAATTGTAACTCTGAGAATACTGTTTACATTTTGCAGCAACATAAAAGCAACATATATTCTCCTAGAATAATGTCCCACTACAGTTCACTCTCCACGCGTGTACAGTCCTTGAGTAAATATTTATAAAGGCCCAAATAATTTCGATTTGGTTGCACCAGTTTTTAAAGTATTGCGTCATTGGCGCAAAGGCGTGTCCTAGATTGAACCCTGATGTTAACATGGTGAACGCCCTTTATCGTATTCAAAACCATAACCTTCATTGAGTTACAGCTACATACTCTTTGTACCCCACATCCAAAGCCTCCCTAGACCCATTGCCACACCCATATTCCATTGACCACGAGGGTGTTTGGCCAGTGAATATTGAGTTTAGAGTGTCATTATCTCGATAAATACGACATGTTAAAGGTTGTCTGATCGTTTCTGTCGTAAAATTGCGCTATATAAACGGTGAATGTTGTTTGTTGCTCACAGGTCTTTGGGAACATTGCTCTAAACCCAAGTACAGCCATCAACCGACACAACAACTTCCGCACCTTCTTCCAGGCTGTCATGCTTCTCTTCAGGTCTGTGTCAGTGGCTCACTGGACATACACACACACACACACACACACACACACACACACACACACACACACACACACACACACACACACACACACACACACACACACACACACACACACACACACACACACACACACACACACACACACACACACACACACACACACACACACACACACACACACACACACACACACACACACATGTTCTCAAATTTGTCCATGTCAACCTGCTTATAGATGGCACCATATAGCCCAGTATCGTTACCAGAGAGACTACTAGATGTGCCCACCATTTAGGAAACATCTAAATTTATATCAGATAAAATCATATTTATTATAAAAAAAAAATTTTATGTCGGTATATTTCATAGGCTAGTTAACCAGTGACATTTTTTACCGATTTATACATAATTATTTACTGGTTAACCAATGACTTTTACAGAGAGTATTTGCACAGTAATTGCCATGTGGCTGAACGCTTCCCAGAGAAGTTGAGTTGGTGTTGAAATGAACCAGTCTGCCAGGGGGTGAAGTTTAAAGTACTTTGATTATTACCAAGACAAACCGCACTATATAAGAACTTTATAAGAATATATAGGAACCCATTATCTTTTTAGGTGTGCGACAGGAGAGAACTGGCAGCAGATTATGTTGTCATGCATGAGTGGCAAGTTGTGTGATGAACTGTCGTCCAACAGAGGCAAGAACGAGTGCGGCGTCGACCTCGCTATCCCCTACTTCGTCTCATTCATCTTCTTCTGCTCGTTCCTGGTACGTCCACCTTGTCAATACACTGCTCTCCTCTTTCTCCCTCAAGTCTGGGGTGAGGCTGGCATCGATACCGGTTGCTTCTGAGATGCTTGTTTACCTCCAATCACCCCTTCCAGATCTGTTAAACAGTCAGCACTATGTAGTTTTCTAGCTTTCTATATCAGTTGTCTGAGCTACATTATAACAAATAAACAAGTAAAGAAAAACGTGTATACGTGTTTGCAAATAGATTGGGGAAATATAACATCCACAAATAAGATTCAGTATAGTAGGAGGTTATACGCAGAATTTCGCATAGACAATTTCACAGACATACATGAAATCCTTCAGTGCTGACGACCATGCCTGTTTGTGCTACCAACATGACTGTATTGACGACCATGCCTGTTTATGCTACCAACATGACTGTATTGATGACCATGCCTGTTTGTGCTACCAACATGACTGCTGACGACCATGCCTGTTTATGCTACCAATATGAGAGTGATGACCATGCCTGTTTATGCTACCAACATGAGAGTGATGACCATGCCTGTGTTTGTAGATGTTGAACCTGTTTGTGGCTGTCATCATGGACAACTTTGACTACTTGACACGAGACTCGTCAATACTTGGGCCACATCATCTAGACGAGTACATCCGAGTGTGGGCTGAATATGACCCAGGGGCCACGTAAGTGTTCACACAAGTCTATCAGCTTAATATGACCCAGGGGCCACATAAGTGTTCACACAAGTCTATAGGCTTAATATGACCCAGGGTCACGTAGGTGTTCACACAAGTCTCTGGGCTTATAATAAGTAAGTGTTCAAATGTTGGCAACTAGACTGAATGCTGTTGGGAAAATATAACACCCACAAGAAGTATTATTCAGTAGAAAGGTACATTATATGCAAAATTGTAGATTTTATTAAATGATTTGGTATGTGTGGGCCTATTATCCGGGGCCCATGCATGGAAGTATTAAAGGGGGGGTGAAGCACTTGAACAACCATAGCCCAAACATATTAACATACCATTTACAGTATATATCACCCTTATATGATGGGCGAAACGCCACGGTAATCTTGTAATATCCTTTTTAACTTTGCCATTATCTTCGCTGGGCGGCGCCATATTGCTCTGCGGGGGGCTCAGCGGCAGAGTGGTTTGAGTACGAGCTCCTGGCACCGCGTTCACACAGTAAAAACCTCTCGGAAAAACGGCCGAAACGCATGGAAAATCGAATAAAAAGAAAACTGGTGTGCACTGGATGGCTCCTGGATATATCAACTAGTACTACAAATGCAAGGAAAAAACTTTTGATCGACTTCCCAGGAAGAATTTGCAGCGGAAAATGTGGTTGCAAATGCGGAAATTGCCGTGTCTGCCAGCCGCAGGCTCTGCGAGTGAGCACTTGTCCGATGCAGATAACAAGACAAAAGACTATGTGATGAGCATGGACAGACGGTGAGCATCAAGATGTCATTCTTAGTCAAAGATACCGTTCCATCTTAGATCTTTTTTTTCGCATATGACCATGCATCTACAGACTATTCTGCGACAAGGAAACATCAGATATCAGAGGGCAGAGCGATGCGTAGGAAGCGACGAGCCGAAACCAGGTTAGTAAATTGGATTACCGTTACCATTGTGACTTATCACTACGATTACAATATAGTTCCATCCCAATAAGCACAGCTGTGCTTCAACGTCAGCATATATATGACCCACAGTAAATCGAAATGTATGAATACAATAAAGTGCGAGTAAGTGTTAATAGTTTGATATAATTACGAGTGTTTTCCAATCCGCCGATTTATATTCGACGTGATCATACGACTGATACGTACCGTCAATACGTGGCCGTACTCAGAACAATAACAATAACTCAGTAAGTGCTACAGGATATACTGCAACCTTATAACATGGGCCATGGCGTATGTACTAGGCAAAATTATTCAAGAAAATAATTTGATATTATTTATTGACAGTCATAATAAGTCTCATACTCGTGTTCTAAATGCCTAGAGAGCAAGCAGCAAGTGTAAGGCTAAGCCTGGGGGGTTAGATGCATGGGAGAAACACGACCAAAAGACAGTATAGACTATAGTGCAACAGAAGCCTACTGTTGCTGTTTACATTTCAAATTCTTTATGGAAATATTTAAAATGTACAAATACTTTCATTGTGATTAAGTGCAAATGCAGTTACAAAAACTGTTTAAAAGTGTTTAAATATTTAAGTAAAATGCATTTCACCCATGCAATGTCTAGCTAGCTGGAAAGGAAACTTACTAAGGCATTGTCATCTACCCAGTTGAACACTGTCAGATTACATGTCTGCTTTCTATAATGACACTTTACAATTTCTGTCTGAATTCTTGTGACTTGACAATAAGGCAAAATTATATAAAATTAATTTTCTTTATTGATCAGATTAAACCCCACATGTAATAACCGGAAGTTCATAGAGATGTATTAATTACATTTTATTCTAAGTCGACTGATAACACTGTAATGAATACCGTGGGTGGAGGGGGCAACTGTCAGCAACCCACAATAGTATTAGTACAAGCTATACATATGAAGGAAATATATCAGGCATGGGGTCAATTCTGTTTTGTCCATTCCAAAAAATCAGTTCTAATTCCGCCTTGCAAAAAATCAATTCCAAAACGTTAAAATCCTAGGCTAAAGAAAAATTCAAATCCAATTTGTTTTAACACAGTTTTATTTGTCACGTGTGCACAATCATATTTAATTAGATATGATTAAAAAATTATTGTTCGTTAAATGCACACACACACACGCACGCACGCACACACACACACACACACACACACACACACACACACACACACACACACACACACACACACACACACACACACACAGATATATCAGGTTTGCCATATAAAAAACTTTAAAATGGCATCCAGCCATTTCATATGTACATTCTGCTGCGACACCTCTCCTGGATTTTTGCTAACAAAACCAGACATTTTGGACAGCCCTGGACAGTTGGGTCATTAATCTGAGTTTTGAACAGTTTCCCCTGTTTATATCGGGTCCAGGTCATTTGCCCCCCTTCCGGACATTTGCCCCTTTGTCACTTGCCCCCCAGACATTAGCCCCTTGCCTTATTCAAAATCTGGACATTTGCCCCCTGTCTATAGCTTCTGGATTATTTGTAAACAAAATTAAGAAATGTTTTTTTAACTTATTTTTTTATTTCTGAACATGAATTCAATATATATATTACCCTAATTGCAATTAATGTTCTTTGTGCAAGATCAGCCAAGTAAATTACTTTATGTAGTTGGAGATGATCCTGTAATCAAAGGATTATCTTTATTGCAATTGTGGAAGAAGCCAGTGACATTAGGACCTGGACATGTTAGGACAATTGAGGATATTTGAAAGAAGCCATCTCAACAAGGTTTCTTTTGAATTGCATTTACCATGGAGAGTTGGAGTGAATCCATTTTCCTATAAAACTGGATGCACAAGCCAGAGTTGTCAGAATTCACTTATAACTTCACCATGGAAATTACTACTAGCAATTGAGGAGTTCATGTTTTGAGTGTCATTCCTACACCAAGAAGGGGGACCAACAAGATTACTCTTCATTGGGAGTGAAGCCAGCGTCGATCCTGATCATGCAAGGGTGCTGTGGTCACTGATCTGATCTCCAGATCCAGAATGTGATCAACAAGACTGCCTGCAACCATGATGGTGACACGGCACAGATAGAAGCTGCCAAGGTCCGTGAGGACCTGAAAACTAAGGCAGCTAATACCAGGGGCACTCCAAACCAGCTGATCTCTGACTCGTTACTGTCCACCACTGTTTGTGGAAGCATCACCCCAAGAACCCATCTTCCACCACTGATCTGACTATCAATGATACCTGGAAAACAACTGGTGACAAGATCATCTCATACACACTCCAGGGGATAGGCCATTGCATTAGGCTAAAGTGACTTTGACTTGTCATTGAATGTTATGTTATTGTAGTAATAATGATAAAACTGCAAACTGATTTTCACTTGTCAACTATCATGGAAAAAAGGGGCAGATGTCCGGGGGGGAGCAAATATACTAGGAGGCGGATTTATATCGCTATCAGTTGTGGTATCATTGATATTTCATCAAATTTACTGGAAAGTTTGAGTCTTCAACATCCTAATCTCCAACATGTATTCTCCATGGGGACATTTTTAATTACTACAAAGGGCAAACCCTACAGCCACATGTAACAGCATTGTACAGGTGACCAGTGACATGTTTAGTATGGGAAACTTGTGGGCTGAACATTAGGCTTGGATAAACAAGGGGCTGCATTCAAGTGGGGCAGGCTTCCTCTCTCACACAAAGGGAATGAGCAGGCAGGTGCCCTTAATTGGCAATCTCTGTAAATAAACCTTCTACACTGAGAAAGAAAATGAGGCCTGAATGGTCTGATTTTGGTTTTACTGTCTGTTACAGTAACTTAATATTTCTTTTTGATGCAAATGCTTGATTATATTGTTCTTGGTCACAATGTTTCAATACCAGAGTAGACAGTGTCTATGCTGTAATGTTGACAACTTCCTGGCTGTTACCAGATTCAGGGTGACATGCTAATAGAAGACAAATATGATTTTAAAAGTAATATAAGTAAATATCAGGGTAAATATTAACAGTATCAAGTCAATAATTCCAACAAAATCAATTCCAATTCCCAAAAAATAAATTTTGGAAAAACAAATTCAATAAAAAAAAAATTTTTTTAGTCAATTCCAATTCCGGAACTGGAATTGAGGGTCAGTTCCAATTCCGGAATGGAATTGACCACATGCCTGAAGTATAATCATAACAATATCTTGTCTCTGTGTACTACAGCAACAGTCATGAACAGTATAATTGAATTGAAACAAGCTTATGTCTGTGGGGCTTTTGTCGGGAGGGGCTTTTGTCCATGCACCATACTATCTAGCAGATGCTTTCAGTATAATACCTAATAATTATATATATATTTACATATATACATACATATATATATATATATATATATATATATATACGTATGTGTGTGTGCATGCAGCATTTATAAGGTAAAGATGTCACAAGCATAGATCTGCATTTGATCCAATAACAATATTCATGCATTATGTTATCTAAATCGAGTGTCAGATATAAAATAAGGAACCCCATAGAAAGTGTACCTATGGGTCCATATTTTGTTATGGAATTTGGACCCCTTATAGAATTTTGACCTCCCTGGCCCATTGAAAACAGTGCAATGTTGATTAGATAATATAATGCACTTTGGAGCTAGGATGCTACAATTTTGGTTACATGCGTTTGGTTATGTTACCAGTGGCATTCGTCAAACTGACCAAACAGATTCATTAAAAACATTAAGAGATCAGTGAAAGACCCATTGGTTGAATTAACATGGCTCCATAGGGAAAATGCTTTTCCCTGTGGTTGATTACTTTATACATTCTATATGACACTGGCACTCTTATATTCTAAAAATAATATATACAAGAGAAAGTTTCTCACATTGTGATTCATTTTTATTATGCAAAAGATGAATTTTGTAAAATGTTCAAGTCACTGTATGTGTAATCTTTTCAGATGAAGGATTCACCATTGGTTCATACAAGTACAGGTACTAGTTTTGAAGCATCCAGCACTACGGGTGATGCCGTCAATCTTTACATTACGGATGTCACCTTTAGTGCCATCACTGCTACTACTGCTGTGGCACAACATACAACTGATGCTGAAACGCAAATCGATCCGGTAACGATATTTCAAGTGCGACACTTCGCGAATGCTGCTGTAGTCACGGATGACATTATTGCACCAATGAACGTTGATCATGACTACTCCTATGTGAAGCTTCCATCAGATTCAGTGAGAATAAAGACATTGGTGCAGATGATGCACACTATGTGATAACAGCGACATAACCGAGGGTGACTCAAGCAGCTCCGACACCTATGAGAAAGAGAAGAAGTTTGTCATTCGTGAGAAAAACTTATGTAACTTTTCTGCACCTGCCACACACCAAACAACCATAAACTGTGACACAGGTTGTACTCATGTCTGATCTATCAGCCTAGGTCTTTCGGATACTGGGGTGTCTGTCAGGAAAGTGTGCTGATTTCTACCCCTGGATGAGTGAAAGGTGAATTGAATATGTTAGGTGTACATGTACTATGGACTTTAGCTCGGCCTTTAACACCATAATTCCTGTGAAGTTGTTTGATAAACTTGTATCTCTGAATGTGCATCCTGCCATATGTCACTGGACTCTCAACTTTCTTCTTCACAGGCCTCAATCTGTCAAGGTCAAAAACTCTCTCTCCAAACCTGTTATTCTTAACACTGGTGCCCCACAAGGCTGCGTGCTTTCTCCTTTCCTTTTCACTCTCTTTACAAACGACTGTGTATCTGGTAACCAATCTGTTCGCGTGGTTAAGTTCTCGGATGACACCACTGTAATTGGCTGTGTCAACAATGCTAACGAGTCTGTGTATAGAGAGGAAGTTCAAAGACTGGTCGGCTGGTGTAAGAACAACAACCTGGTACTAAACATATCCAAAACGAAGGAAATGATCATTGATTTTCGCAAAAAGAAAACACCCATCCACCCCCTTGTCATTGACGGTACTGAAGTTTTACAAGCCGACTCTGTAACATTTTTGGGTTCGACTATTTCTAAAGATCTTTCCTGGTGTAATAACACGATTGGCATCATTAAAAAAGCACAAAAACGCATGTACTTCCTTAGACACCTCAAACGATTCGGCTTATCTCAAGCAATATTAACACGTTTCTACCGCGCAGTTATTGAAAGTGTCTTGTCATTTTCTATCACTGTCTGGTTTGGTCGCGCCAGCCAAGATGAAATTAATCAAATTGAATCAGTCGTCAAGTACGCCTCTAAACTAATCGGGTTAAATATGCCGTCCATCAGATCTCTTTATCTATCTCGCAGTTTGCGCAAATCCAAGCGCATTGTACAAGACGAATATCATCCAGCCAACCATCTCTTTGAACTCCTTCCCTCCGGTAAGCGCTACCGTAGCATAAAAACTAAAACGACGCGATTTAACAATAGTTTCTATCCTCAAGCGCTGAGATTTTTAAACGGAGAGCCATCATAAATGTCTTGCCTCTGGTAGGTAGATGCAATGTCGCCTTTTTAATTTTTTATTTATTTATTTATTTTTTATTTTATTTTTTTTTAATCTTTAATTTTTTTTATTTTTTAATCTTGCAACCTATTATATTACTCTCGCTTGTTTTCAACTGTTTTTAGTATTACGATTGTGATATGTAATGTTTAGTTCCGTGTGTGATTGGGTGCATGAGTGTATGTTTGTGCTAACGCCACAACACTACAAATTCCTTGTACTTGCTACTTGGTAATAAAACGTATCTTATCTTATCTTATCTTAACTATCAGTCAGAATAAGTAGTGTATTGGTGTATATTTACTGCCAGTAGTGTATTGGAACAGATGGTTGGTATGCAAGTACTATCAGTCAGAACAAGTAGTGTATTGATACATATGATTGGTGTACATTTACTATCAGTACAAGTAGTGTATTTGGTAGAGAATGAGACGCTTGGTTTACATTTGCTGTCGGTAGGAACAAGTAGTAGATTCAGTCAGAACAAGTAGTATATTGGATACACATGATTGGTGTACATTTACTGTCAGAAGAAGTAGTGAAATGGTGCAGATTCCAGAATGAGATCATTGGTGTACATTTACTGTTGGTAGGAACAAGTAGTGTATTGGTATGCATGATTGGTGTACGTTTACTGTCAGTCAGAACAAGTAATATTGTTACACATGATTGGTGTACATTTACTGTCCAATCAAAACAAGTAGTCTATTGCCATTGGTACAGATGATGATGGTGAAACAGTTAAAATGCCTTGGCTTTATAAAGATTAATTATTTCCTAAGCTAAACTACCAGTATATTTGATAATGTTGTGGCATAATAATGATGTGTGTAACTGTGATATCCATGTTCCAGGTTGTATTTCCCGGTGGTAAGAAGTCACTGTTTTTAGTCAAGCCTTATTTCTTTGGTAATTGTTTTTCTATGTGAATAAACTGTTGATATATTTTATGTTGGTCTCAATATAAATGAAATTGTGTGTAGTGACATGCAAGATGCTGCAGGTAACATTTTTGTTGACAGAAATGGGATATGGATAAGAAGGCATTCACATCATTCAGTTATTAATATTTTAGTGGGAATTTTTGTAGTTTTCCAGGTTGTTTTTCGACCTGCTGCATACTGTGGGTGCCTCACAATTTGTCTATATCAGATTATCAGTACACTCACCTGTGTCAAGTCAATCTCCATAGCTAAACTTTCCATCAATTCAATTTGGTTCAGAATAGACATCACAGATCCTTCCCACATCGCAGGATGGGATTACTTGTCTTGCCTTTCCTGAGCCTGAAATATAATTTGTCATGGTTAGTTGATAGCACTAATTCCATAATTACCATAATAGTTGCAAAACTGTGAACATTACATACTGTCAGTAGTTAATTATTGTTATTTAAATGATTACATTGCACCAAACAACAAGGTGTGGTGTGCTACAGAGAGGGGTGATTACAAGTACGAATATTAACGTAATCATGATTACAGTAATTACTGCAATCACAATTACTAATGTAGTCATGATTACAATCATTATTACAATCACGATTACGGTAACATTTAAGAATATATATATATTCACATAATGAATTAAATAAACCCTCATGTTATTATTGTCATCAATGTTATTCAACAACAAATCAAACCCAATATTAAAATACAGTCACGGTACACTTCATTAGATTACAAAATAAAGAGAAAAGCCTGCTTGCATTGCCATTGTAGTTCGGACCTCGGGCTAGGTAAAAGAAATATGCAGAAAAAATATGATTATTAAAATGGCAATGATTCGATAACAATTGAATTACTGACCTGCTAGCTATAGGGCGAATCGATGAGTCGGCACGCAAATCATGCAATGACAGCAGACCAACATCTAGCACCGCTTTGTTTGTGCATATCACTACAAAATCATCGTCTTCGCACGGTGATGCAAGTACCAACGCGGTCGAGCACACGGTGCTGCATAGCCATAGCCTAGCCCTAGGCATGGTAGCTTCCTCGGCGCAGCATGATGACTCAACGTAAACGTGCGCAGACATCGGGACGCAATTTCCACAGGTTCACCACATCACATTACCTAGTCAGGAATCGTTGACAGTCAAAGCGCTGTTGTAATTTTTCCTGAATCAAACGTCAACAAAGCCAAAGGCGAAGCCGACCTGGAGTCTGGAGCGTGACTCGCACACTCGGTGACATTTTACGACTGTCAACGGTTGTTTCCGTGTGGCGTGTTGAACTAGACTCTTCGTCTGTGGTTTCCATTTCTCCAAAGATAGACAACTATTACGGAAGTTCAGTAAACCACTAATCGCTAGTAGCAGATCTGGTAAAACTGTCCCAAGCGATGCATCCATCTTGTCAACAAGTAAAAAATAGTTCCGGTATTCCGTTATCGCATATTCTCGTTGGTTAGCATCTCGTGTGTTCGAGAAGTGCGGCATTTTCCACGATTTTGTGCGTGTTTTGTTGTAATTTCTTTAACTTTTTTTATTTGGAACGAACAAAAACGCTATTTTGTTGACGTGTGTAAACACTTGTATATATAACAGAGACCCATATCTTTTTTTTCGCTCCAGAATGCCTATTTACGAAATAAATCGCAAAAAATCTAAAATTTACATTGATTAGATATACGCGACTCAAACCACTCGTTTCGACAACAAAATGGCGATACGCAGTGATGTATTATGTCGATTTTTGTCTCGAACAAAATCAGTTTTTCAGTTTATCTCATAAATTAGCAGGTATCTGTCACCATTAATGCATAGTTAGATAATATATATTTAAATATACGGCATAACACAAAATTGCTTCAGTTCCCCTTTAATGTTGTAAATGTGATACATGAATATACATGATAAATATATTCCCACAGTTGTAGTAGACATTGAGAGACTGGTGCCGTGTTGTTGCAGTGGTCACATCCAGTATGCTGACATGTACGAGATGCTCAGAAATATGGAGCCCCCTGTTGGCTTTGGAAAGAAGTGTCCTTACCGGCTCGCCTACAGGGTAAGTAGTGGGGACCCTTTCTTTACCACCAATTCATTTTTAATTCCTGGTGATTGCACTGAAGTTCTTGATTAGGGCCTGATTGTCCCAGCTTCTTACTAAATGAAAATCTAAAGGGAGTTGAAAATATTCAGTTTAATTCAATTCAACAGCTTTTTTCCAGACTCAGTAGAGCACAAACATGCATCCTACATGTGAATCTGAAATCCATACGTTATTGTTAAGCAGGTATTGAAATTAATATGTACTCATTTGCAGCTATATATATATTTGATACCGTTGTCACTGTCAAATATTCAGATATAATAACATATTCCAGTGTTCACATGTTCCACATGAAAATCACAAACTGGTAGCCAGTATATCCATTATATTATAATTATCTGATCTATTAAATCTACACATAAATGTATATACTAAGTTCCTAATTACAGATTGACAGTATTATACATCAAACAGAGTTCATAAGAAACTGGTGCTTTTATCTTTAGATACTCATAAATAATTCTCTGTTGGGGTGACAAACCATAAATTACACATAAGTGTTTACTGTTGCTTTGACTGTTGTGTCTTCAGAAACTGATCCGGATGAACATGCCTGTGACAGAGACTGGCACAGTTCACTTTACCACCACACTGTTCGCCTTGATCCGAGAGTCACTCAGCATCAAGATGGGTCCAGGTCAGATGTTCCCTCAGTTCACTTACATAGCGCTGCATCCAGTCCTTGGGACCATTCGGAGCAATCTACACTTCACCCCCTTGCACACGTGATCATTCTAATGACAATCTACACTTCACCCCCTTGCACACATGATCATTCCAATGGCAACTCAACTTCTCTTGGAAGCATTCAGTCACACTGCAATTACTGCAATACACTGTTTGCCATGATCCAAGTGCTGCTTGGCATCAAGATTGGATGAGGTTATTCCATTCCATAGAATGACCAGTAAACTTGTGACTTCACAACATATCGGCACTGAAAACTCTTGTAGCTTGTCAATATGATCGTGTCAGACTGTATCATTTAATTATAAGTCCACGATACATAACAAGGATCAGGACCACTAGATTTAAAGTTTATCTGACATCACAGCACGACACAAGAATGACAGATGGTAGAGGAAGCTGCTGTACATGCGTAGCAGTAGTATCTCTCTGTAGTTACCAGTTCTATCTTGATGGATACAACAGTCGATGGCATTGAAAATTATATGTACAATATCCTGAAATCAAATTAAACTTTACAGCTGAAGAAATGGACAAGAACGACATGGAACTGAGAAAAACCATCCGGACACTGTGGCCAATCCATGCAAAGAAGATGGAGAATTTGCTTGTGCCGCCGAATGAAGGTAATCCTGTCATCTATGTATTGCTGGCTTCCACTGACTACAGTTTGGGGTGGTGTTGCTCTCATTTGTATAGCTTGTCGCTTGTATTTGTAGTCAACTTACAATGCAGTTCTACTCTGTGCAGGTCACAAGAAGATTTAATTTGTCTTAAACCCGATTTACATTTCCAATGTGTGGGCTAACATGATGTTATGCGATATCGCGCTGCCAAAATCAACCGTGTAGACACTCACGCTAGGCCGATAAGCAACACCAATTTATGGAAGAGTTTTATCAGGAAGAATTGGGATTGGTTCTATGTGATCCAACAGTTGATCCTGATTATAAAGCAGTGAGAGAGAGAGATTTATTAAGATCAAACTATGAGCATAAGAGTACAGTTATAAATACGTGTCAGTTGTGAATAAAATGTTGATTGATCCACGGAGACCTGCACCAAGACTTGAAAGATCGCTGGCGTACAGGCCATGATGACAGTTATATACAGTTACTTATATTTTGTTAACCAACTAACACTGATATTATAAATAGTAATATATCATTCTATATGTAACGAATATTCTGAGTATAAACACTGATCAAAATTTGCAATAGGATCATAAATGAGTGCCACAATCAAATATCAAAAATTAACACCACTAATACTAATTCACACTAACATAACACTAATTAACACTAACCAAACACTGGCTGATCAGTGTCTATACAAGTTGTTCATCAAAACACACACACTACTTTGTTGCATGTTTTTGTGCGACAAGATATCGCCCGACATATTGTTGCAAAGATTGTTCAGATAAATAGACGTCTTTTTTATCTTGAAAAGTTGCCATACCACCAAATAGTCGTAATAAGGAAGTTGATCTGATTGTCAGAGTTGACGTATCAGAAGATGACGGTGGGCAAGATCTACGCGGGTCTGCTCATTGTAGAGAACTGGCGCGCATACAAACAGGCCAAGAGTAGTGGCGTCATGGTGGGTACTGCACTTAGTGATATACAAACATTGATAGTGCTTGCTGTTAGAATGGTAGACACATAGGGCCACGGTCCAGTCACACTTAGTCTACGTGTAGGAAGGTTCTGCAAATGTGTTTACATCAAATAAGCATTCATCTTCTGTTCATTTTCATCTTCGTGGACATTTATTTTGGGTATTTCATCCCTTGATGCCAACCCTTTCAATTTTATCAGGAGGCTCCCATTTGCATGGTTAACATCCTGCCTTTATAATAATTATTTGCTGTTCAAATATCCCAATAACATCAAAATTTAATATATATTTCTAATGATGATATTTCAGTAACTTTTATTTTGTCGGCTCTGCTACAGATACCACTTTAATCTGTTGTTTTCTTGCAACTTTTATATGTTGCAATACATTCCACTGCACTCAAGCAGTTCTGTGTATATTTCGTTAGAAATACATAATTTTTTACAAACATTTAATTAGTATGAAATGGATTGAGTTGAATTGGATGCGCATGAGCTTGACACCAATGTAAGTTTATGTCATGAACCATATCACATTTGACACATTACATTTTCTAGTCATCACTACAATCAAGTGACCCATCACAGTAAGCATACCAGCCGGTCAATGCCATTTGTTCATCTCTCTTTCAGGAAAAGACCAATAAGGAAGAGGTAGATTTACTAAGCACTATTGCACTGTGTCTGTCTGTCTGTCTTCGTACAAACCTTCATGTGCACGTGTTTTCTGGTGCATTTTGCCATTGCGCACGGGCTGAGTTGATTCTGAGGATGCACTTCACTCTGCCGGTCACGCGGCTACAGCGATAAAGATAACTTGGCAAATGTTGCTTTTATTATGCAACTGGTCCTATGCATGCTGCATATTTAACCATGTCTTATAAATTGTTGAATGAATTCTAAATTCAGTAATGCATGCAATAAATATGGCAAAATAATACTTGTCCAAGAAGTGGTGATTTTGTCAATGATTTTTCATTGATTGTCTAAATTGCTTGTATCCCATCTATTCACTGGGACAATCTTTGACAAATACATAAGAGAATGTGGTGTCAATAAAGTAAGTTGACACCATTGTTCTATATGCGAGTTCTTCCTTTCTGATGGTGTCAATAAAGTAAGTTGACACCATTGTTCTATGTTCTTCCTTTCTGGTTGCTTCTATGCTGCTTTTGGATGTTTTCGTTAAAATTTTTTACATTTGTTCTCTACTGTTTGGTATCTTTGTGACTTTGGTCATCTGTCTTTTGAATATGGTGGTGACGTACAATAAAGAATGATGGGTTTTTTAATAGAGGAATCTGTGATGCATTAATTAAACACATACCCGTTGTCAACATCCATATACAAGCTCTGTACATATATATATATATATGTATATATATGGTTTGTTCTGTATCTAATTAATTATCAGTATTATTCTGCAATTTGTGTGCATTGTTCATCATCATTGTTCAAACGTCTAAATTTGTACACAGATTCTATTGTAAAAAACGTATATTTTATGTAACATATAGTTTTCATGAAAAGGTGATGTATTCATCATTTTATAATTCAGCATTTATCCAGTTTTGTCCACAGCTGTCATTTATCCAGTTTTGTCCTCTTGTCCACATCTGTCATTTCTGTGTGACGTGTATTTGCAGCAACCGTCACTGTTCAAGCGTCTGATGGGCGTCATGCGGGCATCAACAGGCCACTCAAGTCAAAGTCTCAACTCTGACAATTCTGGTGACGTTGAACTCGGAGTGAATGGTATCCACAGGTAAATGTCCACATTGAACACTGGAGATAACTGTTAGGTTTGTCAACATTTCCCTTCAAAATCTCTGGTTGAACTGTATTTTTGAGTAAGTAAATTTGATACGTAGTATTATGTACTGTAGTCACAATGCGTTAACATAAAAACCCATTTTCCAATTATATTCTCAGAGCTATTGACACTGTATTTGGCAAAAATATATACCTACTGGTATCTGAGTAGATGAATTGCTCAAACCACTGATTAAATTAAGAAATACGTGTCAGATTATTTGAAATCATAATAATAGTTAAAAAAAAACAACTGTTAAAAAATATTTATTTTCTCTGACTTTATTGATGTGATTTTGTTTCCATGACATTTTTCTGTGACTATTTCCTACATTCCAGTAAAACAGCTGATGCAGTTATGAACATGACTGATAATCAACAGTTATTTTCGAAGATGTGTTGACGTGAGAAAATAAGTGAGAAGAAACAGTAACAATCTGACTATTGATGTAGTGCGGCTGTTAAGAGCACACAACGTGGTTACTCTCTGTACATGAGTCCTGTGTTGGTTACAGTGTATCTGGTAGTCCAGAGAAGGGTGGCCCAGGAATGCTGCAGGGAACAAGCAACAGGAAGACTGTGACAGGCAGCCAGGTGGGTCCACATGACACAGTCGCCCCCCCCCCCCCCATCTTCTGGCTCCCAGATCTTGGCTGTGCATGCACAACTACTTAGTCACTAGAGTAACACAGGTCACTGAATGTATATACACATGCACTGCTCCATATGATAGAGGCTTGCTGAGTCTACCACATTTTTACTACATCTAACTGTCTTACAGACAGTATATTATTCATTTACCGGTCTTGCTAAATACTCTTATTTTTATTCAGATCTGTCCACTTTGTACAGGTAGTGCATGTAAATGAACACTCTGTTTTAGCAGTCAATGCAAGGATAAGTATTTATGTTCTTTCACATTGTCATGGCTGTTGACAAATATGTCATCTGTCACCACAGATGGACAGAGTTAGCACTGCAATAAATTTCACGTGTTGGCTACCGTTATTCATGTTGACTCTATCAGATAGAATCATGACTGTCATATCCACTAAAGCAAAGCAAAAGGGACCAGTAGTGTCAAGTAGGTGCTCTTCTGACAAGATGAACATGCCATGTTTAGGGTGGTGAAGGTATCAAGGACATCAGTTGTAGATTCCTACAAAGTAAAAGATCTGCAGCTCATTCAGTTAGCAGTGATATCCATATTGTTTTAGGCATTCATAGCATTCCCCTCACTTGCGCACTATGCTTTATTTTGTCATTTGGCAATGGTAATGATAAATTGGGGAAGATACTTTTGAGTTTGAAATGAAAATAAACTCAACATTCTATGTTATGCTCTAGCGATGGTAATGACAGTGTCAGCATTGTCATGTCATGCTCTTGCGATAGTAATGACAGTGTCAGCATTGTCATTATGCTCTAGCGATGGTAATGGCAGTGTCAGCATTGTTATGTCATGCCAGTGTCAGCATTGTTATGATGACAACAATTGTATTTGTTATTGCAGTATATAGTGCATCTATTCACTAATATGTTTCTGTTGACATCACCTTCGCATTGGTGTCATGTCATTGGTGTAATGTCATTGGTGTCATGTCACTGTAGACAGCACCCAGTGATGTCTCTATACGGTTTATTACAGAGACAGAGTATTAAGCACTTGGGCTTCCTCAACCCTGCCTTTCTCCTTAGTCCTGAACTATACGAACCAACATATGACACATACTCACTTCAGGTATCTAACAGGTGGCGGGCTCATAGACATAGCAACATACACTGGCGGTGGGCTCGTAGACATAGGGACATACACTGGCGGTGGGCTCATAGACATAGCAACATACACTGGTGGTGGGCTCATAGACATAGCAACATACACTGGCGGTGGGCTCATAGACATAGGGACATACACTGGCGGTGGGCTCATAGACATAGCAACATACACTGGCGGTGGGCTCATAGACATAGCAACATACACTGGCGGTGGGCTCATAGACATAGGGACATACACTGGCGGTGGGCTCATAGACATAGGGACATACACTGGCGGTGGGCTCATAGACATAGGGACATACACTGGCGGTGGGCTCATAGACATAGGGACATACACTGGCGGTGGGCTCATAGACATAGGGACATACACTGGCGGTGGGCTCATAGACATAGGGACATACACTGGCGGTGGGCTCATAGACATAGGGACATACACTGGCGGCGGGCTCATAGACATAGGGACATACACTGGCGGTGGGCTCATAGACATAGGGACATACACTGGCAGTGGGCTCATAGACATAGGGACATACACTGGCGGTGGGCTCATAGACATAGGGACATACACTGGCGATGGGCTCATAAACATAGGGACATACACTGGCAGTGGGCTCATAGACATAGGGACATACACTGGCGGTGGGCTCATAGACATAGGGACATACACTGGCGGTGGGCTCATAGATATAGGGACATACACTGGCGGTGGGCTCATAGACATAGGGACATACACTGGCCATGGGCTCATAGACAGAGGGACATACACTGGCAGTGGGCTCATAGACAGGGATATACACTGGCAGTGGGCTCATAGACATAGGGACATACACTGGTGGTGGGCTCATAGACATAGGGATATACACTGGCGGTGGGCTCATAGACATAGGGACATACACTGGCAGTGGGCTCATGGACATAGGGACATACACTGGCGGTGGGCTCATAGACATAGGGACATACACTGGTGGTGGGCTCATAGACATAGGGGCATACACTGATGGTGGGCTCATAGACATAGAGGCCCACACTGGCGGTGGGCTCATAGACATAGGGGCCCACATTGACGGTGGGCTTGTAGACATAGGGACATACACTGGCGGTGGGCTCATAGACATAGTGACATACACTGGCGGTGGGCTCATAGACATAGGGACATACACTAACGGTGGGCTCATAGACATAGGGACATACACTGATGGTGGGCTCATAGACGTAGGGGCCCACACTGGCGGTGGGCTCATAGACATAGGAGCCCACACAAACGGTGGGCTCATAGACATAGGGACATACACTGATGGTGGGCTCATAGACATAGAGGCCCACACTGGCGGTGGGCTTACACAAATACACTCTTCTTCCAATACAGCTCATGGCTCTGTGTGTAGTGGACTTAGACAAAGTCTCCATAGGTGGTGGGCTTGTATGAGAGATATACTTTTCTTAGAGAGTGATTAATTTGTGAGAGGGGTTAGATTAGTTAGATACACTTTCTAGACCTGGTGGGCTGAGAGAGATATGTGCACTAGATTTGTGGGCTTTGATAGACACATCAGATGTGGTGGACTTAGAGCTGTTGGCTGTAGGGCTTAAAAAAATAATTGGTGGTGGCATTTTCAATTTTGGTGAAATGGTGATGGTGTTTTGTATGAATATGGTATTGACAGTTTTGCTTGTGTTTTAATTAGAGAATTTGCAGTAGCAGCTAGAACCAATACATGCCTGGGATGTAGTGTATCTGGTAGTCCAGTCTGTCGAGTTGTGTTGGAATGAACAGGTTTACTGGGGGATGAAGTGTAAAGAGCTTTGACTGGATACCACGCTGTATAAGCATACATTTACATTTATATTGCACAGTATCCAGTCCTTAAGACCTGACAAAATGCTATATATTTTGCCCCTTGGTAGACCCATTCTGGGAAGCGCAACTACCATACTTTTTGTTTCACACTTTGAAATTAAACTGACAAGATGTAAGAAAATGTTGTAATATTTGTTTTGTATCTGTTATGAGGATGGACAATATTGTATGATGTGACCTCTAATAATGGCAAGAAGTTTAGATTGTGTCAAGTCATAAAGTGACAGTATAGAAGTAGAACATTGTCTGCATTCATCCAGCTGGTTACATGCACTGAAGTCTATCAGTGACACATACAATGTCCTAGTTTGGTGACACTCCACTAAACTAGCACATTCTTGTCACTGTCATTATGACAAGACGTCATGTTGGAAGACTACTTAGGAGAGTGTTCAGTGCTGACACTGGCATGTGATGTGTGTCACAGGGGATGGAGATGAAGAATGTGAGGTGGGGAGGAGGAGGAGGAGCAGGAGGAGGGAGCAACTTGACTTCTTCCTCAGCCAAGCTCACACAGGATGAGGTACGTCTCACCCCACATACACTCTACGTCTGTCAGTCTTGTCTAAGGTCACCAGTACATGGTTTCATCTATATGTCTAAACACACACAGCTGACTTGATGTGTAAACACACCTCACATGTACACGCACGCACACATACATACACATACACACTCACACAGGTGACATTGGGTCTTGTTGTAGTGGTTGGGGTCTTCATTACCCCGCTCAAAATTCAAAGGTATCCGGCACGAGAAGATAATTATATCAGTAGCTATTGTTAGCTCAGTATGTTGAACTTAAGATTAAATTAGGCCTGACATGGTGGAATCATTTTTTATTCAGAAATGATGTTCACTGATGATTCTTAACCAAAAATACAGAAGAAATACAAGTTTTTAGATTTTTTTGTAAAGCAACTTTGAAAAAGTCCTTGCTGTAGATTCTGGTTGCTGTTTGTGTGTGGAAATGTTTCTTTAATAATTGTAAATTAGCTTTTCTTTGTAGTTGATGCATAAGGCCACACGCGATTCCTATAAACCATATATAAATACACAGACAAATGCACACACGTGAAGCTGTTGACAGACATAGCGTCCATATTACACATTGGTTGTGTTAGTGCACTCAGTACTAAGTCATTGTTGTCATGTTGCAGTTACATTGAAACTCTTATTGAAATATCTGTGCTGTATATCTGGAAGTTAACATGTTGGCATTTTTGTTTTGGTCTGCTTTACAAAATAATAGACATTCTGAATAGAAGATACCACATATAAATAATATAAATTATAAAACTATTATATTTAGCAAATTTATGTTGTCAGAAAACAAATAGTGAAGCAACACTTTTCCAGATATGCCCCATTTTCAACAAAACCATGTTATGGTTCCCTCCTCAAAGTGGTTTTATTCCTCATCTGATTTCAAACTCTTCGCAAAAAAATTAACCTATCTCTTGTACACTACAACATCCTAGCTCATTTGTACATTTGCTATTTTATTTTGGTGTGACCAGAGGATACATTATTTTTAACTGGCTCCGGTCAACATACGCTGTTCACACATTCTCAAGTTACCCGATCTCACGATCAAGGTCAATTCTTTCAATGATTTAAACAAAAAGATGCATTCTTTTATTAATCCAACTGTGCATATTACTTAAAGTATTTATGTCCTACATATTACTTAAAGTATTCATGCACTACATATTACTTTAACTATTCATGCACTACATATTCCTTAAAGTATTCATGCACTACATATTACTTTAACTATTCATGCACTACATATTACTTGAAGTATTCATGCACTACATATTACTTAAAGTATTCATGCACTACATATTACTTAAACTATTCATGCACTACATATTACTTGAACTATTCATGCACTTTGATTTGAACATCAACGAACCTGATTCGCGATGGACTAAATCAGTTGAGGAGGGAATTTTAATGCCACATTTTAATTTTCAGCAGATGTGCACTTACAGTGCTAAACTGATGCAATGTTGAATGACAAGGGTGTTTTATATGTTCACTATTGCTCTCCAGTATCTTACGTTTCTTTCTCAGTCAAGTCTCAGCAGTTTCAACGACATCTGTATGACATATTCCATGTATGCATGCACAAATATAATTTATCTATTATATTTGTGGCAATATTTTCATGGTAATTCAGAGATATCGTAAACTTCCATGAATAGCTACAAAGCCTAGGTTTGAAGCATACATGCCATAAATAATAAAATGGCTTACTATTATTAAGATGTACGTGAGATCTGACTAAGTCTTTCCAGACATATCACCTTGTTGCCACACTTCACTTTGATGAGGCTCATGCGTAAGAAATCTGTTGTATAATTTCTCCAAATCTTTTGCGGACTCACAGGTATTTCTCGATTATCACCCACCCCACCATGTTATGTAGACCAAGACTAGTCACTAAGTTGCGTTTCTGTCACCTGTCTTCAGTTGTCATCGCATGTGTGTGTTAGGTCCCCTGCAGGCGATGACCGTCCACGCCACAGTGCACGAGTCCGTGTAGCAACGAGTTGTCTCATTTTTAGTTTGCATTATGGAGCCAGGACGATAGTGGAGTGTAGTCTTGACCTGCCTGTGTGTAGACTTGATGCAGAATGGATGTGCTCAAGACGCTAGTGGCTATAGTTCATGTTGCCTGTGCGTGTGTGTCGAATGCTTTCTCACAATCAGTTGTTCGCGTAGGAAATGTAACATACGCAAAATATGAGATTCTAACAAGAAAACTAATGACATATGTACAACTGCACTTGTTAGTATCCAGTCTACTTTATGTTTACCTACTAATTCAGTCAAATGTGAACTGCAATTACATGTTTACATTCACTAAACCTATCAGTAAATCTCTTGGACATAGGGACATGTTTTAATTTGATAAGAGCTTCAAATTGGAGACGTGATATTGAAATGACAAAGACATAACACAGGAGTGTGTCACTGTTTGTTGAAATGACAAAGACACATGACACAGGAGTGTGTCACTGTTTGTTGAACTCACAAAGACACATGACACAGGAGTGTGTCACTGTTTGTTGAACTCACAAAGACACATGACACAGGAGTGTGTCACTGTTTGTTGAACTCACAAAGACACATGACACAGGAGTGTGTCACTGTTTGTTGAACTCACAAAGACACATGACACAGGATTGTGTCACTGTTTGTTGAACTCACAAAGACACATGACACAGGAGTGTGTCACTGTTTGTTGAACTGCAAAGACACGTGACACAGGAGTGCGTCACTGTTTGTTGAACTGCAAAGACACATGACACAGGAGTGTGTCACTGTTTGTTGAACTCACAAAGACACGTGACACAGGAGTGTGTCACTGTTTGTTGAACTGATAAAGACACATGACACAGGAGTGTGTCACTGTTTGTTGAACTGACGAAGACACATGACACAGGAGTATGTCACTGTTTGTTGAAATGACAAAGACACTTGACACAGGAGTGTATCACTGTTTGTTGAAATGACAAAGACACATGACACAGGAGTGTGTCACTGTTTGTTGAAATGACAAAGACACATGACACAGGAGTGTGTCACTGTTTGTTGAACTCTCAAAGACACATGACACATGAGTGTGTCACTGTTTGTTGAACTCACAAAGACACATGACACAGGAGTGTGCCACCGTTTGTTGAAATGACAAAGACACATGACACAGGAGTATGTCACTGTTTGTTGAAATGACAAAGACACTTGACACATGAGTGTGCCACCGTTTGTTGAACTGACAAAGACACATGACACAGGAGTGTGTCACTGTTTGTTGAACTCACAAAGACACATGACACAGGAGTGTCACTGTTTGTCTTCTTGTTTTCCATATTCATCTGAATCAGCTGCTCAATTACACAAATGTTATATATAAGAAAAATTTAACATAGTTTACATAGTCAAAATTATTTGTTATTGAAACAATATTGATAGTTCAAAACTAGTAATAATAACTGGAATACACCATAGTGAGTAATTAGATGTATTCACTTATTATTTTTCTTAAACCTGTGATTGAATGAGCTGACTGTTTTAGTGTTAGTAAAGACAGAACAACTAAGAGTGATAGTTCTTGCGCTGTATACTGTTTTAGCACATATACAGTTGTGTTGGGATGATGACTATCAAAACATCGAAGTATTATAACTCTGCATACTGCCTCACCATAGCACTAACAGAACCAACATGTGAAACCCACAAACTTTAGATGCACTTCACATTAAACAGAATGGCTGAATTCTACAGAAACGGATCAGGTATTGGAACTGCAGTCTAGCATCATACATGACAGTCAGAATGTAAATGAAATGTCCAATTTTATGTGTTGCAAAAGTAAAACGTGTTGGTATGTATATGCCAAAATCAGTGGCTTCTTTAATTTGCCATGAAAGCCAGATGAAAACAAACCTGCCCATATGAGGGATCATCTCAATACACTGACGTATGAGGGATCATCTCAATACACTGATGTATGAGGGATCATCTCAATACACTGACATGAGGGATCATCTCAATACAATAACTTATGAGGGATCACCTCAATAAAGTGACATATGAGGGATCATCTCAATACAGACATATGAGGCATCATCTCAATACACTGACATATGAGGGATCATCTCAATACACTGACATATGAGGGATCATCTCAATACACTGACATATGGCACTACACGAAACTGAGGTTATTTAAAGGTTCCTCCTCAACTCAATTTTACGATAGTTTCATTTCAAATTCATTTTGTGAAAAATCAAACCTACCTAGTACCCACTGTAACATGCTAGTTCATTTGTGCAACTTTTTTGTATAGTTATTGAGAAAACATCAGACAAACTATTAAATTACTTAATGTTTGATTAAACGTTAAGTCAAGTGAAAATGGAAACGATGAAAGCCCACGAATGTTACCCTTTGTAACTTAGTCATGTGATCGGCGAGAGGACATAATTATGTCCATTGTTGGCCTTGACCTGCATATTGTTTACCATTTTGGATATCCACTATTTTGAGCCTTACCAGATATAACGAATGAAGTAAATTTTTCGATTACTTTAGTGATTTGTGATAGGCTAAATTAATTGTGTATGGAGTTTTAAATTTTTAATTACAGTGACCTATGAGAATGTCATCTTTCTTCCTGCTGTAATCATCACATACCATTCATATTCAGCCATCAACACATGACTGCTGTTTGACTTAAAGTCAGCACCTTTTTGAGCTGTCATCAGAAGATAAAATGATGTTTTTAGGACAAATCCATGCATGTACAACAGTACATTAAACAATTGCTAATGCTCCATCCAGCAATGAAATTTTTTGTAATATGTCATGTCTTGAGATCATCATCCGTAACACTGACTAAAATCTAACTGTGAAGTGTGAACAGAGCAAGGTTTAATGTTTTCTCTGTAAATGTAAAAAAATATTATTTATAGGAAATGTGATATATATATATATATATATATATATATATATATATAATTGCTACATTAATAGACATATTTCTATTTTCTAAGAAAAATATTGAAAATCAATCAGTATTTCTTCTGATTTCTTGGGTGCCAGGTGGGTGTGTTTTATTGTTCAAAATAACCTTTCCATGTTTCAAAGTGGTACGATAGAAAACACAGTGTCTAATAGGAGAATAACATCATTTCTCACATTGATAAATTTTGGCATAGCCAGAAAGCCTTCAATGAAGCTCAGTTTGTGTACATACACTTGACAGTGTACAGACGTACATTGTAGGCCCATACACATAACCATTAGCAATATTAATTGTATGTGAGTAGTTTCTCCTCCATATATAGTGGGCCAATCCCCTAACACCTATTTCATTTGTCAATTTCTAATATATATGTTACCAGCAAATGTCACTTTCATTGCAATTTGTAGTAACATATTTATTTCAATAAAAGGATATATTACAAAACACCCTTTACGACACCCTGTTACATACAAACAGAAACTGTGTCAATGTCAAAAAGCCTATGTGTAAAACACTCTCGAATACATTTTCTTCCCATTAAATGGAGTCACATAGGCAACTTTTAGACTCTACAGTTCACTGAAATGAAAGCATGTGACAGTGAATCCACCTGGAGAACTTAAAACTCCAAATTCACTTGTAGGTGACAACATCTCATAGTCAGGGAAGGCATAGTGAGTGAATATCTTTGTACACTAATGACTGACTCTACACAGAACCAGCATCAAAGAGTGTCTTTCTTCTTTCTTTCTTCTAGCTAAAAAATAAATTCACATGTTCAATTGTTAGAATCTCAATTCGAATCAGATTGATTGAATTGCCCCTATCGAGCTGGGACTCCAGAGTGACACTCCACCATTAGGTTGACACTGCACCAGCATGGTGACACTCCACCAACATGGTGACACCCCACCATCAGGGTGACTCTCCAACATCAGGTTGATGCTACAATCGGGGTGACACCACCAACAAAGTGACACTCCACAACAGGGTGACACTACCATTAAGGTGACATTCCACTATCAGGGTGACAGTTCGTCACCAGGCTGACACTACACAATCAGGGTGACGTTCCATCATCATTGTGACAATCCACCAGGGTGACAATCCACCAGGGTGACAATCCACCAGGGTGACATTTTACCAACATGGTGACACTCCACCATCAAGGGAACAGTACAGTCAGGGTGATGCTCCACCATCATGGTGACGCTGCACCACCATGGTGACACTCCACTAACAGGTTGACACTCCACCAACACGGTGATACTGCACCACCATGGTGACACTCCACTAACAGGTTGACACTCCACCAACACGGTGATACTGCATCACAATGGTGACACTCCACAAATAAAAAAGCATAACATTACCAACATGATGACACTGCACAGGGTGATGCTCCATCATCATGGTGACACTTCATCACGGTGACACTCCATCATCAGGGTGACAATCCACCCATAATCAGGGTGACATTCAACCAACAGGATGACACTCCAACAACAGGGTGACACTCCATCCACCACCAGGGTAACATTCAACCAACATGGTGACACCCCATCCATCACCAGGGTGGCGCCTCATCCATCATCAGGGTGACACCCCACCCATCATCAGGGTGATACCAACCTATCATCTGGGTGACACTCCACTCACCATTAGGGTGACATTCAGCCAACAGGGTAACACCCTACCCATCAACAGGGTAACACTCCAATAACCATCAGGGTGACACTATATCCACCATCAAGGTGACACTCCATCCACCATCAGGGTGACACTCCATCCACCATCAGGGTGACACTCAATCCACCGTCAGGGTGACACTCCATCCACCATCAGGGTGACACTCCATCCACCATCATGGTGACACTCCATCCACCATCATGGTGACACTCCATCCACCATCAAGGTGACACTCCACCCACCCAGAGTATAGTGCATATTGTTTGAGCAATACAGGCTAACAGAAATGCCACAGTGATTCTTGCTACAAATAGACAATAAATGAGGCATGTACAGTTAGAATGAATGTGGTACACTGAGCATGCTCCAACATATCAAGTGTGTAGACACTAGAAACACCATGGCACACAACAGGCCAAGTCATTGTTGACCATAGTTGTAGGTCTTAGACTGCATCGTGTAGTTAACATAGGTCTGTAGATTGCTTGAAGTGTCATCTTGTAGAGCAAACATTTATTTACTTGTTCAGCAACTATGATAAAGTGATTATGATATATGTGAAGTGTAAATTAAAATGAAATTTTTTAATCTATGGAACGTACTATGATGAAAGTGAAACATGTTTTCATAGTCAAAATTGTATCTACTTTGTGGAAAACAGAGGAAAGTTAATTTTCAAGATGTTTTACCACTTTTCAAATAGCCATGTATAGCCATCGGATTAAAAATTAATTACAATTATTAATTACTAGTAGCCAGGAATTGTCGCTGTAAACTTACAGCTGCTTGGAAGTTATAAACAGTGGTGAGATAACGTATAGATAATGTATCGAGATAATCACGAGCGAATCTTCTCTGGTGTACTTTCAGCTGAACAAACGTCCATTTTGGTTGGCCACTGACATCAGCGCCCTCCAGCAGCAGCAGCAGCAACTACACCAGGAACCACCCACACTAGGTTCCAAGCCTACGCTGCAGGCTACGCAGACAGTCACTAACAAATTTAACACCCCTCGCAGTGCCGGTGCCAGTGCCGTGGCTAGCACACCAAATGTGCTGCTAAAAACGAATAACTTGCAGCAGCAGCAGCAGCAGCAGCAGTCACAGAGTCAACATGACGTTGTGCAGACAGTGAAGGTGGCCAACACGACCACCTTGTCTCGGTCCTTCGGCTCACTTCTCAGCAACCTCAACAAATCAGTGAACACTGCCTATAACAGCATCATGTCGTTTCAGCAGCCAGACCTCGCGCCTGGCTTTAGGTCCCCCCAGCAGCAGCAACAACAACCGCAGCAACGCATGCACCAACAGCAGCAGCAGGCGCCGTCTCCTGCTATTGCCCGAAGCAGTGCTGCTGGTTACCCGCCAGCCGGGCAGCGGTTTAGTCCAGCGTTTGCACGTTCACCAGTTGAGTCGAGATCACCATCGCCGGGCCGCGGACTTGGCTTCTCTGCCGCTGTCAGCAACATCTGTGACCAGGCCCACTCAATCGCAGAGAGAGACCGTCACACAAACACCATGGCACGCCTAGGTGAGTAAAGAACACTTTATGATTTATAGACTCTATCTTAAATTGTTCAACTAGCTTTGGCGTCAATTGCTCTCTGACTTGTGGGAGTAAGTCAGTTTGACAGTTTGGTTGAATTAATACTGTTGATGCTTGACTGTATTTTGTGTGTTTTTGCCAAATAAATCACGCAAACTATTTTTTTTATGTATTGTCAGGTTACCACTAAATATGATTGGATACAGTTCTCTGCAGGTCTTCATGTTAATATGTTATTGTATTGTTTGGCATTGAATTTTAACATTATTCATTTATATGAAAGGGAATAAAACAAAAAATCATTGAAATCATATTATATTACATCTTGCAGTATATTTCCATTACCACCACACCGAAAAATTCATTAGAATTCAGTTAATTAATAATTCCAAATAATACTCTGTTCTACCGGCCTGGCTCGATTATGAATATTTTTCCTTCATTTATCAGCAAGCTTTGATGTGACTTCACTGGTGACATGGAAATGCAATGAGACTGCAACTTTCCATTCATTCACCTAAGTTTATAGCAATAGCGAGTGTTTCGAAGCGAGCATCAGAATGGTCTAATGTGCAGCATTCGGTTGTAATACAAACAGTAGTAAAAATAGAGTGAAATGTAGTTCGTTTAGATTCCCTACGCAGCCATCTTTGCTAAAGAAATGGATCGTGAAAATGAAGCCTGCAAACTTCAAGCACAAAACACAGCCAGGCTTTGCTCGGCTCACTTTGTGTAAACTTGTTTCGACCACAGCCCGGAGAAGGTGGCAGCCCTCGGTTATCCTGCTGCTAAAATATCTTTGAAAGGGGATGATGTGCCAACATTATTCCCAATAGAGGAAGCTATCAATCTGTAGAACCTGAACACAGGCAGCGACATGGACAGCAACAACCGCGGCGCTCAGAGGCAAGCAGGCCTCGCAAACAGACTGTCATTGACACTGTCTTACTTTCTGGCATAATCAGATCGAAAGATACTTGCTAAGCTGTTCTGAATAAACTTAATTCTAAGGTTTTTCTGCAGTATTACTAGCCTCCATCGGTTCAAAGTATGACTTGCCACCATCAGTTCAAAGTATTACTTGCCACCATCGGTTCAAAGTATTACTTGCCACCATCGGTTCAAAGTATTACTTGCCACCATCGGTTCAAAGTATGACTTGCCACCATCAGTTCAAAGTATTACTTGCCACCATCAGTTCAAAGTATTACTTGCCACCATCGGTTCAAAGTATTACGTGCCACCATCGGTTCAAAGTATTACTTGCCACCATCGGTTCAAAATCGTAACATTTTACTTGGTATTCTGAACATTGCCATCGGCCACCACTCGCCATTGTGACGCAAGTGAAACTATACTGAAGCAGTGTACAGAAATCACTGACCATCTCATTTACTTCAAATTTTACACCCGCTTTGCGAGTAAGACACATTAAACATCTAATTTTACCTATATATATATATATATATATATATATTTTTTTTTTTTCTGTAACATTTTTATGTTGGCAGATAGTACATGTGTTAAACTTTGTGTGTACACCAAAAAAACATTTTAGCTATTGCCTTGTTGTTATTCCTTTGTATCAGCCTGACTCAACAGTACACATTGTAATTCTTTACACCACGCATAAGGGTCACTGGTCGTTTTGAACTTGCATTTAAGAAAGCTATTCTTTTTAATTTAGTAATGATAATGTACCATTGAAGTGTCTTATGTTAAAGTAAACTTTCCAATGTGTTTCCCAAACAGTGATATAGGCCCCTACAATAACTGCTCGTACCCAAACTTACTTTGTTTGTTAATGAACCCATTTTATTGTTATACCCGATACCAAGCTCTCACACCAATATTTCAATACTACCGGTATATATTAATGATTTTCCAAAATTTACTTTGTTTAGAAAGCAGAATCTCATTTATGTTGAATGTATTATTTCACAAAAGTTCTTCGTCCTATCCAACAAATTGTCAAACTTTAACTGGTTATGCCCGGTACCAAACTTTGTTATGGATTGAGACATAATAAATGAAAATAGTTCAAAATTTTTCAAATAAGTAAATAACAATAATTGTTATATATATTAATACTTTCTTATGGGATGTTATCAATAACACATCAAGAGAAACACATTTAGACGATTGTTCAGCATTCCACCAGACCTGTTACACCCCGGTACCAAGCTAATCACCTATTGCCAAAACGTTTCAACTAATGTCTGTTAGCAGGATAATATTTTTTATATTGTTGTCCTACATATATTTAGGAGCAGAGTAAACATCAGTGTTAGGATATTATATAGAAAACACCTCAACTTTGTTTTAAAAGATGGTTGTTACACTTGGCACCAAGGTATGGTGATTATTGTTACACCATGTACCAAGCCTTAATGTTGCTCAGCTAAAGATAAATTCTGACCACTTCACTCAGAGGTATCGGATGGTTGTTACACTTGGCACCAAGGTATGGTGATTATTGTTACACCATGTACCAAGCTTTAATGTTGCTCAGCTAAAGATAAATTCTGACCACTTCACTCAGAGGTATCGGATGGTTGTTACACTTGGCACCAAGGTATGGTGATTATTGTTATACCATGTACCAAGCTTTAATGTTGCTCAGCTAAAGATAAATTCTGACCACTTCACTCAGAGGTATCGGATGGTTGTTACACTTGGCACCAAGGTATGGTGATTATTGTTATACCATGTACCAAGCTTTAATGTTGCTCAGCTAAAGATAAATTCTGACCACTTCACTCAGAGGTATCGGATGGTTGTTACACTTGGCACCAAGGTATGGTGATTATTGTTACACCATGTACCAAGCTTTAATGTTGCTCAGCTAAAGATAAATTCTGACCACTTCACTCAGAGGTATCGGATGAAGGATGTTCAAAAGCTACTGCAGGAAATGCAAGATCTGTTGAGATGTCAGGGTGGAAGCAAAATGAGTTGGAAAATGGCTACAAACCAATTATGCTTGTGACACAGGGATGTACCTGCTGAAGAATTAAAGGAAATGTTTTCCAAGGAATATACTACTTGGAAAAGTATTTGTCAGACACAAAGAACTCATAAAGAATCAGTACCAAGTGGAAAACTTCAGGAGTGTGCACAAGTTCATGGTGAAAGGACCCTCCCAATATACAAGAACGTAAATAACTGTCGAATAGCACTTTTATAAATCAGTTCCACCATTTATGTATATTTCTTTAGGGTGTTAAAATGAACTCGGTACCTTGGTACCAGGCGTAACAATAGAGGGTAACATTCCTGACATGCACTTTCTGCCACTTAGTGAGATTTTAGTGAGAAACTTCATAATTTAAATGTTTAGACTATGTGTTTTATCATAGTAAAGTTTAACAGAGATTGGACAATATGAAAAAAACAGCCTTTCCCAAGCCAACTGTCAGACAATTTTGGAGGGTGGCCCATTAGCCAATTTTACCTCTATACAGTAATTGTATGTCATTTTTCATCATCGACAAGTTTCTTATTGCATGTTTTTTATAAACCGGTTTCACAGTTGGTCTTGCTATAAGCCCTGCAGGGTTTCACAGTTGGTCCTGCTATAAGCCCTGCAGGGTTTCACAATTCGTCCTGCTATAAGCCCTGCAGGGTTTCACAATTCGTCCTGCTATAAGCCCTGCAGGGTTTCAAAATTCTTCCTGCTATAAGCCCTGCAGGGTTTCACAATTCGTCCTGCTATAAGCCCTGCAGGGTTTTACAATTCGTCCTGCTATAAGCCCTGCAGGGTTTCACAATTCGTCCTGCTATAAGCCCTGCAGGGTTTCACAATTCGTCCTGCTATAAGCCCTGCAGGGTTTCACAGTTGGTCTTGCTATAAGCCCTGCAGGGTTTCACAATTCGTCCTGCTATAAGCCCTGCAGGGTTTCACAATTCGTCCTGCTATAAGCCCTGCAGGGTTTCACAATTCGTCCTGCTATAAGCCCTGCAGTGTTTCACAATTCGTCCTGCTATAAGCCCTGCAGGGTTTCACAATTCGTCCTGCTATAAGCCCTGCAGGGTTTCACAATTCGTCCTGCTATAAGCCCTGCAGGGTTTCACAATGCGTCCTGCTATAAGCCCTGCAGGGTTTCACAGTTGGTCTTGCTATAAGCCCTGCAGGGTTTCACAATTCGTCCTGCTATAAGCCCTGCAGGGTTTCACAATTCGTCCTGCTATAAGCCCTGCAGGGTTTCACAATTCGTCCTGCTATAAGCCCTGCAGGGTTTCACAATTCGTCCTGCTATAAGCCCTGCAGGGTTTCACAATTCGTCCTGCTATAAGCCCTGCAGGGTTTCACAATTCGTCCTGCTATAAGCCCTGCAGGGTTTCACAATTCGTCCTGCTATAAGCCCTGCAGGGTTTCACAATTCGTCCTGCTATAAGCCCTGCAGGGTTTCACAATTCGTCCTGCTATAAGCCCTGCAGGGTTTCACAATTCGTCCTGCTATAAGCCCTGCAGGGTTTCACAATTTGTCCTGCTATAAGCCCTGCGTGGTTTCACAGTTGGTCCAGCTATAAGCCATGCATGGTTTCACAGTTGGTCCTGCTAGTGCTATAAGCCCTGCACAGTTGGTCCCGCTATAAGCCCTGCATGGTTTCATGGTTGGTCACGCTATAAGCCCTGCAAGGTTTCACTGTTGGTCCCACTAGAAGCCCTGCACAGGTGGTCCCGCTACAGTTGGTCCCGCTATAAGCCCTGCAGGGTTTCACAGTTGGTCCTGCTATAAGCCCTGCAGGGTTTCACAGTTGGTCCCACTATAAGTCCTGCAGGGTTTCAAAGGTGGTCTTGCTATAAGCCCTGCAGGGTTTCACAGTTGGTCCCACTATAAGCCCTGCAGGGTTTCACAGTTGGTCGCACTATAAGCCCTGCACGGTTTCACAGTTGGTCCCACTATAAGCGCTGCATGGTTTCACAGGTGGTCACGCTATAAGCCCTGCAGGGTTTCACAGTTGGTCCCACTGTAAGCCGTGCAAGGTTTCACAGTTGGTCCCACTATAAGCCCTGCAGGGTTTCACAGGTGGTCCTGCTATAAGCCCTGCAAGGTTTCACAGGTGGTCCTGCTATTAGCCCGCAAGGTTTCACGGGTGGTCCTGCTATGAGTCTTGCAAGGCTGCCTAGGGATCACCTGAGTAAATGTAATGATTAATTAAATGAATAAGTTGGTCTTATGTAGAGTTTATTCCTCAACAAGTTGGTCTCATGTAGAGTTTATTCCTCAATATAAAGATAGGAAAGCAAGAATAATTCCTTGTATGATTGCTGAATAAACTTATCATTGTAGTGACATTTGAACGTAAATGTAAAATGCAACAACTGCGCAACCATCAGTACATGTCCTTCAATATCTATTCTTAGATGAAGTATTTGTGTAGTGAGCATATAAGGATCATATAAGGATCTTTTATGCTGCATTACACTAATGTTAATAATAATTGAGATAAACGGTATTATTTTACAAACTGGTGTTTCAAGTTTACATCTACTGTAGGCATGCACGCACGCACACACACTCACACACATTGTTGTATCATGTTGACAGGTCACAATGATGACGTCCCCCCACCGCCGCGTGGTCGTAGTCGGACCCGACGTCGCCCACCACTTCAGTCACAGCAGAAAGTGATGTCTCCCCAGCAGAGCCGCAACAACAGCCGTGAGCCGCTCTACCGTACTACATCCCTGGATACACGATCCCGCACCCCGTCTCCTCATGCTGCCAACTCCCCCACCCAATCCCAACTTGAGTATTACGGCTCGGTGAACCTGACCGACCGTTCCCGTAGCCCGAGCCCAGACACCGCCCGCAAGATGAAGACAGCGAGCAAAACTCGGAACACACGTAAGTTACCTGCAATCCCACAGAAACCCCACACGCTCAACCTTCCCAAGAAGCACCTGGAGAGTGGCACAATGCCACAGATGTTGCCTTCACCAACTATGACTAAAAGCGCAAGTAGTATAAACTTCCCTCAGCTCAACGCGTCGCCAACGCATAGACCTCACCAGCCAATGCCATCTAGGGGCAGGAGGGAACGTTCGATGTCGCCACGACGACGGCATGCATACAGCCCGACAGATGCACGTGACCTGGCGGACAGCATGTATGCAGCGCGGGACAGATCTGGACGCAGTGACCGACTCTATTCCAGCCAGATGCTCAACAATAGCAGTAGTTACGCTGACCACCGGTGCACTCCACCACACCGCCCTCCACATGACAATCGTTACAACGACATGAATCGCCGTGGTGACGACATCCAGGTGGTGCGCGTTGCCGGGCGACAAGTGCCGTCTGGGCTGCCCAATGGCTACAAGCCAGGGCAGGGATCAGGGAGGACTCCTGACCTACACCTGCGCAAACAGGTGCAACCAGCACCACCGCCCGACGAACAGAGCGACTCAGAGGATGAGGACTGGTGCTAGCAACCACCTCCCCGTCTTCTTGTCTAGAATACAAGCAAAACCAGTGCTGCTCAAACACACCCAGACGGTTGGCCATGCCCAGCCATTTGGCCATGCCCAATTGGTTGTCGTGGCTTGGTTGCAGTGACCACCTTTGGTCACTGCATCAGTGGCTGCTGTCATCTATTGTCTTCTGCTGTGCTGCCGTGCATGCATGCAGGTTTGTTTGTGTGTCCTACAAGTAGCACCCAGTGCTGCTGCTGGCGTATTCTGCTCTGTGCCATAGTATTTTGTGAATTGTGTATATATATGGAGAGTCACTGTGCAATACCACAGTGTGTACATTGAGTGAGGGCAAACAAGGTGATTTGCTTTGTTTATTGTGCTACATTTACATATAATGTCATTTCTTCCTTATTGTCATGGAATGTGTCAGTACATATATGTATGTCATCATAGACGATGTAAAATCTACACGTGTGTAATCTCATTGGATTTTGCAGGATATTCCCAAAGAAAGTTGCTAATTTTGGACACTGTCTATGTTTGAAACAGTGGGTACGTTTGGATGAATAAATCATCAGAATCAGCCACATTATAACTGAAACACAAATGTGAAGATCCACAAAGTGTTGCTTCCTATACACTGCTTGCTTCATACAGAATTCTGCAAGATCTAGTCAGGACAGAAAAGAAAAACACACACAAAATGATGTGCAGATTTCCAGGCACATTGAAAATTTGAAACAGGTGAAGAGAAGTATGCAGGCACTTGGTCCCTCCCCAAGTCAGCTGTACCTGGGCTAGACCCCTTACTGCAGCCCCTAAAGCACTGTCACATGTCAGCATGCTGTCTCATTTATATTTCTGCCTGGGTCTCGAGGGTTCTTGTACGTGTGATGTCTTCTTCTATGCAATTCTACAACATGCACATTGTACTAAGTCTGTGTGTGTTTTGTCTATACAGAGTGTACAGAGTTGTATGGCTAACAATCTGCTACTGGTGTACTGCCAAAACCATTGTGGCATCTCAACACATCATTTAACCCTTTATACTCCTTTTAAAATCCCTCCTCAATTCAATTTTTTTGCCCGTCTCTGTTCCTAACATATCTAACCTATCTAATATAAAATATGCCGTGCTAGATCGTTTCTACAGATCTGTTATTTAATCTTGGTTAAATCATCAGACAAACTACCGGTAGTAAATACTTTTTTACTGGATCTGGTCAAAATTCGGAAAAAAGCAAAAGTAGTCTATATACTATAACAGTGATATACTCTTGCAAGTTAACCAATCTAAGTCATTTTTTTTTTTTTTATGTATATGTTCATATTATACTGATTGCACACGACGTAAACTATTCACACACTGCATATTTTAACATCAAATAACCTGATTCATGATGGACTAAATCAGTTGAGGAGAGTTTTAACAAACCAGTTGTTGGTCTCGTTGACATTTGTGTTTTAACTCGCAGATCGAATGTTGGCTTCATGAGACAGTCATCTTGAAGCTATCAGACACTGCTTTCTGGTCTGAACGGCTGTTTCAGTGTCAAATTGACAAACAACCATTTCACCGAGATTCATTCATGCTTTGGCAGTACATAGAGAGCAGAAGGCCAAATGTTCATTATGAAACATAAAAATATGTGTAATTTATTGATTTATTTACAATTGGTACTCATGAGATGGTGTACAGGAAACTGTTGTTATATTTGTAATGATGTTTTGTTGTACAGTACATGGTTTATTGCGTACATACACGTACATTCCACACAGATGCTACACCTGTATTTACCTGAAGCTACAATACGTAGTAGTGTCTTGTCGTTTGAGGACAGTATTTCTCATCAGTTTCTGTTCTTGTCTGTGTTCACGTTTCATTGATGTCAGTGTCATTGATGTCAGTGTCACTGATCTTAAAGCTGATTCCTCAATTCAATTTTTGCTCATCTCAGTTTGCGCAAAATCAGAACTCGTATCGACTATGATGTGCTAACTTACTTGTACAAAGTTATTATTTAGGTTTGATTAAATCATCAGAGAAACTGTTTTTGCTCAGCCAAACAATAATTAATTTTAACAAGTATTCTGTAACATAAGGCTGGTTATTCACACTCTGTATTCTGTAACATAAGGCTGGTTATTCACACTCTGTATTCTGTAACATAAGGCTGGTTGTTCACACTCTGTATTCTGTAACATAAGGCTGGTTGTTCACACACTGTAGTGTAACACTAGGTTGGCTATTCACACTCTGTATACTGTAACACAAGGCTGGCTATTCACACTATTGCAAGTTACCCAATCTAACAACTAAATTTAACTCTTAAGATTTCAACAAAAGAATCCAATGTTACTAAACCAACTGTGCATATTTGAACGTCACAGTGGGCTAAATGAATTGAGGCAGTTTTAGGGATCCAGTATTATATATCTAATTCATTCATTGACTTTGAGCAATTTTGACTTAAGAACAAATGTAAGTATTCTAGTTAATAACTTCTCATGAAGAAACCTTACAAAGTCATGGTTTCTTACCAGAGTGTCGAATAACTTCACTCTGGATACAATATGTATCAGGCAAACTGTGGCATTAATTGTGTCGAACTAAGTCATCTTCATTTCCTCCACTGGAACTGAACTTTCTAAAAATTGCCGAAGTTGATACATTGGATTAGACATGTTTCATGTCATTGTCCACTTGGAGAAATCATTGGTGATACTGTTGTTTGACAGCTGTGACAAAAGTGCATCGTTTGTTGTCACGGTCAAGCCATCACAACTTATGACTTACAATTTATTTAAGAAACATTCCAGATGTTTGTGTAATTATATTTATTGTATAAAGCCTTCTTTGCGTATATGCTGTGTTTTCCTGTGTCAGTATTGAAGCTGTTCACTCTAGTGGCATCCAACAGCCACTCTTTGGTGGTGTTCTCAACGTCACACTTGTGTAAGTATGTACATTCAAATACAGTTTCTGATTTACCTAGTCTCGCCTAATCATTATTTCTCAAGTTTCAAGGAAATGTAAAGTCCCTTGCTCAATTCAATGATTTTTCCTTCATCAAATTCCAAACATCATCCAGTTGTATTTGGGTTGTACAGAACTGCACACAATGTTTGGGTAATTACAAACCAGTATTTGTGGTGTATGTGAAAGGAAAGTTCAATACAAGTTGGCTGCCATAAAGTGGAGAAATCCTCAAGAAAAATTCACGATTATACTGCACACACACAATCCTTGAACGCTTCAGCTCAATAATAATGAAATAATATTTAAAATATAAAAAAGGTGTTCCTGTCCATGCCACATCTTCATTCACCCTCAACACTAGTTTCAGTGAATTCCATAGATCTTCACCACTTGAATAGCTCCGCTACACCACATTAAGTTTGAACATAAACACTAGACAATAGTGAAACATCCACCAGTCTTCCATCCCAGCTGAACCATGCACTGTATGGTTTCCAACAAACGTGCAGTGCGAAGGAGTGGGTGTCATTGGCCTCTACAAAGTGGTGGAAACTAATAAATATAGTGCTAAATTTTAGGTAAGTATGATAACTAATAATGTGCTATTGAATACTTTATTGAATTTCTACACGCTTGTGATGTAAAATGTTTGTTAAATGTTTATGTAATTGTGTGCCTTCACTCCTGAATATCTTGTTTTCACGTGGTTTCATTTCTGAAAAAGGGAGTGTTTCTACTTGGTAGTGTACTTTTATTGGAAGCTATGCGGTATGTATGGATTCCATGGTGTGCCTAGGATCTTGCAAAGGGAGTGGACCAAGCGTAGTCACCCATGCTATCATGTAGCGGTGCAATCCAAAAAATACAGAACAAATCAAAAAGTTTAAGGCAAGGGGGAGCCATGGGTCAATGGCTCCCCTTAAATATGTCCGTCTGGATTATAGTCTACTCAAGGTACCAAGAAAATACGTCATAGATGGATCACTGCTTGACAGACATTTTTATTCTTTCTTCACATACATATAAGTTTTGTCTCATTCGTCTCGGAGACTGACCTCTTCTGTAGTTGTCAGCCACAACAAGCACATACAACTGAGATGAATCTTCACTTAAAATGCTGAGAGAAGCCGAGTCTCAGTCTTGATATGTGGAAGCTCAGTTTTCCTATTTACACAACAAATGCATCATAAATCAAGATTATTCTCAGCATATCTTTAAAAACAAATATATACAAGACAATCTTCTTCCTTTCATCAAATAAAAAAAATTCTCATTCCCTCTTGACAGCAATTCCATAAACATCAGAAATTGAGATCATTGCTAGGCTTATCTCCATTATCTCCACCTATCTTTACATAAACATGATTAATACCATACTGCTATGTGGATGTGAATCATGGTCAATGACTAAACAATTAGAAAAGAACACAGAAGCATGCTTAGAGCATGAGAAGAATGCTTAGAGAACTATGGACAGAAAAGAAAAGTAATGAAGACATTCTAAGATAAACGATAAGATGAAGATATGCAAAATCAGGAAAAGACAAGCAGACTTTCTAGGACACCTGATAAGAAAGAGAAAACTAGATCAAGTGACAACGCGAAAGATTAAGTAGAAACAAAGCAGAAGTCGGCAAAGAATTAAAATCCTTGGTGGTCTCGCAGCATGGGTAGGAAATAACACAACAGAACTGTTACGAGACACCTGAGGTCTCTGGAAATAGAAGGAATGATCATCACCAGTGCCTGATGACGAACTGATATCCATGTGCCAGTCTTTGCCATATTAATAGACCGAGTGGTGTATCATAGATTGAATGGTGAATTATAGGCATAGAGTGTATCATGGACTGGGTGTGTGCATCATGGACTGGGAGTGTGTATCATGGACTGGGAGTGTGTATCGTGGACTGGGTGTGTGTATCATAGACTGAGCGTGTGTCTGCGTTGTAGTTTCTTCTCTTTGTGAGCCATGTACTCCTTGCGAGTGAGACAGGCCCTCATGTCCACAATGTTCATGATCTTCTGCACAATCTCCCTCGCTGTCTCAAGGTCACTCTCAAAGTCGTGGTGTCTGAACTCATGGCCACTCCTGTAGACCAGGCGGAACACAGCCTTGTCTGTCAACAAACACACTCCAACTGTAGTCACACAACAGATGGCATAACATATATATAGAAAATAAAATACGTATTAGAGTCACAAATCTGTTCGTTTTTATTGTAAAATCACATTACATGTATATAGAATAAATTATTATCTTGAATGATCAAATGTGTTTTAATGACTCACATTAAAAAAAAATTTATTTGACCATTATTTGTTTATGAATATCAGCCTTGCCAATCAATACACTCACAAACAACAGCCAACAACGTCCAACACCTGAGGACAAAGTTTATCGGAGTTAGACATTCATGGAATGTCATAATGGGCATAATATAATAATAATGTAATATATAAAATACTTTTATTGCGCTAAAATACTCGGGAGACCCAAGCTCGGCAGTGCACCAAAATAAAAGGGGATATAAGCAGTTCCCAACCGATAAGCAGTTGTAAATAGTTGGATTGGTAAGCTGGGGAGCTATAGAGGATAAGCAAGTTTAAACAGGTGGGTTCTTAGTTTACAGCAAAATGTTGCTATATTTCCTTTAGACTTTACACTAATACAGAATGAGTTCCACAGAGTCAGTGCAGCAACTGAAAAAGCTCTAGTTCCAACATTTTTCTTTACACTTAGGAACAAAAAGTAGATTAGAATTAGATGATCGAAGCTGTCTGAGCTGTCTTGCAGGAGTGAGCAGTGAATGTAAATATGCTAGTTGCTTGGATGAAAGTGCTTGATCGGTAACTAACTGTACAGATCTAAAAAATGCGATATCGGACAGAGAGCCAACGCAATAATTTAAGAAGTGGTACTGAGTGAGAGAAATGAGGAGACTGTGTAACTACCCTTGCCAAACAATTTTGCACACGTTGAAGCTTCAAGATGTCTCTCAGAGCAATATTATGATAAAGGGAATTTAATCATTAACATCCGTAAAATGATGTTCGCCTCTGCACGCAATGTCACCATGGTATTCACCCTAACAATTTCACCATAACAATGTCACCATGGTATTCACCCTAACAATGTCACCATGGTATTCACCATAACAATGTCACCATGGTATTCACCCAAACAATGTCACCATGGTATTCACCATAACAATGTCACCATGGTATTCACCCTAACAATGTCACCATGGTATTCACCCTAACAATTCAAATTCAACAGATAAGTCAAATTATATTTTTTAAACGTTATTAATTAAAACACATTTTGGCTGCCAAAATATTAGAATAGGTTAGTTCATAATACATATGTACATAACATACAAACAACAGATCAGACCTTGTACCATCAAGACTTCCACTGACGTGTGATAAATGCAAGAAATCTGAGATAAGGTAATCTAATTCTGATCAAGTTTTTGTTCCCAAAGTTGAATAAATATTGGAACTATGGCTTTCTCACCAACTCTTGAATCCACTCCCTCTAGGTGTTAGGTCAGCAGGAAACATAACTCAATGTTACCGTTGTTTAAAGACTTATCTTCTTAACCAAGCTGCCTGCCTTATTTCATTAGCGTATCCAACCATCTGTTGACACCTTTTGCATTATACAGGGGTGTACACGGATGTCAACTGCCTAACCCTTCAGTTGTTGGTGTGCCCCTGAGCTGGGGGCTTATATTAATATTACTCTAAAAGAGAAGAAGGCGTTCTACCAGAATGTTTCTCGTCCAGTAGGGAGCAGAAGGCGATACTGTCTGTGTCGTGGGTAACGGCCTTCTGTTTAAAGAGCAGTGCCTTCCCCAGCACCGGGTCAATCTCTATCTTCTCTCCAGATATTGCTGTGGGCACAGATAAGTAGCTCGTTTCAAAACAATATATCAACAGCGTGGAAAGGTATTAATTACTTGGTTTATTTAAAGATTTTCTCTTCAGAAGCTTTGTTTAATCAGGTCTTGTGAACATTGAGAAATTAGAGGAATGCACTCAGAAATATTTGTCATCTATATTTCGCATGCCTGCGTCTTATGTCATTGAATTTAATATCCCTACTTAATCTGACTGCCTGGTCTTAATGATATCAAAACTGGTGTGGAGCCTGAGCTAGTTTCTGTACATATCAGTCATAACTGAAAACATGTATGAGTGAGAAAATGGCAATCCATTTATTTAATACAGTAATCATAGGCATGGAATGCCGAAGAGCCCCTACATAGGAGTGACAATCACAATTGGTTACAAGTGCCATAGTAGGGGCGTAATTACCAAGTTGATTAGCCATACACATACATGTACAAACAGAAAGGCTGGGGTACTCGATCCCCCCAGCAAAATAGTATACTTGAAAAATTGGGCTAAACCCCTAACAATGGTAAACTAACAATGGTAACAAATCAAATGCGATTAAAGGTAATGCAACACCTAAAGAGTAAGGGTGCTGTATTTTCCACAGTAAAACTAAATCATCAATAGAAAATATTGGGAATACACTTTATATTTTGAATTTAAAAGGCCCTTCCTCAATTATATTTTTTCACTAGTCTCATTTAAAATTAATTTTTATGAAAAACCTACTTAGTATCCACTCGTTTGTGCTTTTGTATGTAGTTTTTGTGAAATTATCAGACAAACTATTAAACTAGTTAATGTTTGGTCAAACATTAATTGAAGTGAAAACAGAAATGCTGAAAACTCATGAATTTCACCCTTGGTGAAATTTCGTAACTTTGTCATATGATCGGTGAGAGGGTGAAAGTTACACCCATGATTGGCAATGAACAAGATTTTACTGTTTTGGATATCCACTATTTTGAGCCTTACCAGATGTATTGACTAAAGTCAATTCTTTCAATGATTTTAATAAAAATGTGCATTTTTTCTTAAATCGACTGTGTTTGTTACTTAAACTAGTCACACACTACATATTTGGACATCAATGAACCGGATCGATGATGTGCTAAATTAGTTGAGGAGGGAGCTTTAATGTCATAAACAGACTTCTCTGAGGCATAAAACCAAATAAATTTTGCAGAATGATTCTAGAAACATGTTAGTCCTTCAGCCCAGAATGTGTGCTTCCCTTGCCTCTCCTGGTAAATGTAACAAAGCAATGTCAAACAAACAAGTAAATGACATCAAAATACCAATATGAAGACATAGATAAAGCAGTTGACTTGATCAAGCAGGTGAATGTTAAGCAAAAGAAGAGACGAGGACACCACATGAGGACTACCCACCAAGATGAGGACACCACATGAGGACTACCCACCAAGACGAGGACACCACATGAGGACCACCCACCAAGTTGCACTTGTGTCTTGGTCCAGAGTTTGTGCTGCAGGTCGACGATGTACGTCTGGTACTGGTGACTGCTGAGAGACTCAGCCAACTCACACTTAACGACCTCCACCTCTTCCTTCATTGTGTCTCCACGCACACCTGTAACATGTCAACACGCCTGCTGACACTTACTGTTCTGTCCCATGTCAACCTACATGCCTGTTGACACTTACTGTTCTGTCCCATGTCAACCTACACGCCTGTTGACACTTACTGTTCTGTCCCATGTCAACCTACACGCCTGTTGGCACTTACTGTTATGTCCCATGTCAACCAAAACGCCTGTTGACACTTACTGTTCTGTCCCATGTCAACCTACACGCCTGTTGACACTTACTGTTCTGTCCCATGTCAACCTATATACGCCTGTTGACACTTACTGTTCTGTCCCATGTCAACCTACACGCCTGTTGACACTTACTGTTCTGTCGCACAAGGCAGAAGTCCAGTGTGGTCATGGCACTGAGAGGACTCTCTAGGTCTATCACCGTCCCTGGTTCATGCTGTCGCTCCAGTCGGTACTTGAGTCCTGGTGGACAGACACCACAGACATGGACTGGGAACAAGTTAAAGGATGAACACATTCAACTCACTCCTAAATTCATTTAGCCCATGTTGAATCAGGGTAACTGATATTCAAATCTATGAATAGTTTAAGATTGCTTCCTCAACTGATTTAGCCGATCGCAAATCTGGTTCACTGGTGTCCAAATATGTAGTGTGTGAATAGTTTATGTAACATTAGCAGGTGATTAAATTTTTTAAATGCTTGTTTTTGTTCAAATCATTGAAAGAATTGACTTTAATCATTAGATCTGGTAAGGATCAAAACAGTGGATATCCAAAGTGGTAAACACTGTGGGTCAATGCTGATCATGGGCGTGACCTCCATCCTCTCGACGATCACATGACAAAGTCATAAAATTTCATCAAGGAACAAAATCATGATTTTTCTGCATTTCTATTTTCACTTCAGTAAATGCTTGAACAAGCATTAACTAATTTAATAGTTTGCCTGATGATTTCACAAAAACTACATACAAACGTTGCACAAACGAGCTAGCATGTTGCAGTGGATACTAAGTGGTTTGTTTTTTGCAAACTTAATTTGAAATGAAACTAGCAAAAATACTGAATTGATTAAGCACCTTTAAGTAATATGCACAGTCAGTTTAATAACAACAGTTTGTTAAAATCATCAATTGACTATGATCATTAGATCTGGTAACTTGCAAAAGTGGGAACAGCTGCTTGCAATAGTATATCACTATTGCCATTTATCTGCCGAGTTTTTACCAGACATGGTCAAAAATTATTTAATATTTTGTCCAATAATTTCACCAAAACTAAATAAAAAATTTGCACAAATGAGCTAGCATGTCATAGTGGATAGCTGATCACTTCACATGGATATGGCATAAATAGATTGCAGAAATGCACAAAGCCAAAACCTGAACTCCTGAAATGAAGTTATGTCATAAAAAGGCAGTTGTAATTATAACTTAACTTACCAACTTTGTATAGAAAGAATGAGTATAATAAATAACTGGTATGACTTAATTATATTATCATAATAATTATGAAAGGACACGAAGAAGACAATGCAGCACACACAAGGAATGGCACTTGTGCTATCACAGGAGGCACAAGGAGTGGCACTTGTGCTATCACAGGAGGCACAAGGAGTGGCACTTGTGCTATCACAGGAGGCACAAGGAGTGGCACTTGTGCTATCACAAGCGGCACAAGGAGTGGCACTTGTGCTATCACAGGACGCACAAGGAGCACTAATTAGCAGGGAGCCAATCAACACAAGGATCATCTAGGCCAAATTCAAGACAAAACATCGCAGAATCAAACTGAACATCATAGAGTGTTGTGCACCAACCAATGATGCTGAAGAAGAAACATCATAGAGTGTTGTGCACCAACCAATGACGCTGAAGAAGAAACATCATAGAGTGTTGTGCACCAACCAATGATGCTGAAGAAGAAACATCATAGAGTGTTGTGCACCAACCAATGACACTGAAGAAGAAACAAAGGGAAACTTCTACAACACGTCACAGCAGACTGTAGAAGCTGACCCATAAATAATATCAAGGACAGGGGCCCTGACAGGTCACTTTTAATTGCAATTAGCAACAGCATTCCTCTGTTGCACTGGTATGTCTTCTGATCAATTCTAGCCCCAGCTGGTACCAGGTAACCAACACAGCTAGCTGCTAAAACGTGTTGTTTCAATGTTTGTGTGAGCTGATAAGACATGTCTGGGAAGACATGAGAAGGTGGGGGATCACAAGCCAGATGGCTTCATCAGCTAGGCATCAAATGTCTTTGTTAATTTTACTATGGGCAGTGCTAGGTTGTATTACCTCTGACCAGTTTCCCTGAGAGGCTACTACTAGTACTGGACTGACCCTCTACCTACTCAGACACAATCACACCTGCCTATACATATCCTGTTGTACAATCTAGCTCCTCCCATACCCCAATGGAACAGGTCAATAAAAAGACAGATTGTGCCTCATCATTAATTATATTTAACTGAATTTATTTGATGTTGTAAGCTCTCATTAAAGATAATGTAATTTTTCAAAATATTTTTTACTTTTACTTCAAGTACTTCTGAAAAGTACTTTTACTTTTTACTCAAGTAGTTTATTTTACCAGCTACTTTTACTTTTACTCAAGTAGTTTCAAAGTGAATTACTCTTACTTTTACTCAAGTACAAAATAAAAGTAATTCAGTCAACCCTGGCAACACCAAATAACCACAAGTTGATTGACAAATTGGCTTATGTAAACAGCTGACAGCAAATGACGGTGACTGACAGAGACTGGTTTTACAGAGAAAGACACAAGGACGTACCTTCCCGTTGCCTCAGTCTGCGCTTCTTCAGAACCTTCTCCATTATCTCCCCCATCATGATACTCGTCGTCTCTAGGGGCAGCTTGGAGAAGCCTCGACCAGGCAAGTTGCTGCAACAAGAGATAACCTTCAGGCACATAACTCCCCCAACGGGTGGAGGTGGAGAGACACAGAGTGACGGAGAGAGGAACAGATAGACTGATGCCTAGGATACACGGGGTGTCATGTTCATGAATGACCATATTGCAGTCTAGTGTAGGTAAGACTGTAGCCTCTGTAGGCCTTGTGGCTGTTAAAATGTTGACTGTCAATTAACTGTTTCTCGGGTACTATTTATACAGTAGAAGTGTCACCAAATCATCATGTCACGGTCCACTCACATGGTCACAACAACTGACTTGTTTGAGGGCCAGGAACCCTTCTCCCGCTCAACCAGGGCCAACTTGGAGAAGCCAAACTTGGAGATTGGCTCCCGGTTGTCTAGAGCTGGGAAGTCCATGTCCACCTCGCCGTCATCCTCTGCGATGTGAAGCGTGTACGCCTCAATGTTTGGCCTTCAGAAAACAAAGAAAACTAACAAATAAGAAAAAAATTTAACACCCGACTGTAATAATTAATTTCAACGCTAGACAGATTCATCTGTTAACTGGTTCAACATTTCATGTATTATGTATGATATTAACAAAATTAGTATTGAATTACCTCTGTGTCTTACAATATTACATACACAGTAAATAACAAAATACAACACACATAGTACAAACGATACACACTACACATAGCGCATAAAATATACACTACACAGAGTGCATAAGATATACACTACACAGAGCAAATAAGATATACACTACACAGAGCACATAAGATATACACTACACAGAGCACATAAGATAAACACTACACAGAGCACATAAGATAAACACTACACAGAGCACATAAGATAAACACTACACAGAGCACATAAGATATACACTACACAGAGCACATAAGATAAACACTACACATAGCACATAAGATAAACACTACACAGAGCACATAAGATAAACAGTACAGAGAGCACATAAGATAAACACTACACAGAGCACATAAGATAAACACTACACAGAGCACATAAGATAAACACTACACAGAGCACATAAGATAAACACTACAGAGAGCACATAAGATAAACACTACCGAGAGCACATAAGATAAACACTACACAGAGCACATAAGATAAACACTACACAGAGCACATAAGATAAACACTACAGAGAGCACATAAGATAAACACTACACAGAGCACATAGGATAAACACTACACAGAGCACATAAGATAAACACTACACAGAGCACATAAGATAAACAGTACACAGAGCACATAAGATAAACACTACACAGAGCACATAAGATAAACACTACACAGAGCACATAAGATATACACTACACAAAGCACATAAGATAAACACTACACAGAGCGCATAAGATAAACACTACACAGAGCATACAAGATATACACTACACAGAGCACATAAGATAAACACTACACAGAACACATAAGATAAACACTACACAGAGCACATAAGATAAACACTACAAATAGCACATAAGATAAACACTACACATAGCACATAAAATATACATTACACAGAGCAAATAAGATATACACTACACATAGCACATAAGATAAACACTACACACAGCACATAAGATAAACACTACACATAGCACATAAGATAAACAGTACACAGAGCACATAAGATAAACACTACACATAGCACATAAGATATACACTACACAGAGCACATAAGATAAACACTACACAGAGCACATAAGATATACCCTACACACAGCACATAAGATAAACACTACACATAGCACATAAGATAAACACTACACAGAGCACATAAGATAAACACTACACAGAGCACATAAGATAAACAGTACACAGAGCACATAAGATAAACACTACACAGAGCACATAAGATAAACACTACACACAGCACATAAGATAAACACTATACAGAGCACATAAGACACACAACATGTAGCCAACACTCACTGTAGTGGCGGGTCTATTTTCTCCACTGTGTACTGCCAACATATGAGACCAATGAGGTCATGTACTTTTGCTGTTGCCAAGGTAACGACCTCCAGGGGAAAGGGTCGGTGCTCTGAAGAAGCCATTGTTAGAAATATCTGGATTTTCTTAGTCGGTAGACCACTGGTTGCCTTGTAAACAAAAGATTACACCAATGTACATGTAATAATAACATGTATAATTATCAGTTTTGTCAGTCTATAAAATAAATTGCTGGATGGTGAAATGGTCTAATGCATTACACCCTTACATCCTACATGCTTCATGTGATCATAAATCACATTTTATCTAATTTTTCAGATGCTATGATAATTTGGATTTTACTGTGATGCTGCATCTTGTTTATCTATTAACAGAACACATCATGGTATACGTGAAGCATTTATCTACAAAACATGATATACCCAATTTTTGCCTTTTGTGACAAATGAAGTTTTTTGTTGCACATTGCTACGTGGTAGAAAAGCGCTATTTCATCAGTCAACTGCTGCAAAACTCCTTGACCTCCGCCACTATCAACTTGACCTCCGCCACTATCAACTTGACCTCCGCCACTGTCAACTTGACGGCAGCACAAAAACACTCTTAATACAATTTATGTGATTTTAGAATAAACATGTTTTGCAAACAAATGCTTCATTTATATTCGCCAGACATTTACATTCTGTGGCCTAAATCTTGCAGAACAATTTAACTTAGATGCGTGTTATCGTAAATTGTCGCCCGACATTTATATTCTGTGGCCTAGATCTTGCAGAACAATTTAACTTAGATGTGTGTTATGGCGCATTGTCGCCAGACAAATCAGGTCAAAAATTGCTTGTATAAAGCGTCCTTTAATGTACAGTTGGGAGATTCATGCCCCATTCATGTTTCACCTTGCCATCAAACTTGAAGTAGTCCATGAAGGGATTGTCAGGAACAGCTGCACACTCATCCAGTTGCTTGGTGAGACTCGACCGCACTCTCTTCTTTTCAGTTTGTCCTGCCAGATCCTTCTTTTCAAAGTGCTCACATATTTCTTCAACTGGTGAAACAAGGAATGACAGTAAAGCATAAAAGAAGTTGATGAATGTGAAAGTCCTATAAGTGAATGACAATTTACTAGATTCTTCCCACGGTCAAACAAGTTACTATAACAACTTGCCACAGTTGCACCAGCCATGACAACTGGCCAGATCTGTGCTGCTAAATTTTTATAAATATTTCGAGATTAGTCAGTACCGGGTAATCACTTTATCTAAGTATTTAAAAATCATTATCTGCCAATACAAGAACTATTCTGTATTGATGCTCACCATTGGGTTAACTAACAAGACTTTGAAATATGGCCATAACTATATGAACATTGGTATCACCCAAAACAACCCTTTCAATCTCCATGCAATGTCTATCAAATGAGAACTTTAGGTGGATATTTTTCACATTGTCCAGGGCATTTCTGAACTTAATGACCATGTAGGAATTATCATACTTCCGTGCTTTTAAGTATTTGCTTTTCGACGGCTGTGATGTTCTCACTCGATTTTTTACTTGTCTGTTGAACACAAGAAACTATGTACTTTATCACAATTATTCATTTTTTGAAACAAATCCACGTTGAAACGGGACATGGCTGTATTCCTCCCAGAAATCAATACTGTATAAGCAAAATCTATAGAATGTAGCTGGTCTGCTTATGACTCACATGACAGGCACAACATTGTATTATATGACTCACATGACAGGCACAACATTGTATTATATGTAACATAGTTTTATCACTCTGTCATAGTGTCCATCCTTACATTCTAAAGTATGTATTGTTACACATTACCTGGACAGCTGGAGCTGCGCCACTGGACGTGTTTGATCTGGCTCTGTTTGTGCTTATCACGTTTTAACTTATCGAGTCGCTGTGCAGTGTTGGACCGCCGCCGGTGACTCTCTGCATACAGCACACATTCATTAGTCATCACAACCCCCAAGTCACACAAAGGGCAGTTCTGTCAATGGCAACAAGGTCAAAGCCTGTTAATTAGTCAGAAGTCTGTTAATAAGTCAGAAAAGTGAAAAATACCAAAAAACTGCTGAACATTCAGTACAATCAAGAATTAACTAAAACTATACTATAAGAATGGCTTGACAATACTTTACCTGACCCTCCCCCCTGTACAGCAGGGAACAAGGAGGTAGAGCACATACCCCATGATCTGTATGAGTATATTTATGCATGTGAGTTATCAATGTCAGTCAGAAGACTGGTCACCGTCAGAAGACATGTCACCATCAGAAGACATGTCACCGTCAGAAGACATGTCACTGTCAGAAGACATGAAGCAGTATATCTTTAACAGTGTACATACCAAAATCCATGTCGGGAAGAATGTCGAATGAATGCGCCAGTTCAGCGTCAGACTCCAAGCCACTGTCACTGAGACTACCTCCTGCGCTACTCTCTACATTTCTGTAAAAGAAAACGTTATCCTCAATCAACATTACGTTTACTATTCAATTGTTTGGGAAAACAGATATGTACTTGGACTATTTCCAGTCTATGACTAACTATAGCATTACCCAGAAACATAGCTGCTGTCCCTCTTTAAAATTTAAAGCAACGATTATAAGCATTGTAACAAATTAACATTAGTACGTTTGAAACAGAAGATATCTATTATTCACTAGCTTGGACCATATCCAGTGTTTGAGCCAGGATTTGAAATTTAGGGGACACATGTCTCCCCCTCTTTAAAAAGTGAGACATTCAGTTTTAGGCTGAGCCATTGATCAATATTTATAAATCAGTGGTGATCACAATTGATTTAACAAGCACAGTCACACGGTATATATATATATACCGTGTACAGTCCCTAATAAGGGTGCCTTTCCTTCACCTTCCAGAAGGCTGACAGGGACTCAACATAATTGAATTCTCGCCAGTGTGGGCCCTCTAGTTTGATTGTAGCAATTATGTTGAGTCGCTGACTAGACAACTTGTACCACAGCATGTTCTGTGCTGAAAATCCACGTTCCACACCCACAGTGTGGACTGGGAAGACCATTGCCATGGATGCCAGGATCACCAAGTTGGGGAATATGTCCCCGTGATGTGTACCAATGATGCTCCATAACACTGGAAGCGACTTTGAAGGAGAGTTATAGACCAATCTAAGCCGGACAATGTTGCCGAACAGATTCAAATGACGTGGCATGGCTATCAAGACAGTTATCCACCACGCTGCCCGGTTCTGATAACCACTATAGCGTCAATGTGCATTAATAATAATATCCGTTAGGTGGCACAACAGGTGCTGGGTTTATTTGTCAAAAGAAACGAGGTGACAACCAAACCAATATGTTTTTAGAGTTTTGAGTGAGAAATTATCCTGCTAGTAATAGTATCATATCTTCCACACCACAGGCACAGACTACGGCTATGGCCTATACTAGTTACGGAAACTCAACGCCAACGGCAACACTACCTTTCCTTAAACGCATGATTTTTTGCTAAAAATTGTCTAGTATCATTTTGAAACATATTTATTACAATACCATTAGATAAGTCGTACATTCACATCCTATGCAAACATATAATTGCCGTGGCGTTGACAGTACTACTTAGGCATTGTCATTTGTACTACAACAGCTGCCAGAATAGAACTAGAATAGCTATGCTGGACCATTTTGAGATAATTAAGTTATTGCAAAGTATTATACATCGTTGGAAAGGCCTATTATTAAGATACATCATGGTATCAGTTGTATGGCTGTATGTTAATTAATTTTCATTTTAGAGCACTTTAAAGACACCCCCCGTCAACGTTTTCAAAACACGTTTTTTTCTATTTTGATCAAAAAAGTGTACCTGGTCTAAAAAATGTACTAATATTAATGTTAATGTTTTTTTTTTACATATTGTGGAAGTATTCAATGTTCTCAACCTGTGTGGGGGGGGTCATTCATACCAGTGCATCCATTATTTTTGTTGCAAGAGAGCTGTAAACAGTGTTATTGTTAACTTATTTTGCACATTTTTACAGGGGCGGTTGGTAAAAAGTAAAAAACAACCACAGTTTATACCCTACAGATATATATTTTTAACTCAGTATCTACTTCTAAGCATGTTTGACATGTATAGGTCATTAGCATTATTATATAAGTGAACAATATTTTTTACAAGATTTTTACAAACTGCAAACTTTTATGTATCTTTACAGAAGAATGTTCACAGCTGAAGACATGCTGATGCAAGATGAATATTTGACATGTGTATCATGTAGGATGATGATTATTGGAAAGGCCTATTATTAAGATATATCATGGAATCAGTTGTGTGGCTGTAGGTTAATTAGTTTTCATGTTAGAGCACTTTAAAGACACCCCCCGTCAACATTTCCAAAACACGTTTTTTATATTTTTATTAAAAAAGTGTACCTGGCTTAAATAAATTACTAATATTAATGTTAATGTATTTTTTTTGCATATTGTTGAAGTACTCAATGTTCTCAACCTGTGTGGGTGTCATTCATTCCAGTGCATCCATTATTTTTGTTGCAAGAGAGCTGTTAACAGTGCCATTTGTCACTTATTTTGCAAATTTTTTACAGGGGCAGTTGGTAAAAAGTAAAAACACAAGCACAGTATATACCTTACAGATACATTTTTAAAACTCAGTATCTACTTCTAAGCATGTTTGACATGTATAGGTCATTAGCATTATTATATATGTGAACAATAGTTTTTACAAGATTTTTTTAAACTGCAAACTTTTATGTATCTTTACAGAAGCATGTTCACAGCTGAAGACATGCTGATGCAAGATGAATATTTGACATGTGTATCATGTAGGATGATGATCATTGGAAATATATATTATTAAGATGCATCATGATATCAGTTGTGTGGCTGTAGGTTAATTAGTTTTCATGTTAGAGCACTTTAAAGACCCCCCCATCAACATTTCCAAAACACGTTTTTTTTTTCTATTTTGATTAAAAGTGTACCTGGCTTAAAAAAATTACTAATATTAAAGTTAATGTAATTTTTTTTACATACTGTGGAAGTACTAAATGTTCTCAACCTGTGTGGGGGTCATTCACACCACTGCATCCATTATTTTGGTTGCAAGAAATCTGTAAACAGTGCTATTTTTCACTTATTTTGCACATTTATACAGGGGCAGTTGGTAAAAAGAAAAAAACAACCAATATATACCCTACAGAGACATTTTAAAACTTGGTGTCTAGTTCTAAGCATGATTGACATTTATAGGTCATTAGCATTATTATGTATATGAAAATATTGTTTACAAGGTTTTAACTGCGAAATATTATGCAGATTTTGACAGAAGCCTTTCCACAGCTGTATCATGTAGGATGAAATGTAAGCTTTTATTGTCATACTTATTGCATTATCTGGGTGTATTAGTAGTTAAAATAAGAAACAACTACTATAAATATGTACATCATTACAAGTATCATATCAATATGTGTGGATCGTTGAGTGAATAACAATTCTGACACAACATTGCATACCAACTATCAGCTGTACATCATTTTTAGAGTTTCATACACCTTCACCCATCATCTAGGCCATCATCATATCCAAAATAGATAAATTTGGCATAAACAAATATTTACATTACTACTAATACTAGTCATTAGTCACTATACATAAGTCTTATCCACAGTTATGATAGTACTTATAATGAAAAACAATCAGAAAGCACATTGTAAATCATATTAACATTCCAAGTGTAAGACTGTCAGCTTTGAACTTAATGTGAGTAATGGATGCCTTTCTTCGTCTTGTCTGCTGGGACATCGTTTGACAGGTCAGTCACGCCGTCACTTTGCTAGTTTGTTTACATGTTTTATCTCCCGCCAAAATGAGCAAAACACCCTCCAGAACTTCAAACATATACTGCAACACAATAATATAGTTAGATAGATCAATTACTACTTACACACGTACTTGAAGAATGGATATTTATGAACTTTCAACAACTACGACGAGAAAGATGAACTTGAAACAACAGCGGGCTAGGACATCGCATAATTTATTATTCTGACATGTGTGTGGCACCACCTAACGTTCAAATAGCTAGATAATTCTTGGCGTCGGTGGATAGTGATAGGGGGTTGTTTAAGTTGTACATGACATTACTAGCTAGACCTAGCCAAAATCAAAAAAAATATTTTTGTGTTAATAATTGATCAATAAAAGACATACAATTGTTTTTTTCGTGAATCAAGGTGAATCCCGGATTTGCGAGAATCGTGAAAAATGTTCACCTTAAAAACAAAATACTTTCACCTAAAGAAATAAAACAGGATGCACATCAGAGTAAAGAACGTTTATTCAGCTTTACAGGCATATGCACACTTTTATTATAGGTGGTCTATGTCGGCTGCTATGGACAGTTAAAGGCACCCCCTATAAACGGGCCTCTCTGGGTACACGTTTTGGTCGACTTGCTGATCATAGCACTACTAGCACCACCTAACGAGCTCCGGCATTGCTAACTAGAAATGTAGTCTAGAGCCAGTTGTGGCAGTAGTATTACGTCGTAACGTGAACAAATGCTGATTTGCTGTTGCATTACCTTAATAAACATCAAATATATAATCGGTATAGCATATATATATAACTAATGTGTGCAATAACATCTCAGTTCAGTTACCGTCTGGTTTTTTGGTCTGCTGTGCGTGACCACATCGGCCAGCTGCGGTTCCTGTTTCGACGCCATTTTGCATGCATAATCTAGATTGCCCATATTCCATCTGGTGGCGCCACTACCTGGGAAGCGCGGCTAATTCCGTGATTGGACAACTGATCGGTGATGCCAGAGGTAAATTCTAAGTGGTTGGGGGTAAATGTAAATGATTTTACAGTAATATTAGACGCTGAACAAGCGTAAAAAACTGTATTTCACAATATAGCAGGTGTCGCTCCACTGATCAAAATGTGCGATATTTAAGATAATCATGCGACATCTGTGTTGCGCACTTTCCAAAAATATGCGACACTTGACAAATAAACGCGAGAATGTCGCAAAATCGCGTCCTAGCTCAAACACTGCATATCATGTAAAACTCAAAACTTAAGGCTTATGGGGAAACCAAGAGTTGGCACCTATAGAATAATGACAATGTGTGCTGGCGAGTGTCTTACTTGTCGTGCCAACTTTTGCTGCGTCTCTCCGTTGACGTTACATGTTTCCTGTCTCCTGGTGCCTCGTCACAATCGAGTATCAGCTCACACATCCCTGTGTCATCACTCGTGATGAACGAATTACGAATGTGTGTGATCAAAAACGCTTTATCGTCCATCATTGCCATGATGGTGATGATTACTCTATTTATGTTACATGTAAAAGCCTTAAACAGAATCAACATGCATGCTATTAATTGCTTGTTTTTTCAAGTGATGTCACAGAATTGGTATCGCAATGCACTATGGGTTCGTATGCCATTTTAATTCCCGGCAACAAAGATAACATGATGCCGATATGCGGTGTAGTAACACTGTAGTTGGTTGCATGAGTCATCAATTGCTGCCTACAACGATAGATTTATGATGGTCTTATGACATTTAACTCCAAAGAGCCCTGTCTAAGGCTAACACAGGAATGCTGAATGGTTTATTTAAGAGTTTTCCTTCTGTAGAGTTAGTGAGTCCACAACAGTTTTTTCCATTTCCCAGCCTAAAATCTTTTACATCCCCTGACACAGAGATCACGTAGAAGGGACAAATGGCTTTTAGCGTCTCTTCTGAAAGACAGGCAAAGTGAGGTGAACGAAATTGGCGAAGTTTCGAAACGGCACACAGTCTGACTCTGAGATTTTAGTTCATCGTTCAGTTACATTCAATGTATCACTTAAGTTCTTAACACTGTCTAACAATTCACACCACTCAATCAACACATCTGCATCTCTTTTATACGCACATAAATAAACAAATAAAACACAGAATTAGTGGGTGTTTTACATTTTGACATCAATGTAAAATCAGAAAGTAAAAATAAGAAAGCGTGCAAGAGAAACTTCCACAAAGGTAACTACAAAGATATGAGAAAATACTTAGCAAAGCTAGATTGGAATAACATGCTGATGAATAAGACCGCAATTGAATGTTGGAATATTCTAAAATGTGAAATTGAGAGTATCATCGATAAATTTGTTCCCTTCCAAAAACAAGGAAAACGGTGTAGAAAGAAACACTTGTCAAAAGAGGCTATTAGAAAAATAGTGTTAAAACAAACTATGTGGAGGGTTTATAGGCGTACCAGAAAGGAAGAAGACTATGCAAATTACAAAGAGGCACTTAATGCAGCTACAACTGAAATCAGACAATCTAAAAGAAGCTATGAGCAAAAACTAGCATGTAACATAAAACATGACAGCAAGAGTTTTTATGCATATGTCAGGAGTAAACAAAATGTACAAGACAAGGTTGGACCTCTAGAAGACAGTTATGGAAATATAGTATCACAGGGGTTTTTAATGGCGGAAGACCTAAATGGTTACTTCAGTTCTGTGTTTACCAAAGAAGATATTAGTTCATTACCAGTTGCTGATGCTAAATTTCAGGAAGCTAAATCTGACTATTTAGGTCCGTTAGTTGTAACTCCAGAATTGGTAGCTAAGAAAATAAAGGCAATGAAGGATAACAAATCACCGGGAGTGGATTGGATTCCTCCAAAATTACTAATGGAAACAGTAGAACAAATCAGTATACCACTTGCAAGAGTATTCAACTTGTCATTAAAAGAGGGAGTTGTTCCGTTTGAATGGAAAGAAGCAAACATCATACCATTATTTAAAAAGGGTTCGAGAAATAAGTCTGAAAATTACAGACCAGTGAGTTTAACGTCAGTGATTTGTAAATTATTAGAAAGGTTAATTAAAGACCATATGGTGGACTTCCTCGTTAAGCATAAATTATTAAATTCATCTCAACATGGATTCCTTAAAGCGAGGTCATGCTTAACAAATATGTTATGTTTTTTGGAAGAAATCACTAAGTGGATAGACGTGGGATCGCCAGTAGATATTATCTACTTAGATTTTCAGAAAGCTTTTGACAAAGTGCCACATCAAAGATTACTACTTAAATTAAAAGCCCATGGTATTGGGGATAGCATAACTGACTGGATAGAACAATGGCTGACTGACAGAAGACAACGAGTTGTAGTAGATGGAGAAGTTTCAAATTGGAAATCGGTTTTGAGTGGGGTACCTCAAGGATTAGTATTAGGACCTATATTATTCTTAATATATATCAATGACTTGGACGACAGTATAACAAGTAACGTACTGAAATTTGCGGATGACACAAAACTGTTTAGAAAGGTTAATACTGATGGTGATAAACAACATTTACAAAACGATCTAGACAGATTAGTGAAATGGTCTGAGAAATGGCAGATGCTGTTCAATTTTGGGAAATGTAAATGCCTACATACAGGACATGGGAACTTGAATGTAAACTATAAAATGGGAGATACTGTTCTGGGTACTACTGTAAAAGAAAAGGACTTAGGAGTTACAATAAGCGCTAATATGAAAGTTTCAGAGCAGTGTGGTATTGCAGCTTCAAAGGGTAATCAAATTCTTGGATTGATTAGAAGAAACATAACATACAAGGGAAAAAAGTTAATTATACCTCTTTATAAAGCAATAGTTAGACCTCATTTAGAATACTGTATACAAGCATGGAGACCATATCGTAAGAAGTATATAGATACGCTTGAACGCATACAAAGGAGAGCAACTAAAATGATTCCAAAACTGAGAGACCTTAGTTATGAAGAACGCCTGAAAGAATGTGGTTTAACAACTCTAGAGACAAGGAGGTTAAGAGGAGATCAGATTGAAGTTTTTAAGATATTGAATGGGTATGAAAATATTGATAGAAATATGTTTTTCTCACTCAAGAAGGATAGCAGAACTAGAGGACATGAGGTAAAATTAGTAAAGGATCAATGTAGATTGGACATCAGGAAGCACTCGTTCTCACAGAGGACAATAAATGAATGGAACAAATTGTCTACAGATTGTGTAACTGCTAGCAGCGTGAATATGTTTAAAAACAAGGTTGACACATATCTCAGGAGGGCGGGTTATAAATAGATGAACATTGTTGGACTCTCGATAAGCCAATGGCTTCCTTGTCCACTTGCCACCTGGGCCTTTGGCTTGGATGGCAAATCTTGTTAAATCTTGTTAAACCCTAAATTCAAATACCCTTTTATCGCTCAACGACAAGAAGAAGACATTCCAATTACAGTAAAACGTTAGCAAGATATAAAAGCCGACGCACATGCTATTAAATAACTGCTCATCTGGATGCCGTATGTGGCATTTTGCAAGCCAGGTGTACGATGAGAATCGTAAGCCTTTTGTGAAAATAATTCACTCTCGTCTGCGCTGTCAATTTTCCCTTCAAACGTTTCATGTGATCTTCGCCAGGTGGCACTGTCCGGGGTCCGTCGATCTCGGCCCCTGGCGATCTCGGCCCGTCGATCTCGGCCCCTGGCGATCTCGGCCCACGTCAATCTCAGCCCACCCATTCCACCAATTTTATGATAAGTGGATTCATGTGAAGTGTAAACTATTTATTGTAAATTAGTTTCTTGGAGAAAGGTATGGGTAAAGAATTGCTGCACGGATGTTGTGATTTTAGGCCTACTAACAACGTCGATCTCGGCCCACCCCATTTTTAGGATGACGTTATTCGTACGGGATGAGGTGAATGCGTGAATTATTCACACCACTGCTATGGTTCATCGGTTCCGTGGAATTTCGTACACGTGTAATTATATAGGAATCACAACGTAATCATGCCATAATACCAAGTGGTTTATTATGAATAAAAACGTACAAATTGTCAATTATACACATGTACAACTTATCATTACATTCTGTGTGTGCGTGCGTGCGTGCGTGCGTGCGTGCGTGCGTGCGTGCGTGTGTATATATTATATTCGGTATATATTGATCACACACGCTTCACAAATGTCATATCTGATAATACCAAAAAAACACTGCTAAAAAAGTATCAACTACTGCAGAACAACTGCACAAAATGCGATAAAGTTCACTAAATATACACTCAGTACTGCAGAGAATGTTAATGACGATGAACCCACTCGGTGTCTACACGCTAACTCGTGGGCCATAGACACGGGTACATGCTCTGAGGAGTTGGATGGCAGAGCGGTCGCCACCCTCATATTCTTCCCAGTACCCAAGGATCCTTCGCTGCAAGTCGACGAAGACCTTCCTCTGGTGCCTCCGCAACTTTCCCTCGGACACCAGCCGCACCTGGACAGAGATCATTCTTGACTCGTCGTGCAGCAATGCCACCAGCATGTACAAGTTCATGCCAGCACGACCCCTGGCGTTGAGGCGAGTATGCCAGCCTTCGAGGTCGTTATTCGTGCGCACGGTCTGGAAGTACACACTCCAACATGCTGGTGGCCAGACGTTGCTCTCGATCCAGGTGCGGCCGACGTACTGTAGAAGCGGAGTCAGCGCGCGGCTGTTGCTTCTTGTTTCAGTCGTCGGAAGATAGGTGTGATGTGTTGTGCTGGCAGAAAGCACAACGCCATAACCTTCCGCAGGAACTTGAAGGTACCGTCGTCACTGGCAGTCCGCACTCCTGGATGCGCCTCCAGATGGCCTGGGTGAAATGGAAGGCGCATCCCTTCAACTCCACGGCCGGAAAGACGACACGTGCAGCGCGCCACGTAGCTTCCTCGAAATCAAAGACCATTCGTTTAATACGGCGATGTGGCAGCATGGCACACAGTTCTCTGAACACCGCTGCATAATCAGTCTTGCGGCGGCGTGACATGACGCACATTGCAAGTGGCTTGCTTCGTGCAGCCATCATGGCGAACAAACGCGTTGACCGTGAACAACTGATAAAACGGCTGCCGCACGACGTAGAAGGTCGCGTCCACGTACCATGTCCTCGCCTTGTTCAAAAGATCCAACTGGACGTCCGTGGCGAAGAGAAGGTGTCGTGCCCCATCGACGTGGATGTCCCGGCGAAGAAATTCATCTGGAATGTGGTTGTTGTTCAGTTGGAATGCCAAGTCCTGCGGATGCTGCGGGCGATTCCGACTACGGTTGTAGTTTGCATTGGCGGCGATTCTTTCCAGGGCTGGTAGTGCTGGACATGGCTGTGTGTCCGTGACGTACTCAGACACCAGATCACCGACAATCTCCCCAGCTGATCTAAAAGGATGTTCGTCTGCTTGTTTCTTGGACACGTGGGAAATTGCCGCAACAATATCCTGGCCAAGACTCGGTTGGTGGACGTGTTCTCTCGGTCCTGGCAAGAAAGTCACTCCTTCTTGGCGGATGGTGGCTGGACAGTTCACTGTCTTCGATCGAAGTGTACAACGCCAGGTACTACACTGTCTTGTACGTCGTTTGACTGTATAGGAATACCCTACCGTGTCGAAAATTTATCTCTTCCTCTGATCGATGTCTCATTGACGATCTTGTAGTTCACGACATTGGCACGGGCACTCACATCCACTGGATTTGGGTCGGCGATTGATGATTCCTGGAGATCGTCTGGTCTTGGTGGCGCTGGGAAATCAAGATCCAAAAGACGATTCAGGGCGATATCAACGTGAGTCCACTGTCCCCCTAGCGACTGTGTCTCTCAAGTCTCAAGTAGTTATACTCCAAACAGCCCAATCTTGAGCTAACGCAGGAGTTTGGACCAACGGCTTTTAGTGTCTCGGGACACGGGCAAAGTGGGGTGAACGAAATTGCCCAAGCTTCGAAACGGCGGAGGTGGAATCGAACCACCGTCCTCTCGATCGACAGGCGGGTGCTCTAACCATTAGACCACCGCTCCCCACGTGTGACGAGTATTGCACCATCCTTCGGCTTCCATACTTGGGCTGCGCCGCTGCAGTTCGCTGCAGTTATCCCCCTTGCAAAATGACAATAAATAAAATAAGTGACAGTATAAACAACTTAATTCAACGATCCTTCCATTTCTGTTACTACTAAAACGACCACAAAGAGGCGCCAAATTTCTCATCATATATCTACACGCACGCACGCACGCACGCACGCACGCACGCACGCACGCACGCACGCACGCACGCACGCACGCACGCACGCACGCACGCACGCACGCACGCACGCACGCACGCACGCACGCACGCACGCACACTACCTTGAAATATTAGTGATGCTCACTGTCTTGTATGGTTTGACTCCCTCCCAAAGTTATTACAGTGTAGTACCATTGCTGGTGCAAAATGAGCAGATTACCTTGTGGTTCCGCAAAACAGTAGGCAATATTGCATGTGAAAAGAATTGGAATTTAATATTTTGTTGGAAAATAAACTAAAACAAAACATTGTCTAGTATATATTGCAAGTCGACATATTAGTAGAAAAACAGTCCATTGAATCATGTTTGAAGAGATTACAAATTGAAAAACTAACATGATTTTTCTCGGCTGCATAGACAATGATAATGCAATTCGTATTACTGCAAGCTGTACTATACAAAATATGATCTACTTACCATAACAGTCGACCAACATTGTCAAAGCCACACTGCACAATCAATATGAAATTGGTGTATTTTAATAATATCGATTTACTGCAGCCAAACCCGTATTAAGTGACCACTGAAAGGGTGGTTGAAAAGTGGTCTAGTGGCAGCTTAATGCAGGTCATTTAACATATCTGCTCCTGTGAGGAGTTGATTAGTTGTTAGTGACAGGTTGTCTCTTTGTATTAGTCTACAGGTGGTCGCTTAAGCAGGTTTGACTGTCTTTTTAATCATGCAAGAAAGACACATGCAAACTGATACATACAGAAATGTTTATTAATATAGTAGACACATCAAAGAGTGGTTACTACTTGCATGCAGTGAACTAGAGTAACGTATACCATTTCTGAAATGACTAATCATCACATTGAAGAATGTTGCAGCTGCTGCACCAATGTTATCGAAACGATTACTTCTTGATAACATTGAAATGTTGCCTTATAAAACATTTTACTGCAATGAATAAAATATTGCTGTTGTAACAAACAGCAAAGATTTAAAGGACATTTACAAAGGTTTTCATTGGCTAACCGATACGTAGCTAGTTAGGGGTTAAAAATGCTCCCATTATACATTTTTTTATGTAAACATACATCTGAACTACATTTGTTACTCTTAATTACTGCAGTCTGTTCCCCATCATATGAAATTGTACAAAACATAAAATTTTACAGACAACTAAAATGAAAACTTATTAAAAAGTTATAGTTAACCGTTTGCAGTAAAGATTTATTGTTCTGCCTTTTAATACTGTAAAATGACCTATATGTATGTGTGTGCGTGCGTGCGTGCGTGCGTGCGTGCGTGCGTGCGTGCGTGCGTGCGTCTGTGTGAATATTTTATTTTATCACCAAGTCGTATCTTTAAAAAAATTGGCAAACCAAGATTTTATAAATATTGAAACATTTAAAATATGAAACAGTGTTGCAATATTCAATATCGTTCAATTAACCATTTATAATTTCTATACAATCACTTTAAAGTAATAAATGCTAAGACAGCTGATAGGGTCTACTTAGCACCATCTACACTAACTGTAAAGGACACCATGTTTACTTGGCCATTACTACAGCATGTAGTTAGAAGTAAGATGGACACAGACCAACAGATCACCTTCTCTTTCAACTACCCTGTACTTAACCTAAAGTTTACTTGTCTTTCAGGCTGAGCTCTACGAGAATGCACAAGCTGATATGAACAACAGAAGTAATCTGCAATCGCTCTGTGATATACCCATTCAGTGACCACTGAGGATGTCCTCCAAAGGGGGCTTCCTCTGACCACATTCCTACAGTCCAAACAGTGTAACCTCTGCCAAAGAGGCATACACTACAATCGCCCTGCTGCAGCAGGAACGTGCCAATGCAGAAGTATGGAATGCATTATTTGACAGTGCTGTAGAGCTAACAGGGATACTGTATTTGGATTGAGGCGAGCAAGCCACTCGATGGTAGAATGAGAACGTACCCACTGATATAACTGACACGCCAAGCCAATATTTGATGAGGGCAATGTATCATTCAAAGATTTTTAATGATATTGTATTACATGTACATGCATAGCAATAGTTCTTCACTAGCTGTTATAATAGGTGAAAGAAATGACAATGGAGAAAGACTTGTTGACTTCTGCGGACTCAATAACCTCGTGGTAACAGGTACCTTTTTCCCACATAAACTTATACATAACCAGACATGGACAACTCCAGGAGGAAAGACAAAGAATCAAATAGACCATGTGTTAGTGAGTAGGCAACACCGGACATCAGTAATGGACACTAGGGCCATGAGAGGAGCCGACATTGCGAGCGACCATCAATTAGTGCGATCAAAAATCAAGCTGAAACTAAAGAGAAAACAAAAGAACAAGGCGATCAGAAAGAAATTTGATATAATTAAGTTACAGCAACCAGCTATTAAAGCCCAATTCTCACTGAAGTTACGCAACAAATATGATATATTACAAGACTACGAAGAAACAGGCGACGAAGAAGTTGAGAAACAATGGCAAGACTTTGAGGATGCATACAAAGAAACAGCTCAAGAAGTACTGGGGTACAAAAAGAAAGGGCAAAAACCATGGATCAGCAAGGAGTCGTGGGAGTTAGTAGAAGAGAGAAAACGACTGAAGAACAACATCGAGCAGACAAAGTCAGACAGGATTAAGCAGAATTACATGGATAAATATAGGTGTAAAGACAAAGAAGTGAAGAAGAGCATGAGACAAGACAAGAGGAAGTGGGTTGACCACCTTGCCATGGAAGCAGAGGAAGCAGCACATAATGGAAGAATGAAAGAAGTGTATGATATTACAAAAACCCTCAGTAATGACAAACGTAAGACAACAAATGCAGTGAAAGACAAAGGTGGAAACTTAATAACGGAAGGATTGGCCAGAAGGAAGCGATGGAAAGAACACTTTGAGGAAATCCTTAATAGACCTATACCTGATGACCCTGTAACAGATGTGGAGATAGATCCGATCATAAACGAAATCAACACTGACCCAATAACAAAGGCAGAAATTAGAACAGCGCTAAGGAAGATGAAAAACGGGAAAGCAGGGGGCAAGGACGAAATTACAGCAGAATTATTAAAAGCAGACATGAATACAACAGAGAAATGGCTTGTCAAATTATTCAGAACATTTTGGGAACAAGAGAAAGTGCCAAAAACGTGGAAGCAGGGACTGATCGTTAAAATACCGAAGAAAGGTGACCTGACAGAGTGCGGGAATTGGAGAGGAATTACTTTGATATCTGTTCCGAGTAAAGTATTCGGAAGAGTACTCATTGACAGAATAAGAGATGGAGTTAACAGCAAGTTGAGAGACGAACAAGCAGGTTTCAGAAGTGGGAGAGGCACAGTAGAACATATATTTATTTTACGAAATATTATAGAACAGGTAGTGGAATGGCAGGCAACTCTATACATCACGTTTGTGGATTTTGAAAAAGCATTTGACTCAGTGCACCGAGAGAGTCTATGGAAAATTATGGAGAGCTATGGAATTTCATGCAAGATAATCCACATGGTACAGATGTTATACGAAGATAGTGAATGTGCAGTGTTAGATGAAGGTGAGGAATCTGAGTGGTTCAAGGTCAAAACTGGAGTTAAACAAGGAGATGTAATGTCAGGATTTATCTTCTTGATAGTAGTGGACTAGATAATGAGAAACACAACAGCGGGAAACAAAACAGGAATAAGATGGAACTTCACGTCAAAACTAGAGGACCTGGACTTTGCCGACGACATAGCACTCATGTCATCATGCTACACACACATGCAAACAAAGACAAGACAACTGAATCAATTTGCAGCAAGGACAGGACTAAGAATAAATAAAAAGAAAACTCAAATATTGAGGATAAAAAGCAAGTGCGAAAACAGAATACTAATCGATGATCAAGAGCTAAAGGAAGTGGACAAGTATAACTACCTTGGTGCGAACGTTAGTAAGCAAGGTGGAGGTGGCGATGACATTGTTAACAGAATTTGTAAAGCGAGGGTATCCTTCATGAAACTAAAGCAGATATGGAGTTCAAATATATACACATTGAGATCGAAATTGAGGCTTTTTAACACACTTGTTAAACCAGTGTTGTTGTATGGAAGTGAAACATAGAAAATTAACGAAGGAGACAACAGAAAGTTAGATACATTTTTTTTCAAGTGTTTTAGACGAATCCTACAAATTCGATGGCCATACGTTGTATCAAATCGAGATATTCTGGCAAAAACAAAATTGAAGACAATCAGCACTGAGGTCAAGTTAAGAAGATGGAAGTGGGTAGGACATATCCTACGAATGGAGAAGAACAGCAATTGTGAGACTGCACTGACCTGGACGCCTGAAGGTAGAAGAAAGGTTGGGCGACCAAAGACAACGTGGCGATCAACTATTGAAAATGAAAGACGTATACTGGGGTGGAATAGCTGGAACGAAGCCAGACGTGTAGCAGCTGACAGAACAAGATGGAGGAGATTCACTTCGGCCTTATGGGCCACTGGGCCCGAAGAGGATAGGTGAGGTGAGGTGAGGTGAGGTGAGGTGAGGTGAGGTGAGCTGTTATAATTAATTGTGCTATTACATAGTAAACAGGTCATTAATGCATGTTAACACTATGTCTATGAATACTAATACGCACCAGATTGCAAATTAGTTTGCTTTAAAAAAATGTACAACCAGACCGGCTTAGATGTGTGTTTCCACATTAATGTATGCCTAGCTACACTCGTGGATGTAATGGTTAGTGTGTTAATTTTGGTCAAATTTCAGTAATATTTTAACTGCATTAAAAATATGTAGTGAATTTTATTTTTTTATTTCATTGAAATTGGAGTCGGGTGAAGCAAAAATTATCTAAATGTGATTTTTAAACTGCCGATTAAAGGGTGATGTGACAGCTGGATAGGATGTTTTTTTGCATAGTTACTACTATTTTGTATGCCCAAAATATAGATTGTTTTTTCTGAGTGAAATAAATTATGAACATTTATGCCAGACCCTCGTTTCCATGGCAACAACCAAAATGGCCTATGTATCAAAGTTTTATTGCCCCTCTAAAAAATTACAACACATTAGAATATTTTTCCCCTAATTTTCAAAGATATATTGTAAATGTAAATTTTTTCAACACATTTTAATTGTTAACCCGCTAAATTTTACCAAAAAATTTATTTGATTACATGGTAGATGCAAACTGTATCCATGAGTAAAACTAATTTAGAAGTATGTCAATAAAGTTAACTTTATTTATAGTAAACTTACAATGCTATTGGAATACGAATTAAGCACATTTTAGTAACATATTTTAAAAAACATCATTGCACCTGCCATATCTCCCCTTAACATAACACACAAAACACTTTTCTATTACAGAAAGTATTGCCACGCTGGAAGTATCCCACAACACACTTGACAGTACTGGCCACCATTGATCAATGGTTATGGTAGCATATTTCACTCATGCAAAATACCCTGAGCTTTTCGGTTTCGCTTGTGTGTAACTTGCATAAGTCGTCTAGTTTCAAATTTAAAGTAATAATGCAGGTGACATCTTAAGTACAAGTTAACTAATTGCTTAACAACGAAAGAATGTGAAGAACACACTTGTAAGGAGGACAGTGCAACACGATTTGAAACAAGTTTTTCTAGTCCTTTTAAAAGACCACTGCTGGCAAGCAGATCACCAATGTATAGTGAAAATGTATGTTCCACTTGTTTCAAAATGTGCACAAGTTGTGCTGATGGTGCAGTCAAACCACCAAATGCACCCTTGTCATGACTACGCTTTCAGATGCATGTACATCTGCCCTTCTTCTACTACATTTGTCTCTGTAGTCACCAATGCCATCATGCAGTGATCACAAAGAAAAAAACAACAGAAGGATTTCCTTATAAATGGGAATATCTGATAACAAAATAAATTTTACCATTATTTACTATCAATGATAAAACATGCTAATTATTACTCTTTCTATTATGATATGGTGGATTGTTATTGGCCACACAACAACTAGAAGATTAATGACAATCAAGTATTGTGTTGTCATGACGACAGTTACCGTAGTTGACCTAATAAACATACAGTATGCTTGAAAAAAATGGGCCACCGAAAAAATGTCAAGGAATCTTTTCTTATACGTGTATAAAAAATTGTATCTCTAGACAATAATGCAACTGCTTAACACTAGTGGTATCATTTGGTGACTAGTGTAGAGCAACTAAAAAATGGCGTCAATTGTTTAACAACAGGTGGTGACACTTTTCAGTTATTCCACAGTAGTGAAATTACAATAATTATGGATCCTGCCGCTACATACCCCTTCCGAGTTGAGTAGATGCACTAGTAATCCATTGCCACAGCCCAGATCCACAAATGTCTGTTCCCCTTTCCCGTCGCTCCTCTTCCCAGAGAACCCATGGAAGACGCAGTCATAAGTAATCAGTGCATTAGACAGAACCTCAAATGTTTTACTTGGGTACAGTATTTCCTTCGGACATGGAGTCATGGGTTATTATGGACAACATAAAATAATGCTGCATATAAAAAATGTGCAACAGCCTGCATGCATGTGTATGTGTGTGCACATCAACGGCTGTCTGCTGTGATGTGTGAAAGGCACGCTTGCATGCACATACGAATGCATTACAGATATGTTTCCGGTTAACAAATCATATGCATACAAATATGCATTAATTTTGTTTTCAAAAGTTCAAGTATAATAAATAATTAAGTACAAATAAGCTATAAAATCCCAATTGTACAGCATAAAGCACCCTTGCATATCATAATTTATACAGCAACTCACACATTATATACAATCACTTTCAATATCATATTCACATTTTCTAAAACCATAAATCAATGTAAAGTAAGAGAGCACAAAGTTATTAATGCAATTGTTAACAAACATACCACTGGTTCTGTTGTATCATACAATCTGCCTATGCATTTTGTTGTATGCAACTTTAAGTTTGGCAGAACCATTTAGTGGTACACTGTACCATTACAGATAAACATATTTTCCACACATTGCCTGTAAATCTGTGTACGAATCCAAGGTGACATCAGCCCGTAAATATGGGGAAGTTCTGAATAAAAATTCACCAGTAAATAGGCTGCAATGGCGATATCTTCATAGACGAATTTACAAGGATCAGTTCCTTCTGGCCATGTCTGAAAACCACCAATCATGGGTCCAAATTATGTAGGACAAATAGCAATTACCTTTCAATTTAACTGCTACATAACGTGAATGACAACAATAATACACAGCATGATATTTATGAAAATTATTATTTTCAGTTACCAGAGTAGTAATCTAATGAGAAACATGTAGCTGATACAACTTTCCCTGAATGATGAATGTGTTTGGTTGCCACAAGTATTTGATACAAAATTATAGTATTGGAAAATATGAAGCTTATAGTAACATACACGACACAATTTACAAATAGGCATGGGCTTTGAAGATAATATGCGCAGTCGGTTTAATAAAAGTGTGCATCATTTTTTTTATTCATTGAAAGAATTTACTTTTAAATCAATTTAGTATGCAACACACAACATATTTGCAAAATGAACGTAAAACTGAATTGAGAGTGCAGCTCTTAAGTGTCAATTCTTCTTTAAAAAATGTATCACCAGATGAAGAAAATTTTTTTTATCTGACAGATATTGTCACTAAAGTGGATTTTGGACAACTCACCTCCATTTGTCAATGGGGACAAGCAACAGAGACGTTACTGCGGTGTTCAGTTTCGGCTTCTTACTCCAGCGGGCTAGTCTGGGGAGCAGCGTGGTCCGCAGCCAGTCTGGTGAGCAGCCCAGACCATGCGAATCACAGCTGGAGGACTCTGCGAGGAGACTGAGGGATAACCTGGTGTAGACGAGAGCAGTGACATGTTACTGTATACAGGTAACATTCTTATATAGCGCTGTATCCAGTCCTTGGGACTGCTCAAAGCCTCAGACTTCAAAGTGTTTGTTAAACACTTCACAGCCTGGCAAACCTGTTCATTCCAACACAAACCCAACTTCTCAGGGAAGCATTCAGCCATGCTGCAATTACTGTGTGAAGACTATTCGTTTATATGTATCCACTACTATATTATAGTTATTACTCAGGTACTCATTTATAAAGTTGAGTGAACTGAAGCAATGAGGAGTGAATTAAATTGCCCCGGCTTCGAAATGGCAGCAAGAAGATTTGAACCCTGCTCCTTCCGACTGAGAGTCCACCTTCTAAAGGCTGTGTTACTGCAGTGTTGCAGGACGGCTGTTTTAACAATCATTTCCTCTGCCACTGAAAAAAAAACATTTACAAAGCATAAGTTGTATAATGGCATATATCCAGAACATGGCATATATCCATGCAGAACATGGCATATATCCATGCAGAACATGGCATATATCGAGAACATGGCATATTTCGAGAACATGACATGTATCCAGTTTCGTGATGTGGTAGGTGGGAATATATTCATTATACAGCTTATGAAACTAACTGTTGGTATTATAAATTATAAACATTCAATGTCCACCCTGAAGCAAGTATTCTGGGGATAAACCTATTTAAACCAAGTTAACTGATATTAATTCACACAGAGCAGATGAACCATGTCAACCCAGCAGCATTCTTAGTCTTAACTCTTGTCTTCAGTGAACAGCTGTAGGCGATACGCTGCAGGAAGACACTTCTCTCTTGGACCTGACTGACCACCGGTCATTAGCAGAGGCACAAATGTAGCAGTACATTTTTCTGGGTCTAAAAAAGGCAACAGGAACAGGGTTAGCAATATGACAAGGCTTGGCAGTTGGCACTTGTACATTCTAACAGTTGTGACCGAGATTAGTTTTCTGATGGGCTAAAGGGGATTTTTTACGTGGCATTATCAAAAACTGTTTGATTTTTGTTGCCTTGTTGATGCAAACATTTTTCATTCTATTTCATTGGTCAGCTCCATCAATTCAAGTGACATACTTTCATGACTCATGTTGCAAAGGTGGCACAGCATTTCTGGTTTACTGTGACTCGAGGACCTGAGAAATTAAGCATTATAGAAGTTTTATTATTATCATAATTATGTAATCAAACACTACATATATATATATATATATATATATATATATATATATATATATATATATATATATATATATATATATATATATATATTATTATTTATTTCATATATGAAAGTATTGGCCATATTACATCATTTTCAAAATGTTTTCAAACCAAGAAGCAGATACTATTTCCTTACCCTTAACACAACATATTGGAAACCTTCTCACCTATGAGAACCACTTCTGTAAGCATAGGGAATCGTTGCAGCTCTTTTGGAAGCAATTCCCTAATTGTTATTTCTATCTGACCCGAAATGTCATCACAATTGTTTCTCATAGGGCAAAGCTTGTAGGCTTGGGAAATTGAGTTCACAATCTCTTTAGCATCATTATCCGTGATATCTAGTTTGAGGATGTCTCTGAGAAACAGATCACAATCCACATGAACATGCCATTGGCTGAGTATTTTTGCACCGCAGAGTTGACGAGTAATCACATGTGGCTTACTTACAAGTATGGCAACACCATTACAAAATCCTTCAGATGAAGCACTGGTTGTAATTTGTCTAATTTCCGTCCACATGGTGTTGATGTTTCAAGGCAAGGGCAGCATGGGTCAGTTGTGGTGACGGAAGACAGAAGTGATGGTGCCACTGCAAGTGATGGTGCCACTGCAAGTGATGGTGCCACTGCAAGTGCTGAAACAAAGACATGGATTACAATTTGGAGAAATTATTTGGGACAATTTTGATAGACTTTTTTACAGACTTGTTTTTTTCAATAAAGATTTAAAATTTAATCATACATTGTTTCTAATATGATTTATGCAGCATATATCTCAACTTGTTGAGAAAGTTGTTGTAACCAGAATGATTACGTGTCCTCGATAGAACAACATGCATGTGTCGTTACAATTAGGATACCAGAATAAATGCGACATAGAAACTGTGCTTCTAAGTGAGGATCTCAACGTTGTTGACGGCGTTGACAAGTATCAAAGCGTGGAGCTGCTAAAGATTATCGGATGCAAACAGGAAAACAATGCCTGTCATGGTTCGTTGCCTGCCCCTCCAGCACAGACAAAAGACCACTTGGCTTAAATGCTGTTTACAAGCCAGCATGCCGGCAGTTCTTGCATTTAGCATGTGTTACATAACAATCGATGCAAAGTTGTCGGTTTCAACACACGTGGTTTGTCTATAGCACACACTGCGTGCTTCATGTGGACTTCTCTGCAAAAGCTGATCTCAGCTAAATTGGTAGTCGCGTTGACAGCCAGTCAGACGAAATAGGTGAAGAAAGAGATGATACGAAACAGCTACTATGAAAACAAACGGATCATAAACAGGGACTTCGTGACCTAACAGGATGCGCAATACCACCGAAGAAGTGTCACTGGTTTGAATACAATTTCGGCCTCGATTCTCATTGCGATGAAAAGTTAGGTTTGTGTATAAACTTTATTTGGCTTTGTAAATAAATAATATATATTCAATGGAATACACATATTTCATATAGTATTAATTTTGATACATATGCCCTTTCTGCTCGGATTCTACAGACGATTGGACATTTCATATGGAGTTGTGATTAATGTATTGGACAAGTTAATTACTAGTGACAACTATATTTTTCTTCTGAATGAATGAATTAGCCGCTTGCAAAATGTGGCTAGACTGTTGCCGCACTGGAGAGTTCTAATGACGTAGCCCTAGTTCGAATCTATGTTAGGTAGAATGTCGGATTTGCGTAGTTTAGCAGGTTAATGTAGGCCCTATGTTTAATGGATATATTATTTGTTCTTCAATGGGATGGAGACGATACACTTTCTAAGCATTTTGACTGACTGTTGGTTAACGTGTCTGTTGTGCGCATTTGTTCCACAAAGTAACGGCGAAGTGATTGACTAAATTCATAGATAATAAAAAGATAATACCAGTGAAAATAACTCTTCGATGATACTGTTGGCAAAATAATAACCTTTTTCCACTTGTAGTGTATTGCATTCCCAAGGTAGGGTTATTGATGACAGTTAACGGGCCGACGTTGTTGTAGGCGCCATATTAGAGTGAGCACTTCCGGCGCATGCGCACAATTACCACTATTGAATCTGCATAATTCAATATCAATAACATAGACTAGTAATATTATTAATGCATGTTATACATTTTGTTGCATTACAACTTGAACTATGCCATATAAGAAACATTCTAATGAATAAATTGTTTGATTAGATGTTGTTATGTCAGATACATGTAAAGTGAACATGTTTCAAGAGTTCACACCACAAATTCAGCTAAAACGGGTGTACATACTATATAAACGGGTAGACGTGTTGTCATAACAGGTTGCTAGCTCAACATATAGGGATTGTCAGTAGTTTGGGTGGAGGACTACAATGGTCTGGGGGCCGACATATCTCTCCCCTGAGAGCTGCTCGATACGCAACTATAAGAGACTCGGTGACTGTGGATTGGTCTCTCCACCGACCGATAGGAGGTGCAACCAATTGGCATATAATGGCTAAGCGTCACTCACGTCATTGATCTCTTATTTTTTATTAAAAGACCATCGATCATTCCATGCTCAGATTCAGGTCATTATTCCCGATTCGCATCAGTTGGTCAATCGGACATGTTTTATCGTCATCGTATGTATTTTAGAAACTCTAACAATTGTAATAGTTTTCAATGGCAGTTAAATACTTCCCTTTTCCGAAAGGAATATACAATCTTATTCGATATTTATTATGGGTGAGGGTGGTCCCAGCAGTTGTGTTATAAGTGTGGGCAGTTGGGTTGTTCATACGTGCATTAGTTTTAAACACTTCAAGACAAACATTTTGGAGGCTTGCTGGAGAAAGTTGTGGGACAACGAATATGGTTATTTCCTGTGTGGCTTACAGCTGTACGAATCGACAGAAGACAGGATCTAACATCTCGTTATTTTCAGGTACTTTATGTCGCAAATGTTTGTGCTGTGTTAGTGTGTATGTGAATGAATGTAACAGTTTCGAAAATGTTCTGAAATATCAATATATTACAGATACATTTGTTTTTCTTGGGGGAGCGTACATTAAGTGTTTCCCAGTAGTCACATTGATTGGGTGCAACATAAAATGTTATAGGGGTAGGATTCAGTTTTATAAATAATGTGTGCGTGCGTGTATGCATTTTTGTAACTCTTTTATAAAACTCTACTAGATGTTAGCTCATTAATAAGATTTTTTTTCTTTATTAAGTCGTCTGCATTTAATGAGGCTCTCCCCTTTTTGGTCGTCGTTTGCCTTTTCTTCGTTGTATGAACCACTATCATGTAACTCATTCTGTACACATTGCAACATTCATTGCATTCTATGCATTTGTTTGACAAACCATGTGAAAGATTGCCTACTAAAACAATTGACAGCTTAAATGAGAGAGCACATTTCTTTACATGAGGTGTGTCCTTGGGCAAGTTGTCCAGATAACATTCGAGAGATCTTGATCTGCAAGTGGAAATAGCTGTGATGGTGCAGCTGGGGAATGTGTTGGAAGATGGGAAAAGAATATTTTTGGGACCTTAGAGAAGAATGTCCAACAGGGCTTAATGAGATTTTGACCTGTTGCAGTCATTAGCTAATATATGTATAGAGCACTTCAGAAAGTTCAGTTTCGATCATGTTTAGTGGTGCTACTGTTATAGTTAATATGTTATGACATTTTATATACAAGGTGCATGGATACATCGTGCACGTAATAAGGTATTAGGTATATATAGCTATGTAGTAATAATCTCTTATTAGTACTGTATTAGTCCGTACAGCAGCATGAATGTCACTGGTCCATGCCGGCATCACTTTATCATGTATCAGTTGATAAGAGCTCAACGGTCTTGTTTTACTAACGGGTGTTCTGTTTATGTCTATGGTCACATCCCCCTTTTATTAAAATAGAAGATAAACTGCAAAACTAAGTATAGACTAGGCCTACTATTAAAGATAGCCTTTTAAATGCCAAAGTCAAATATGGGCATAGACATTACTGCAAGACAAACTTATTATCTGTAACTACTAACACTAACTATAACATGTTGAAGTCCAAATTCTGAGTAATAACATTGTTCAAGAATTTACTTAACGCCCATCTCAAAGTCCTCCTGCCACTGTGGCTTTGACAGCCTCGCTTCGGCTGGCTTGGAGAATAACAAAGTTCGCTTACTAGCCCGCGACGAGGGGTTGGTGTACCTGGCTCGGCAGCTGGTGTGATCGCACGATAGCAGGACTGTCCGTTGGACTGTCGACCGCTCGTCGAGGCTCGGCCGTGCGTAGGTCATCATCACGGTCGTCACGCTCCATCGACTCCGGAGGCATGACGTGTGTGACCTCTCTCGACTTGTTGAGAACCCTTTCGTTTCACCGGTAGCTGCCGCTATCCTCAGTGGTGAGAACTCCATGTTATTTATTACACACTCCAAAGTACTGAGGCAGGCTTACTTAGAGTCCAGTATTTAATGCAATACCGCATAGACATTCCATGTTATTTATATCACACTCCAAAGTACTGAGGCAGGCTTACTTAGAGTCCAGTATGGAATGCAATACCGCAGTGATACTCCAAGTTATTTACTACACATTCCAAAGTACTGAGGCGGGCTTACTTAGAGTCCAGTATTGAATGCAATACCGCAGAGATACTCCATGTTATTTATTACACACTCCAAAGTACTGAGGCGGGCTTACTTAGAGTCCAGTATTGAATGCAATACCGCAGAGATACTCCATGTTATTTATTACACACTCCAAAGTACTGAGGCAGGCTTACTTAGAGTCCAGTATTGAATGCAATACCGCAGTGATACTCCAAGTTATTTACTACACACTCCAAAGTACTGAGGCGGGCTTACTTAGAGTCCAGTATTGAATGCAATACCGCAGAGATACTCCATGTTATTTCGCTCAGCATACTGAGTCACTGACCCACATACTGACCCACAAGCAGGTCTCGCAGTGCACTGGTGGTAATCAGCATACTTTATACATATACTGATATTGTTAAAAAAAAAAACATTACTACAGCTACAGCTACAGACCCACAGAGCACAGTTACTACAGCTACAGCTACAGAGTGTATCGTAAAACTACATTATGCAGTAACATTTATGTAAATAATTACATATTGATAACTATTATATGCATTTGAATTGGGGATTTTGCCCGTGGGTATTTCGTTCAGCGGATATTGTCCAGGGCGAATATTGGTCGGAATATTGTCCGGGAGTTTTTTGTCCAGGAGATTATGTCCTGATACCTTGTGTAAGCATATGAAGTTGCTAACATTGCATAAGTGTGACAATCTGCCACCTGCTTTCAGCCGATGCCTGAGATTGAGCACAATGGCGAGGACTTCAAGTACCTGGTCAACTACAAGTCTCTGGATGCCCCTGATTCCGACCTAGTCACGGAAGAGATCGGGGATTGGCACCAGAGGGAGCTGGTCGTCAGAGATGTTGGAACATACAAGGAGTTCCTGGTCTCTGTGCAGGCATCCAACTCCATGGGACCATCTCCCACTAACTCCCTCAAGGTGAAGAAGGTTCATTCCGGGGAAGACAGTAAGTGCACATAGACATTCCCAGTTCCCATTTCTGGAAATGGTCACTGTAAATATCCCATATGTGTGGTATAAATTCAGATAATAAATGTTGCTGTATATCTCACTTTGCATTGTATCATTTCACCTGGCTATATGTGTGTGTGTGTGTGTGTGTGTGTGTGTGTGTGTGTGTGTGTGTGTGTGTGTGCGTGCGTGCGTGCGTGCGTGCGTGCGTGCGTGCGTGCGTGCGTGCGTGCGTGCGTGCGTGCGTGCGTGCGTGCGTGCGTGCGTGCGTGCGTGCGTGCGTGCGTGCGTGCGTGCGTGCGTGCGTGCGTGCGTGCGTGCGTGCGTGCGTGCGTGCGTGCGTGCGTGTGTGTGTTATGAGAATTATGAGCTTTTGCACAGTGATCAAATATGGCTTAATACTTCCAAAAATAAATAAATTTAGCATCAGCAGGTAAGCCTGTTGCCTGTTGTGCATCATGGTATCCATGGCAACCTGAACTGTGCTTACAGCTCCTCTCGATCAGCCGGGCAACTTCTGGATGGACGAGAACACGTTGTACGCAACCAGCGCCAAGTTCATGTGGGACCCAGTGGATACGTCGCCTAATCGCGTCCAGGGCTTCTTCCGTGGATATCAGGTAGGGTTCTGTTTAACATGATCTGTGGAGGAGATGTTTCTGTAATTAACTGGTGATGTCACGTCGTTCTCCTACAGAGGTCAGGCCACAGTTAGGCTACCAGAAGTGTTACAGAATGTAGTGTTTGAAATATGCAGTTTAGCAGATTTCAGTGATTTTATTTGCCAAGAAGTCAATATTTAGACAGGAATGTTGGAATGTTTGCAGTTTTTGACCTTTGGCAGTTAAATGTTGTAGTAGGAACTGGATTTGAAGATGCGTAGGTATTTTGGTAGTGACATTCCTGAAACACTGCCAGGGGCTTTAATATTTGGTGAAAACTGCCAATTTTGAGGGTAAGCATGTTTGCGACACGATCAAAAAGGCTGGAGATATTGGATTTTGACGAAACTTGTCCAAATATATGTAAATTAACAAAAGTTATTTGTGCCGTTATCTGCTCTATTTATATATTACAATGTAGGTGGCTTACGTAAGTATGATTAATTTTTTTAGAAAAATTACAATCGTAGGAAATTTCGTTGTACAACGAATGGATGTTAAACTTGTATCGTGATACATAACTAGGTAAATATTCTCCATGCCATGGCCATGCCCATGGCACCGGTAATTTTCCATGCAACCACGTTTAAACATGCAATAGTTATGGAAACGGCGCTTTTTAAAGAAGAATTACAAAATACTACATGTGAAATGACATGGACATTGTCATTGTGTCTCATTACGGTAACCATGGGCCTGGCTTAAGCAAAACATATCCATCAAGTGCACTGACAGTGACATTCCGGTGATAAAGGGGACATATCGCTCAGTCGTCCCGCTCTGTCTCATATTTTACTATTATTCAGTATCATATTATATTGAATGAGAAGCATTATTTTTTGTAATTAACAATGACTGCAGCTTGTATATTTTAATGAGCTATTAATTATTTCAAATGATCCCTTATTCAGGCTTTATGTGTTGTTGTAATTATGTAGTTTTACTTAGTCTTACATTAGGAGTTAGGGCTGTGTTTCTACCATTGTGTGTTACAGGTGGGCAGAACATAAAATCTACAGCCTGGAATTTTATTCGTATCATGCCTTTCTACTGTTTTAAAATGTAATGTTGAACATCTTTACTCCTCGCTCTATAGTAACTGTGATCATTATGTTCACGTACAGGCATACGTACAAGTGGACAGGCTGAGGTGCTACATGTTGGCAAAGATCGCTGATGTGGAATTAGTTTCATCGCATTTTCAATTGCACCATGGAAAAGCGTCGGCTCTGCATTCCACGTCAATTTTGTGTGATGTATGTAGGTCACAATGAACAACCTTGTGTGATGAATGTAGATCACAATGAACAACCTTGTGTGATGTATGTAGGTCACAATGAACAACCTTGTGTGATGTATGTAGGTCACAATGAACAACCTTGTGTGATGTATGTAGGTCACAATGAACAACCTTGTGTGATGTATGTAGGTCACAATGAACAACCTTGTGTGATGTATGTAGGTCACAATGAACAACCTTGTGTGATGTATGTAGATCACAATGAACAACCTTGTGTGATGTATGTAGGTCACAATGAACAACCTTGTATGATGAATGTAGATCACAATGAACAACCTTGTGTGATGTATGTAGATCACAATGAACAACCTTGTGTGATGTATGTAGGTCACAATGAACAACCTTGTGTGATGTATGTAGGTCACAATGAACAACCTTGTGTGATGTATGTAGGTCACAATGAAATTTTTTATGAAAATCGGTTCAGTAGGTTTCGAAATATTTCATTATATAGATACTGAAAAAATATTTCTAACAATATTTTCATACCCATTCAATATCTTAAAAACTTCAATTTGATCTCCTCTTAACCTCCTTGTCTCTAGAGTTGTTAAACCACATTCTTTTAGACGGTCTTCATAATTAAGATCTCTCAGTTTTGGAATCATTTTGATTGCTCGCCTCTGTTTTCGTTTAAGCACATATATATCCTTCTTACGATTATGGTCTCCAAACTTGTGTACAATATTCTAAATGATGAATAACTAAGGGCTTAAGCAAACAAACACATACATCACGCAGGGCTTATCTTATTTCTCGTTGGAAAGTTCGTAGTAAGGAAAAAGCAGATCTGCAGCGAAGCACGAGGAAACTGTGTTCGGAATACATCGCGCTCCACCATTTCCTAGTCCGCCATGACGACCCGTATCATATTCACAGTCTAAATGTTAAGTCAAGTGTTTAGTAACTAGATATACAACTGTGTTACTCAGCGATCAAGGCTTTTTCAAGCAAGTATAACATACTACCCTGTTTATTCATGTGATTTCATCAAATCTAAATAACACATTTGCACAAACGAAGAAACATGTCAACAATGGATACTAGATAGCTTTCATTTTTCATAAAATCATTCTAAAATGAGACGAGCACAAATGTGAATTGCGGAAGCTGGCTAACAGTCCAAGTCATACGCTCTTTGAAAACAGCCCTCGAAAATTAGATAATATACATATCGTTTATTTTCTTACTAGTCAGCATTATTTCTTGAAGCATGTATAGTTATACTTTAGCAGTGCCCAGTTTCCCAGTAAGACACCAGGGGCAGCACCTGTTGTTATTCAAGTTTCCACAGGGTCATGTGATCAAACATAAGAAGAAATGCAACAACTTCAATCGGACAAAATATATTTCACATACTTAAAATAATATGATCGCACTGAGCCTGCACATTACAAATGAATTAGAATGTCTGAAGAAATTAAGATGACTATTTCCAATCATAGGTGTCAGATGTCAGAACCGGTGGCCACATCTCACATCTTACTATTTTTGGTGGGAGAGGCTCGAATATATCTCCAAAATGATGGCTAGAATCCAGGCGCGGATTTGGTGGTGACACGTGATCCTCACCTCCACCCGAGGCCATGGCTCGCAGGCATCAATGTTGTCACCCTCCCCCCCCCACTCCCCCATATTAAGATTGCTACGCCCTAGGCAAATACTTAAAAGGTAATCATGTTGCTAATTGGCACACAGCACCAAGGAACTAAAATGTTGCATTGAATTTCAATACGTTGAGTGATCACGTGAAGAATTTTTTATAAAATTAATATCAAATGATTGCGCGTACGTGGGTTTGTGTATGCGAGCTTTGGGGTAAATTTGTGCATGTTTTTGTGTGTATATGTGTGCATTTTTTTGTCAGTTTATCCGCGTATTTCTGTGTGCGTGTTGGTATATGTGCGTGTTGGTATATGTGCGCGCGTGTATCTGTCATGCATGAGGCTGTGTCTGTGTTAGTCCATATTGAGGCCACACATTGACAACAGGACATTGATGTGTAATGTGGTTTTTGCGTAAGTGTTTGAGAAAATAGTTGTAAACCGGTTGATTGATGACGTATCCGCGATAAAACTGGCTGCATGTGTCGTTACAATTAGAATACCCTCAGACCTGTATACTATAACGTACCATTATACTATTCAGTAGTGCGGCCAACGTGAACCGGCGGTACGCTTTGCCTCAAATTACGAAATTTTCAAAATGTCTATGACTGCTAATAATGGAAATATAAAATGTAATATTTTGTTTGTTGTGTTGTTACTTTAGATGGAGGTGTGCACATGCGTGGTTGTAGTAACTGTTGCCTGAAATGAAAATTAGTATGCCCAAGCAAATGCATGACTCTAAAGGGGTCCGTTTTGCGGCAATGTTTCTCCACCCTACTCTATAGAGCTGTTCCTGTACAAAATGCATCCGTGCACATTGTGTCAGGGGCTCTGGCAGTCATGACAACATATACTGGGACATTATTCCCATTCCGTATGTTGAAATTGCCACCTTTTTGTCAAGTGAGTCCGCATCAGAATACCACGTAATGCCATTTTGGACGCTTGTTGATTCGAGCACATATGCTGGGCTACTGGTGAATCCATCTAGGCCCCTAAATCATGGACAACCAACGCTGTGACGTACAGATCAAGTCTCGTATTTATCAGACCTACTTCTCAATAACCGCTACAATTCACATCAAGTCCGCGCAGTGGCAGCACCTCACAAGTCGGTGTATCACAGCAGTATCGCCGGACAACACCTACAATCAATCAGTCACACGCACTGTTATAACTAAACATAGCCTTTTTTCTTTCTGTTTTATAATACTGTAGATGCTCCGAGTATCGAGTAATAACCTCTACATGGGGAATAGCGTGCGGAGCGAGTACTTTTCCAGTGATTTAAAAGGCAGCGGTATAAAAGTTACGCTGTATCCTAAAGGTTAAAAACAAGAATAAAAAATAAAAAAAAAGTTAATACTCGATAAAAGACAATGTCAATTATCTATTTTGATGATTATATGTGGTGTCACTCCATCCCTTCAGTGAAGACCTGGATGAGGGTAGGGGTGTGGCTGATGATGCATTTACAGGTACACTGTTCCAAAGTCGGAAGGAGTGTAGGTATGTGTCAGTTTGAGAGTGGGGGATTTGGAGCTTCGCTTGATGTCCTCTAGAGCTGCGGTTGCTGGGTTCAAGAAGTTCAGCAGGGTTCACAACGACAAGTCCGTTTATGATGTTGTACATCATGCTGACTCTGTCTGATGTTCTCCTGGACTGCAGGTTCTCAAGTTGGAGCTGTGCAACCAATGCAGAAGCACTAGAGGTACAGCTAAAGTCGTGAAGGATGCGGCGATCTGAGCGTCGTTGCACCATCTCCAGTGAGGATTTAAGATGTTGCTGGTGGGGATCACACACCACTGCTGTGTATTCTAGCACTGGTCGTACAAGGCTTTTGTAGCAATGTGTCTGGACATCTGTTGGGCATCCCTTGAAGTTTCTGTAGGCGAAGGTGTTCACTTTGTTGGCCTTGGCTGTAGTTGCTTCTATATGCTTTCCCCAGTGGAGATGTTCAGTAATCTCAACGCCTATGTATTTGACGCTTGTTACTTTGTGCAACTTGTAGCTGGTGGAAATCTTATTTATTTTCTTGGTGACTGTTAGTTGATGACATTTCGCTTCATTGAAGGCCATCTGCCATCTTCCAGGATTCCAGTGTTCTGATGTCATCTTGTAGTTGGGTGGAGTCAGTGGCAGTCTTGATGGTGTTGTAAAGTACAGTGTCATCAGCGAAGAGGCGCATTATTGACTTAATACCGTCACCAATATCGTTGATGTAGATTAGAAGTAATGTGGGACCAAGGACAGAGCCCTGGGGAACTCCAGACGTGACTGCCCCAGTGTACGAGTGTTGACCTTCAACAACCACTTGTTGAGTTCTATCTATGGGGAAGTTCTGTATCCATTTATTGGTATTGCTTATGATACCGCATGATTTTATAGTTTAAGGAGGAGTATCTGATGTGGTACTCTGTTGAAGGTTGTATACAGATCCAAGAGGATCATGTCCGTCTGACCACATTATCGATTTCACGTGCCAGGTCGTCAACCGTGAGGATTAGTTGAGTTTCATTGGAGCTTTTCTTGCGGAATCCGTGTTGGACATATGTGATGATGTTGTTGAAGTTGAGATATGACTTGTAATTTCTGACCTCTAGATGTGTTCCTACAGCTTGCAACATGCACTCGTCAGATGATGGCCCGGTAGTTTGCTGCTTCGCTCCTGCCTCCATTTTTAAGATGGTTTGGACCAGTGCGTGTTTTCAAGATTGTGGGACTCGGCCTGTTGTCTTCACGAATGGCAGCAAAGTCTGTTTTCTTCCAGATGCTAATTTTCCTCACAATAGGTCTGCGTTTGGCAGCCTTGATGCGGCGGTCGATGAGCACGTTGTCAAGATCCCCTAGACCTGGTATGGTGATGTCTTGTGGTTTGGCCTGTTAGTCAGGAATATATCTAGGATTGCATCACCTCTGGTCGGCTGGTCGTTTATTTGATGGAGTCCGAGGTCATTGACTTTGTTGAGGAAAGAGTTGCTGATCTTTTGTGGGTAATTATTTCAAACGACACATTGATCTTTCCAGTTGATATCAGGTAGGCTTAGTGCACCTCCTATCCAGACAATGCCATTATCTTTGACAGAGTCCAGAGTCTTCTCAGTTTCATCCGTCTAGTTTATACTTGTCGCTGGAGGAGTCATGTACAGTGGCCCAACAAGGAGAGGTTCAGTCTTCTTTTCTGTTTGTACTTGTACAAGAACTGCTCGTGTATGATCACATTCGCTTTGGTGGCGACAAGCTACCCAATGGTGACAGTACACAATTATTTACAGTGTTCAATTAATATGATTATTTAAGATAATCATTACAATATATAAATAGCTATATAATACGAGACAACTAAGGCAATCAGGACAGTCCAACCCTCCCACATTCATCTTCCTTCCTAATATATATAAATTTTATCATTTGTGTTACAGCATAACACAAGCTATTAGCTGCAGTACCAAACAATTTCGTTGTGCTTAATTTGCTACCAATGCAGCTATAGTACTGCCGTTTTTAACTATACCAATTTGTAGCCATATCTTATATCTGACGCTTCACGTCCGACTTAATTCTTGCTAGATAAATTTATATCGACGTCACTCAAATATATTGTCCACAGACATTTTCTTTATAATTTTACATAAATACAATATAGCCTTTTGATTTTGCATAGTACTTCTTTTATATATGTGCGGAATAAAAATAATTATTATCTACAATTTATTTTATGCAGGAAAGCCGAAAAGATCTGCTCGTTGCAAGCTTTTTGAAAATTGCATAATTTTACGCTGATAAGCAAAACATGCAGCGGTGGCAATTTTGTGTTGATAACATCCGCCATCTAATTTAGGCTGGAAAAAATGTACACCACAAACTCTCTCGATGACTGAATATTTGTTAGGACGGACACATGCTGATTTGGGTGGCCGAGTCCACCCATACAATCACCACCATTCCCCCCCCAAGAATGTTCTCTTGGGCGCAATGACCTGCAGTCTTCGCCTGGGTCAAGTTTCTTTCTGGCGATTGGCCGCTCCGAATATTTTACGCAATGTGATTGGTGGATAACAGCGTAAGCCAGAGCCGCCATTTTGTGGCTGACTCCGAGACATTGTTTTGTGCTTTCTCGTTGTTTGAGTGGCATCTGGTATTGCCCTCCCAAAACTATCTTGCTGTCCATCACAATACCACAATCGCCAGTGTACGTTGCTGTCATCTGGAGTACCATCTCGATAACGCTGGCGACGGATTTATATATATATTAACGCTGCAGCAGTATGGATGATCGCTACGGCCAACCGCAGCATTTGGCGGGACATTTAGCGCAGCCCCAAGGCGGCTATGGAATGCAGCAACCCCCCGGTCAAGACGGTGTTGGCGATCCTGACCAACGCAAACAGGAAATCGGAGATATATTGCAGCAAATAATGACAATTACAGATCAGAGTCTTGACGAGGCACAAGCGAGGTAACGATGTGTTTTGGCTGGGGACGGTAAAAGTCAGACCAGGCCAGGGGCAGGGCAGGGGACGTCATTGTGATTTGTATTCCTTGTGCAGGGGCAGGGCGTTCATGCTAAAAATGAGACAATTGTAAGAAATATTACTACTTGGTTTTACAGTAAAACATTTGGGAGTTTACATTCATTCATTCGCAGACATTGTTTACTTTCTGAATGGTATCTTACAAGACTAGAAGTACCATTCATTGGCTGGGCAAATATTCGGCATACTAAGCTTGTCATGTTTGCATGCGAATTGATTATATAATATATATATTATATATATATAATTATTAAACAACTTATATTGTTTTATACATTTGCCACAAAACAGTTGTTGAGAAAGTTGGTTCCGGGTTAGTTGCTAGCAATTAACAAAAACTGCTGAATTTCTGATGGATGCCATTGGTCATCTAGTTGGGTCATCTAGTTACTAGTGGCAAACCATATAACTTATAAGGTACAACTAGCATTTTTCTGTGGAGGCGAACCTAATTATTCAAAAGAAATAAAACCTATTTGATAATAGACAAATAATTATATTATATATGCAGTGTCAGTTCTGGTTTGCCTGTCATATTTTCTAGTATAACTGCTGATTAACTGAACATTGTAACTTGACATGGATTGCCACTGTACATTGCTGGTAGTAGCTAGTAGCTACTTCAAATTTAACGTTTTATGCGATTGGCATGGGTTCTATTACAGACAATCTATTACTTCTTACTGTTTCTATTACTTTTACTATTACATTAATTATAATATGTTACTATTACCAGGATATCTATTACTGGGGTAGCAGGGCTTCACATTTGAGGCGAGCGATTGCTCTCGCTCCTTATCGCTCACGCAAACCAATAATCTAGGGAGCGATTTATCGCTCGCATCAATTGTTAAAATCGCTCGCTGCCTGCAAGTGTTCGTCTTGACAAGTACTTTCTTGAGTATTAGATTCACTAGGAAAGTCTCTCCTCTTTATAACGCAGTGTTCGGGCTCCAATATTTGGAGTTCACATCCATCACCGGCGATCGCAGCTCGCTGCACCAAGATTGCATGAACGCCATCGAAGCTATGCTGGCTGCGCGATTTATAAAAATTATCAAATGAGTGGACTAACGTCGATTTATATTATGTGTAAATGTCACATAATGTTGTGTCGAACTGAATAAAATACATGTATACATGTACAGTTATGGAATAGTTAAAGGATCAACAATATTTCGCTACGATCCGATTGACCGACTACGCTGGAATGGTAATCGAAAATAATAACCTGGATCTGAACTACCGAAAATATATATGAGTTGACACGGAGTGTAAAAGTTGATTAGATATTGAAAACAATAATTTTAGTAATTGTTCCACTTCGTCTTTCAACCGCTCTGAACACATAAATTCACGACACACATCTCCGGTACCATTTAACATTGATTCACTGTTTCATGTACGGATGACAAATTCATATTTTTGCGCACTGAGTTTGAGTTGTGCGTTTGGCATTGTGATGCAATGGAAGCATGCCATTTCACCCCAGTTTATATTGGTGTTGCCTACTAAGCTGCATTTATGAGTTATGACTATACATCTAATTCTTATACGTGGCGTATTTGTGAATTTCCATTGCAATTTTCAAACGAAGTCGCACACAAAACCAGTACCGTGTCGTGGCCACGGCCCGGGCACAGTACACTGCCACGGCACTGCCAGAGGCTTTACCTAGGCTACAGCCTAAGGTAATTGGTGACATGTTGCAATTCAAAACCGTTTCACCAATTGCAATCAGAATATATGGGGTTTACTAAAGTAAACATTTATTTCTTTGTACAAAAGTCAGCGCCAACAAGCACCAATTAAAATTTCATGGTGGCAACGACAGAATCCGAATGGGAAATGGTGGCGCCAACCACACGAAAAAAACAACTAACAAATCGCTAGCATAAATTAATTTGGCATATTTAGGCGAGCAATTTATCGCTCTCCTGTTGTTTTGAAATATGAAGCCCTGGGGAAGTTAAACATACATTTGTACACCATTTGAAGATCTGAGGTGAGAACATTTGTCCATTTGTGAATAACGGGTATGCGTGGCAATGTTACCATGTGGCAATTTGAAAAAAGAGAACTCAGAAGTTCCGACTCAAATGAGAGCTTACTTTACATTCAATACAGGCTGCAGCTCCTGCTCTAAGATAACATTTGTTGCCTGGCTGCACATATCTAAAACCATGCCCTTTGTGTGTGCTAGGAATGTGTGAAGCCATAGCCACACCAATGGGGCATCTTAACAGTTAGTAACAGACTTACCATTCCTGGATTGTTTCATTGAGTAGGTATTTATGAATCCATCAAATTAGCAGCCTACTAGTCTTTTCATGCTGTTTGCATAACAGCTCAGTCATTGTTTGTACATTGTTTACAATTACTATCAGTTGGAATAAAATAAAAAACCAATCTTTTTGTAAGTTTGCGGCAATAGATGTAATAGAAAAGTAAAATACTATTAGCTATTACTTTATGATCTATTACTATTACTTTTGAAAAAAAATCTGATCTATTACAAAAAAACTTCTATTACATATTACTATTACCCCATGCCTGGTATGCGGTGGCATCAACAATCGTTTTTCTTAAAATACGATCTGCTTCGGATTCGACAAAACTATCTGATTCGCAAACATTTCCAGCAGCAACATCTGCCATGTATACTTTCAAAAAGTACAAAAAAGTGAATCGCCAATAGTGAAAGAGATAACGGTCAAACTCGCATGCTTCAACGGTAAGGGGCTTAGACCATACCAAGTCATTTATGCAGCCAAGTTCAAGTACATTGTTCAAAGATATTTTCCTAATTTATAACTCATGCCTATGTTTTGCATTTCCTTCATTTTAATCTAAGAAACATCAATAACCAGAGTGATATTCTTAAATTTCCATCATAATAGCAATACAGTATTAATAAATAATCAACCGTAGTTTTACAGTGGTATTGTGTCAAATCGTATGAATTTCAAGTTCTTGATGACTTAATAAAATCATGTATGTTTTTCTGTTTCAGGAAACACACACTAAACTGCCACCGAATGAAACCGGGTTTATTTAGTGTTTTGTGTGAAATTAAAGAAAAAACAGGTAAGATTTCTCAAACATTTTATATAAAAAATGTATGCTGCCCTTGTGTGATTTTTAATAAAAGGATGACAAGCCCATTATGTTGGTTCCCTCCCTGGCTGCCCTAAGGCTTCCATCAGCGGCTGCCTTAGTCTTCCCTCCCAGACTTCCCTAGTCTTCCGTCCTTGGCTGCCCTAGTCTTCACTCCCCGACTGCCCTAGTTTTCCCTCCCCGACTGCCCTAGTCTTCCCTCCCTGGCTGCCCTAGTCTTCACTCCCCGGCTGCCCTAGTCTTCACTCCCCGACTGCCCTAGTCTTCCCTCCCCGACTGCCCTAGTCTTCCCTCCCCGACTGCCCTAGTCTTCCCTCCCCGACTGCCCTAGTCTTCCCTCCCCGACTGCCCTAGTCTTCCCTCCCTGGCTGCCCTAGTCTTCACTCCCCGGCTGCCCTAGTCTTCACTCCCCGGCTGTCCTAGTATTCCCTTCCTGCCTGTCCTAGTATTCCCTCCCCGGCTGTCCTAGTATTTCCTCCCCGGCTGCCCTAGTCTTCCCTCCCCGGCTGTCCTAGTATTTCCTCCCCGGCTGTCCTAGTATTCCCTTCCTGGCTGCCCTAGTATTCCCTTCCTGGCTGCCCTAGTATTCCCTTCCTGGCTGCCCTAGTATTCCCTTCCTGGCTGTCCTAGTATTCCCATCCTGGTTGTCCTAGTATTCCCTTCCCGGCTGTCCTAGTATTCCCTTCCTGGCTGTCCTAGTATTCCCTTCCTGGCTGTCCTCGTATTCCCTCCCTGGCTGTCCTAGTATTCCCTCCCTGGCTGTCCTAGTATTCCCTCCCTGGCTGTCCTAGTATTCCCTTCCTGGCTGCCCTAGTATTCCCTTCCTGGCTGCCCTAGGCCCTTAGCCAGAAATTATTTTTTGTCAGTCTTAGACCTAAAAAAATTCCATGGAGGTCATCACTGGTCCAGTTAAGTTTTTTCACTGGTAAGTCAATGCCAGTTGAGCCATACATTTAAACCTTACTAAAAGCCTTGTTCAGAATCAATAAAGCCAAAGCGTTACATGATAAAAAACAAAACTGATTATATATGGTCAAATCTACATAACAAATGAAGGTTCGTGAAAAATAAAGCATGCAAATGTGTCTAACATGAAGAAATGTGATTAGAATCACATTCAAACTCGAAGCATGGGTCAAACTCTATTTCAAAGTCGACCGCAATCATCGCTGGCCACTACAGAGTGCCAGCGACAGTACAGTAGCGTCTCGGTTACTAGGGCCAGACACATCAACATTGTGGCTTTCCATCACCATAACAAAGGATGTGGAAGGCACCGCTGCCTCGGACTGTTCATAGACAATCGTTTGCGAAAAAGGCATCGATTGTTGTTAACTTTGACATATGGCATCTTTTTACCCGAGAACATGGCAGGTGCCATTTTGAACTCTCCACGAAATCCGGGTCACAGGATTGTTTCCCCCAATGAGAGCATAGATAGACATTGGGAAAGCCCATAGAAAGCCCACATTTCCCAGCCAATGACATACATGATTACTATAAATAGACAATCATTCTCAACACAGATCGCAGTATCGTTATTTGCCAACGTCAAGGTTAAAAATTATATAAATCAGCAGTATTTGCTGTTGATAACATTTGCCAAATCCTGACAGTGTGCGCCAAGACTAGGTTTAAAAAATTATTGTAAAAAGAAAAGCCCATCTTTTGATTTACCCGCCTTTGTCAGACATTTGCCCGTCTCCAAACGGGCAGACGGGTCTGTGGCTAAGGGCCTGCGGCTGGCGTAGTCTCCACTCCCCGGCTGTCCTAGTCTTCCCTCTTGACTCTTCATTCCAGCTGTCCCAGATGCACATCCCAAAGTAGAAAGCTACACTTCTGGGAATCTGAGGAGTGGCTAAAATAGCTGTGTATCTCTCCAGGAATCAGACAGTAGGGGTGTTCTCAACAGTATGGCGAACTGTGTGACATTGGACTGAGCAGTTACCTGTCTGGAACCCTATTACTGGCTTCATTGCAAATCAACAGAAATGTGGGATTACTGGTCACTGTTGTCAGTATTGGGGCAAGCTGTTGGGCATGGGTGTTGGAAGTCCCTGGCACTGTCACCAATGGTGCTTGAAAGTGTACTTTAGAGACTGATTTGGAGTGAATTGAGAATGGCATCGATTTTAGCCCGGCCCCCGGCCCCAGTGGCAGTGTGAGTGAGACGTCGGCGTCAAGCATGATATTACTATCAATGATTGTAACTATTTCAAAATTAAAATTCATAATGTTTATTTAAATTCATTACTTTTTACTTAATATGGTCTTGGCACATTATATTGTCAGTTGGATTGTCTGCCTCCTTAGTATCAACAGTATGAGGTAAATTGGCGTAATATGATCTTTCAAATTTTTTTATTCTCGTAACTACGTCCAACATCTTCGCTCTAAAATAGCAAGGGGTGTTCTCTTCCGACATTGATAAACCAATGAATGGTTTTGATTCCCCAGTATTCCCCAATGACAACAAGATACTGACGTCATTAAATATGATCATCAAATAAGCATCCAGGTTTCAGAAGGCAGAAGTTTCCCTGGCATGTGTGGCCTTTGCCCTGACATCAATCAGTCGCTGGCAAAGATGAAATAGTTTATCACAACTGCATGTTATATCGAATTAGCATAGATTAGTAAGTACTGTAATGTACATTACTGATACATTCCAACCTAGCTGTGGCCAGCAGGGTGAAGCAGATAACTTGTGCATTTTGGGAAACTGAATCGGCACGACGCATTTTGAATCGGCGGTCGTCGATAAAAAGGCCAGGTTAATTTTGAACACTGTATTGTGTCATTTCATGATTGCTGAGGGTTTTGTAATTGAAAAGAGTGATGATGAATAGTATTAATTTATGGTCAGTTCTGGCATTAAGTTATTACCTAAACAAAATTGCAAAAGAGTTTCTAGGTGCCTGCCCCACACTGATGGATACTCAGGCTCCAGTTATAGTCGTAAGTCTGCAGTTAGTCTTAGCAGCCAGATTTGCCAAACTATTATTACCATTTAGTGGAGACCCCACTGATTTAGTTTGACAACCAACTGGGGATTACATGTCACTTTTATGGGACTTAAGGATGGGCCATGTTCATGGCAAATGGTTGACCAGTGGAGTTTGTGTCAGTAGTCTAGTGTGATGTCTGAATTTACACAGAACCACTGTTTTTGGTAGTTCTGGACATACGCTGACAGTGTCCTGGGTTAGTTTTTGACAGGGCTGTATTACTTAAGGTTGCTGGGGTGGCTATTATATGCTTGTATTGATTTCATTCAGTACAAGTTTTTAAGATAAATTAACCATTTCTTCACAGATTGTAGTTGAAATACTGTATAATATACCAGATTTAAAAAGTTAGGAATTTTTCTTATTTGGTTATGTTACAAGGTTTTTAACACGTTTTTGTAAATGTAAAAAAATAGCCACTAAAACGAAGTTTAATAGTTTTGAGAAAATCCCCAAAGAAATAAATGACATGCATATAAGTATGACAGTGTAATTGATAACTTTACTATGGCAGATTTTGGTTAACATAAATAAATTATGTCTGCTTCATACGCAAAATTGCAACGTCGTGAATGTTGTAGTTTTTCTCAAACAATATTTTAAACATCATTTCCTTGTTATGACTGAAAACACAATCTCAACAAATGCTTGTTTTTGTGTTGAAATTTACGTTTTTTCACTGGCGTTTTATGTATTGTTGACGAAACATAATGGCCATTTGTAATATTGACATGTCCCTTAATTTGCTGCCACAATAGCCCTTGAATCTGTACTTGTAACTTGTTGTCAGCTGTGTGTGTGTGGTCATTTTGATTGGCCCGTTATCCCGCGGGGTCACTAGGTCACATATGCGGCGGCATGCAAAGGCATGATAAACCATGTTAACGCTGATAATATTATTTGTTGGTTTAAGTACATGATTTAGTTAGGTAGATATTATACTGATGTGTACTAGCAGTAACCAGACAATATGGTCCACTTTCACGGTGAACGAATATAGCTGGTTCGAACATCGTAGCGCACGCTGTCGTTACTATGGAAACATTGTCGTTTTTCTTAGAACTCAAGGGGATTTCCAAAAGGACTGCGTTTTTAAAGGATGGATTGGCGAAATATGACGTTAGTGCCGGGTGATTTTTTTGTGTCGAATTTTAGTTCAGTATATCCTAGCATGTTATGGGAAAAAAAATCGACTGACACGCTAGCAGCCCCAGCCACCTTACTCTTGAGTGCCGAATAAACGTATAGGCCAAATAACAGTATAGGGTGGCAAATCGATCAAATTTAATAATCGTATAGTGCCAAATAACAGTATGGGGGGCAAATTGTTCGTAACAAATAATAGTACAGTGCAAAAAAATCACTAGTATGTCTTTTTAGCGCCGAAGCAATTTTTTTACTCGATGCGAAGCCAAGGCGTCCCTAGAAAACTACGCGGATCGCCTGTATTTTGGGTTTTTTCTGCCGAATATGTATAAACTTTGTGCATATTCGTGTCACCGCAGATATAGTAACCGCATTTTATATATGTGAAAAAAACGGGAAATTTTCCATTTTTAAATGGACATTAAAGTTTTATTGAACTGAATTCGCAAGCCTGTTTTAGGGGAAACCGCCGCCAGCCTGTTACGACCGGTTTAAGGCGCTGCGCACGACGGCCATTTACGGTCGGTTTACGCGATGATAAAAGCGTTTAAACTAATAATATACCATGTCGTGCTCCCGAGAACTAAGGATTCTGACGGATTCATCTAATCATGGAATTCTAACGGTCTAATCTAGGATCCTCAGAAGCACGGGATCCCGTTAACCATTTCAGTACAACAGGCCGGTATACCGGCCTCGCGGTGTGTGACGCTACAGTACGACAGGCCGGTATACTGGCATTGGCTACATTCACCATTTAAATCGCTTTTACTCATAATTATCCACTAAGTGGAGCCACTTGTTATATACGGTTATCATGGCGAATGAATTAGCTATTCGGTAGCGGCAATCGTTTATTATCGCTCAATATAATTTTACGGAGATTTTCGCGTTTTTTAATGATGGATTATCAAAATCTGCTATGGCCGCAATGGCGGACGGCTTTATTTCAACTGGCGGTTTACCGCCATATGTTTTGGACGGATTATTTGATAGTTTTAGCGACGAATCTTTGTTGGATGCTGACGATCGAAACAACAACGATGTTAGCGAACTTAGCGACCGAGCCGGTGGCAAAACGGATACTGACAGCGGGAGTATTTTCGATGGCTACTCGGACGTCAGTGATGATGAATGTGACGGTGTAAACGCTGAGGATGAGCTGCGCACTAAACTATCAATGCTGGATGATGCGTAGTTTCATTTTTGTTAGAAGAAAAACGTGTCTGAGATTCCGTCAAAATGCAAAGTTTTATTGGAATCGGTCCAGTAGCAATGAATGTGTTAGCAAATATACAAATGAACACTTATGTCATATATGTTTAAAATACAGATATATAACTTGTTTTTCACTTTCTCATACTCCACAAAATGTACTTTATATTGTATTTTATATCATAGTACACTCCTGTAACATGATCAACATGAGTAGTTTACATTAAATATGTACATTGTCATTGCCATTGGCATACAACTGCGTTCAGCAACTGCAAAAACGTTGAAACCGTGGTGGCCATCTTGGATTGCTGGTTACCATGACGACGAAATGTAAAATGATATGGCTCATTTTACTCGCTGATTATCGTTCTTTCAGAATATATATAATATTCCTATTCATAAAATGCATTTTTGTTGCTGAAATCTTGACTTGAAGTGATGCAGTCGATTTTCATGCATATTCACTGGGAATGCAGTATTCAGTGGTCACAGCAGATCAGGGCTGTAGTACTGAAATGGTTAAATTCACGACTGTCGTTCGAAAGGATGAAAGCCGTCAGAGGGAGCCACATGCAACTCTAGTTGGGAGCGAGTGATTTTTAGCGCGAGCGGTAAACCGCTCCGTGGGAGTGAGAAGGATTGCTCTCCTAAAAATTATGCCCTGCATAATTTGGCACAATTATCGGAGAATATAGGCTGGCATAAATGTTTTAATTTAATAATAGTATAGTGCCAAATAATGTGCGTATAGGGTGGCATTTTTCATCAAATAAATACGCGTATAGGGACGCTTATTCGGCACTCAAGAGTAAGCTTATCCTCTATACACAACACCTTATGTAAGGGCTGCACCCCTGTCTCAGTTACACCCCTGTCTCAGTTACACCCCTGTCTCAGTTACACCCCTGTCAACAACTGCACTCTAAAGTAACTTTACACTGAAGCCAGGATAAGAACCTAGTCAAATGGTTTGAGGTCATCAAGAAGGGGATTATCCCTACAGGCAGTTCATGGACTGATCAAAGGGAGGGGACTGCTTGTCATCAGTTCCCAGCCCTGTCTGACACCCCTGATTTCCCCAGGGGTGTGTTTGTTATTTACCCTTACAACTGCCCAGGTTGTGATGGATTGTTGTGTCTGAGTCCCAGATTAAGACATTCCTGGCTCCAAGTCTTCAGGAATGCACAACAACTCTTAATTCTACATGTGTTTTTCCTTGTAGCTCCCTTTATAAAGGAGTGGGGCTTGAACTGCTACCCCACCCCTGGCTGTTAATACCCACTTCTCCCTATCAGCAGCCATCTCTCTCCATTTGTCAGCCTCCTCTTCTATCCATTCCCACTTCTCCCCATCAGCAGCCATCTTCGTCCATTTGTCAGCCTCCTCTTCTATCCATTCCCACTTCTCCCTGTCAGCAGCCATATCTGTCCATTTGTTAGCCTCCTCTTCCCCCACTTCTCCCTGTCAGCAGCCATATCTGTCCATTTGTCAGCCTCCTCTTCTACCACTTCTCCCTGTCAGCAGCCATATCTGTCCATTTGTCAGTCTCCTCTTCTACCACTTCTCCCTGTCAGCAGCCATATCTGTCCATTTGTCAGCCTCCTCTTCTATCACTTCTCCCTGTCAGCAGCCATATCTGTCCATTTGTCAGTCTCCTCTTCTGTCCCTTCCCTCTTAATGCAGTCTTCCCATCTTAATTCTACATACAGCCGGTATATTTTACATAACAATTGCAAACAGCAATTGTTAAATGAATTATATGAAGTTACAGAATAGCCTACCACGGGACATGCAAAACAGCCAGTCTGTTGTAAGCTCCAAGAAATCACTCGTACTTGAATATTTCACCACCATTTTAAATATTCTCTGTTTTTATTTATTATATTTATGTTGTGATTTTGTGGTCAGTGTGCATAAGCTCTGGTGTAGCTGGTCTGAGTGTGAAAGCTCTGGTGTGGCTGGTCTGTGTGTGGAAGCTCTGGTGTGGCTGGTCTGTGTATGGAAGCTCTGGTGTGGCTGGTCTGAGTGTGGAAGCTCTGGTGTGGCTGGTCTGTGTGTGGCTGGTCTGAGTGCGGAAGCTCTGGTGTGGCTGGTCTGAGTGTGGAAGCTCTGGTGTGGCTGGTCTTTGTGTGGAAGCTCTGGTGTGGCTGGTCTGTGTGTGGAAGCTCTGGTGTGGCTGGTCTGAGTGCGGAAGCTCTGGTGTGGCTGGTCTGAGTGTGGCTGGTCTGTGTGTGGAAGCTCTGGTGTGGCTGGTCTGAGTGTGGAAGCTCTGGTGTGGTTGGTATGTGTGCAGAAGGTCTGGTGTGACTGGTCTGTGTGTGGAAGCTCTGGTGTGGTTGGTCTGTGTGTGGAAGCTCTGGTGTGGTTGGTCTGTGTGCAGAAGCTCTGGTGTGGCTGGTCTGTGTGGAAGCTGTGATGTGGCTGGTCTGTGTGGAAGCTCTGGTGTGGCTGGTCTGTGTGTGGAAGCTCTGGTGTGGTTGGTCTGTGTGCAGAAGCTCTGGTGTGGTTGGTCTGTGTGGAAGCTCTGGTGTGGCTGGTCTGTGTGTGGAAGCTCTGGTGTGGTTGGTCTGTGTGCAGAAGCTCTGGTGTGGCTGGTCTGTGTGTGGAAGCTCTGATGTGGCTGGTCTGTGTGGAAGCTCTGGTGTGGCTGGTCTGTGTGTGGAAGCTCTGGTGTGGCTGGTCTGTGTGGAAGCTCTGATGTGGCTGGTCTGTGTGGAAGATCTGGTGTGGCTGGTCTGTGTGGAAGCTCTGATGTGGCTGGTGTGTGTGGAAGCTCTGATGTGGTTGGTCTGTGTGGAAGCTCTGGTGTGGCTGGTCTGTGTGGAAGCTCTGATGTGGATGGTCTGTGTGGAAGCTCTGATGTGGCTGGTCTGTGTGGAAGCTCTGATGTGGCTGGTCTGTGTGGAAGCTCTGATGTGGCTGGTGTGTGTGGAAGCTCAGATGTGCTGGTCTGTGTGGAAGCTCTGATGTGGCTGGTCTGTGTGGAAGCTCTGATGTGGCTGGTCTGTGTGGAAGCTCTGATGTGGCTGGTCTGTGTGGAAGCTCTGATGTGGCTGGTCTGTGTGGAAGCTCTGATGTGGCTGGTGTGTGTGGAAGCTCTGGTGTGGCTGGTCTGTGTGGAAGCTCTGATGTGGCTGGTCTGTGTGGAAGCTCTGGTGTGGCTGGTGTGTGTGGAAGCTCTGATGTGGCTGGTGTGTGTGGAAGCTCTGGTGTGGCTGGTGTGTGTGGAAGCTCTGGTGTGGCTGGTGTGTGTGGAAGCTCTGGTGTGGCTGGTGTGTGTGGAAGCTCCCCTTGCCTCTCCTACCACTGACGCCCATAGATACATAGATACACACATGTAGCTGTTGCTGGTTGGCCTGATAATGGGGAGTGGTTGAGAAGATAATAGGGGTTGGTTCAACTTGGTTGAGAAGATAATGAGGGGTTATTTGGAAGATCTGTGACCCTTTGGTGTGAACTGATCCAAGCCATTTGTTCTGCTACTTACAGATAATATTTATCATGGCTACAGTCTGTGATTCCTATCTGAAATAGACATCAAAGTACTTTGATCTGCATTCTACTTGGTCATATCTAGCAACTTAACTCGGATAACTGTGTAAAGTTGTAATATTACTACTATTAGGAATTTGGTGAATGTGACACAGTTGGGGTACTGATATTGGGTCATGTTAATTAAGTGTTCTGTTTTCAAGTTCTTTTGGTCAGTTAGTTTTATGGTTCCCAACTTCACCTTGTGGCTGTGTATTTAGATATAATCTTAACTATGTGTGTAATAAATAGGTACAATATTCCTAACAGGATCAACATGTATATATATATATATATATATATATATATATATATATATATATATATATATAACTAGCAATAACTGCACTGAGGGTCATGTCATTTCACTGTCTGAATTCTTTAAACTAGGATGACACTTGTCACATTGCAACTATCCAAGTCATAATAGCCACCTGGGAGGGGGTGAATGAACCAAGGGCGGTGTCACTTAGCATACACACCCTGCCCGGCCAGCGCTACAGTTGTGTGTGTCCTGCAGGTGTTGTTAGTGCGCTTTTAGAATTTACTTTGCCACTGCAGCAATTCCGGTGATTTATGACTGTTGGTGACAAAGGCTTCGACAACGGCCTGCCTTGCATGCCAATGTGGATACACATGCAGTTGTGCTGGTCGGGCACATGCACAGTTTTTTAATCAGAAGTAACGGCTGCAGCTGTCGCTTGGCCTTTGTCCTGCTGCAATGGCCCTGGAACCTGCACTGTTAATGCCTTACGTTGCCCTGCAACCTGCATAGTGAGCACGCTTACCCATACCTTGCATTTTTACATATATGTGTGTAGAAATTTACAAATGTTCCTAAGCTCGAAGGGAACATGTTAAAGGATTTCAACAACAGTTGAAAATGTGAGGCTGTGTCTGTTTTGGCCGATATTTCTCATATATTTTGTAGTTATTTTTCAGGCTGTGTTTCATAGCATTTGTGAAAATAACAACAGTGATGATAAACAGTGATGAGCATAGTTGCACTGTACGGAGCTGAACAGTCATTGATGTAGGCGCTGACTTCACCTACTTGTGGCATGAGAACTTACTGCCTTATTGCCCTCTGTCAGCATCATCAATAAATAACAGGCATTCACAGTGTACTACCTGGTGTGCTGATGATGGCACAGTGAGGATACCTGAGGTCACTGGACTCAGTCGATGACCCTCATAAAATGTTCACAAGTGATATCTGTGTATACAGGAGTAGGTCTTTGTCACTGGGGGTGTCTTCACATATATGACCACAGGATTGACCGCTTGGCATGGTAGCATGGCGGTAGAATGATGGACTGTTGATCGAGATGACTGGTGTTCCAGTCCACCTTCTGCCATTTTGAAACCTGGGCAACGTCGTTCACCCCACTTTGCCTGTGTCTTTTAGAAAAGACAGTAAAAGTTGTTGGTCCTTTCTACCTGGTGGCTATGTTGGTCCTTTCTACCTGGTGGCTATGTTGGTCCTTTCTACCAGGTGGCTATGTTGGTCCTTTCTACCTGGTGGCTATGCCAGAGGAAGTAAAAGTTGTTGGTCCTTTCTACCAGGTGGCTACGCCAGAGGAAGTATAAGATCCCCTGGTGTGGACTCCGACTAACCAACTCTAATTCTAAACAAACCCTAAAATGGCTAAATACCCTTGCTATGAGCCCAATACTTTACTGGAAGAAGTTCAGTGACAGCTGGCTGACTCTGGTGTCTGACCACTGGCTAATATTCCTGTATGTTCACCTGACCACTGGCCAGCGTTCGTGTATATTCACCTGAGTTCATTCATGTGTTCACGGGAATAAATTGTGTTATGTGATTAGTGTGTTGAGACTGGATTCATTGTCTCATTGAAAATACTCATCCTTCGCCTGTTTCCATCTGACGATTTTGATTGATTTTTCCACATTAAATGCATGCTACATTCTTGCTGCTAATCTCTGCCTTGCATGTTATATGGTCTTTACTGGGGAAGCCATCATCATTACCAGTTGTGGCAGGCAGTAAAACTAATGCTTCAGTAGGCAGACTGAGGTGCTAGTTCCTTCTGTAAGTGTCTCTAGTATCTACCTGCCAGTTAATGTGAAACTCACGGTTATTGGCCAATCAATGTAATCCCAGAACTGTCAGTGCTGAAATATAACTGGGGACAGATCACTATTTATTTTCCCGTTGGCAACAATGTTAACGTTTTCTAATGCTGTTCACAATTTTATATTTTGAAAATCTACTACGTTACTTTTTATTGTTTCATCAGCCTGCTGATCAAACTTTGTCTACTTCTGCCATTTATACCTCCAGGAAATCAACATACAAGATGCTCCCTGTCAAATAACATCCACAGCAACTACATCATGTATTCATGCACAAGGGTTCTTGTACGCATCAGTTGACATCCATCCACTAGCAAGTTTAATCTGGCCACAGCCTATGTCTAGTCCTCAAATATGGCCGTATCCCTGTTCAAAAATAATTTCACAGGCTGCAAAAAATTGCCTGAAAGGGAGGGGGGTACTGTCTCACCTTCTCACACTGGCACTGCATTCATGTGCCATGGACCTGGAAGTGAAACAGTGATCCATCCCCTAATAATTGCTCTGTGTGGTAGCCTACAAGTGTGGTAGCCTACAAGTGTGGTAGCCTACAAGTGTGGTAGCCTACAAGTGGGGTAGCCTACAATTGGGGTAGCCTACAAGTGGGGTAGCCTACAAGTGGGGTAGCCTACAACTGTTTATCTGTGGGCTGGTTCACACCTCAAACATGCTGATACAAGAACACTCACTGACTGAGTGATACTGTCCTGTTGCATTAAATTTAATGTTGTAAAAAATGGTTTGCAGCATGGCCCAGTAGCCTGTTGGTTGTTTACAGGATGACCCAGTAGCCTGTTGGTTGTTTACAGGATGACCCAGTAGCCTGTTGGTTGTTTACAGGATGACCCAGTAGCCTGTTGGTTGTTTACAGGATGACCCAGTAGCCTGTTGGTTGTTTACAGGATGACCCAGTAGCCTGTTGGTTGTTTACAGGATGACCCAGTAGCCTGTTGGTTGTTTACAGGATGGCCCAGTAGCCTGTTGGTTGTGTACAGGATGACCCAGTAGCCTGTTGGTTGTTTACAGGATGGCCCAGTAGCCTGTTGGTTGTTTACAGGATGACCCAGTAGCCTGTTGGTTGTTTACAGGATGACCCAGTAGCCTGTTGGTTGTTTACAGGATGGCCCAGTAGCCTGTTGGTTGTGTACAGGATGACCCAGTAGCATGTTGGTTGTTTACAGGATGGCCCAGTAACCTGTTGGTTGTTTACAGGATGACCCAGTAGCCTGTTGGTTGTTTACAGGATGGCCCAGTAGCCTGTTGGTTGTGTACAGGATGACCCAGTAGCATGTTGGTTGTTTACAGGATGACCCAGTAGCCTGTTGGTTGTTTACAGGATGACCCAGTAGCCTGTTGGTTGTTTACAGGATGACCCAGTAGCATGTTGGTTGTTTACAGGATGACCCAGTAGCCTGTTGGTTGTTTACAGGATGACCCAGTAGCATGTTGGTTGTTTACTGGATGACCCGGTAGCCTGTTGGTTGTTTACAGGATGGCCCAGTAGCCTGTTGGTTGTGTACAGGATGACCCAGTAGCCTGTTGGTTGTTTACAGGATGGCCCAGTAGCCTGTTGGTTGTTTACAGGATGGCCCAGTAGCCTGTTGGTTGTTTACAGGATGACCCAGTAGCCTGTTGGTTGTTTACAGGATGACCCAGTAGCCTGTTGGTTGTTTACAGGATGACCCAGTAGCCTGTTGGTTGTTTACGGGATGGCCCAGTAGCCTGTTGGTTGTTTACAGGATGGCCCAGTAGCCTGTTGGTTGTGTGCAGGATGGCCCAGTAGCCTGTTGGTTGTGTACAGGATGGCCCGTTAGCCTGTTCGTTGTTTACACGTGACTGGCCTGGATAGAAAGCAGAGTGAGGAAGATTTTAAAAGCTACCCCCTATATCTACCCCCTATATCTACATTCTACAGACCTGGCAATCTGGATACTTCTCTCCACATTTGAGCAACAAGGAATGCCCTTTTCTGTTGTGTTTAATGCCATTTTTGTGTTTTTAAAAACACTACCAATATGCTTTTTGCATTGTTAGTGACTTAGAAACAAATCTCACTATCATCAGGTTTTCATGTTTTGGTAAAACTTCTCCAGTAGTGTTGTGAATCTTGGTTGGGAAAACTGAAAACTGAATTGTTTGAATATATTTGTTGCGAAATTGTTTTATTTTTACAACATTTCATTTTCAAGTAAATTTTTGAACTTTTGGTCACATTTCAGATGATAAGAAGACATTCGGGGGTACCGTATTCTACCTAATAAGAAGACATTCGGGGGGTACCGTATTCTACCTAATAAGAAGACATTCGGGGGGTACCGTATTCTACCTAATAAGAAGACATTCGGGGGGTACCGTATTCTACCTAATAAGAAGACATTCGGGGGGTACCGTATTCTACCTAATAAGAAGACATTCGGGGGGTACCGTATTCTACCTAATAAGAAGACATTCGGGGGGTACCGTATTCTACCTAATAAGAAGACATTCGGGGGTACCGTATTCTACCTAATAAGAAGACATTCGGGGGGTACCATATTCTACCTAATAAGAAGACATTCGGGGGGGTACCGTATTCTACCTAATAAGAAGACATTCGGGGGGTACCGTATTCTACCTAATAAGAAGACATTCGGGGGGTACCGTATTCTACCTAATAAGAAGACATTCGGGGGGTACCGTATTCTACCTAATAAGAAGACATTCGGGGGGTACCGTATTCTACCTAATAAGAAGACATTCAGGGGGTACCATATTCTACCTAATAAGAAGACATTCGGGGGGTACCGTATTCTACCTAATAAGAAGACATTCGGGGGGTACCGTATTCTACTTAATACACATACAGTATGCTTAAAAAAAATTGGGCCATGGAAAAATGTTAAGGAATCTGTTGTAAGCGGACACCAAAAAATTTTTCTCTAAACAATAAAGTAACTGTTTAACATCAGTGGTGTCATATGGTGACTGGTGTTGAACAACTGAAAAGTGGTGCCAACTATTTAACACCAGATGACGACACTTCAGTTGTTCCACACTTGTCAAATTACAATAATTATGGATCCTGCTGATTTAAAAAAGGGTTGTACATTAATTAGGCCATGCACGCTTTATATGTCAAATACGGTATTTTAAAAAGCTCTAAATGTTAGGGTTGTTGGCTTTAGAAATGCGACCTGAATCACTACACAGCAACGACTTCATTGGTGTAACAAAACAGCTACATAGAGTGATGTTTCAATGACTGTTTTACCTCTCCCGCATCACTTGTTTGAGCCACACTTGAGCTGAAAGATCTCCACAAACCGTGTTATCACATTTTGCATGATTTTCACAAATTTACCTAAAATAAGTATATTTCACTGTACTGTTATGGATAACAGATTAAAAAAACACTGGTATGGTAAAATTATCTATCATATCTTTGGCGAATTAATTATTGCCATCAAGATGATAAGTTGTGTGCTGTTTGTTTTGTAATATATAATTATTATGAGGTTGAATGACTCGTTACACAGGCCTGGTGTTTTCTAGCAGTGATACTGATTGATGCATGTTGGCCTTCTAGATGTCAATGGTGTTGTGTGTATACATTTCAACACCCATGACTCTAGCCAGCAGGTAAACAAGCTATGGCCTGAGGTATAAATAGAGGGATCTTGCAGGGTTCACAGACTCCCCCTAACTACTTCCTCCAGGCTGGGGGAGTCATTAGGCTCAGGGTGCAAACTAATGGCAAATTATGCTGTTTTGGGAAGATGGGAATCTATTAAGATGGCCTGTTAATGGGAGCATTAGTTAGACTACAGGCTGCAATGGAATGGTTGTTTGATTGTCTGTCTGTCTGCTGTCCAGTCTCGCTGACAGGTAATGTACACTTGATGTACAACATATGTGTACACTGGTGTACACTAGCATTTCTACTTAATTACAACCTCTACCTCAGATTTCCCAGTTTATATAATGTTTTCTCTACTTCATTGCCAGTTACCTTGTACTACCCTGTAGTTTACCAGTCCTTGTTCTGCCGGATGTACCGGGGCTCAGATTTCCTCTGAATGAAACTACTGGAGTGTGGATATCATTGAAATGTCACGGTCTCTGTAAATCACTTGGCCTGTCTTCTTGCTAAGGATGGCTTTTGCCGACTGTCCCTTTGTCTAGACATGACTGCAATTTATGGCCGTGTTTACTGTCTGCGGGTTGAACATTGTCACGAAGACTGGCCATTACGTTGAAAAAAGTTGCAAGTCTTCGTTTGACCTTTTATTACGCGCTGAATCTTCTTTTAATTTGTGCTGCTGCAAACCGCTCCCATCATGGCTGTCTTGGCAGTTCTTGATGGTCACAATAACAGATCTGGATATTGAGAAAGAAGTATTGCATCACACGACCTGTAGACTCTGATCTCCTGAATCTGTGCTGTGTGTACTGTGTATGTGCTGTATGTACTGTGTATGTGCTGTATGTACTGTGTATGTGCTGTGTGTACTGTGTATGTGCTGTGTGTACTGTGCTGTGTGTACTGTGTATGTGCTGTGTGTACTGTGTATGTGCTGTGTGTACTGTGCTGTGTGTACTATGTATGTGCTGTGTGTACTGTGCTGTGTGTACTATGTATGTGCTGTGTGTACTATGTATGTGCTGTGTGTACTGTGCTGTGTGTACTGTGTATGTGCTGTGTGTACTGTGTATGTGCTGTATGTACTGTGTATGTGCTGTGTGTACTGTGCTGTGTGTACTGTGTATGTGCTGTGGGTACTGTGCTGTGTGTACTATGTATGTGCTGTGTGTACTGTGCTGTGTGTACTATGTATGTGCTGTGTGTACTGTGCTGTGTGTACTATGTATGTGCTGTGTGTACTGTGCTGTGTGTACTGTGTATGTGCTGTGTGTACTGTATATGTGATGCTTCATCACCAACTCACTGCACCAGGCCCACAACGGATCATGAATGTAAAAAGTCTTGGTTACAATAATTACAACCTTGGCATAATTACAGTTACACTTCTAACAACAACCATTATATTACAGTTACACTTCTAACAACAAACATTACATTACAGTTACACTTCTAACAACCTCTCAGAGCTATATGGTTCGCAAGGTTAACTAAAATATGCTGCATTATGATTACGATTTAAGTTATGATTAACTAAATTGTTAATATACCCAAACAAGAAGTATGTCTGTAAACATTCTCCCATTATCATAACACCCAGTACTGTTGCTGGTTTTTGATGTCACATTTATGGTCTTGTGGCATCAGTTTTGTCAATGTTCTCTAGAGATGACTGTAAACAGTCCTGCATTAACTGGGAATCTCCACTCTGCTAGTGTGGTAAATAAAGGATGGATTTAAAGGGGGATTTTTCTAGTAATGGAACAGGCAAATAGCCTATCTCTTGAGTATACAAGCTGACTGTTTGTGAAGCTGCTGCCCGCTGCGTTGTGCAACTGTTTCTGTGTATCATAGTTATGCGTTCGCCTCTATTGATTTAACGCTACAACTACCCACCACTTGGGAATATGGCCGGCTGGCGATAGCTGTTTTTTGTACAGCCCATTTTCTAAACTGCACATCCAGGAATCATCGCATAGTGATTGGCATCGTCTTCGTGAAGGTTAATGCTGATGGTGTATGTGTGGGTGTTTGCCTTAGTTGAAAATGTGCATTTTCTTGAAATTGCCAGTCGTCGTTTGTCAGGGATGATTTGATTGCGATCGGTGAATATTTTTTCCACGTGGGATTGGAATCGTGCAGAACAGGCCTTTGGGTGTTGTTATCGTATTAAACATGGCATCAGAAGTCAGATTGTACTGATTGCGTGGAAAACGAGTCTGATATTGGAGCATCAACAGTGTTTTGCCCATCTCTGGTGTCTTAGTTTTATCTAAAGATGTAGACTGGTGTCTGGATCTGTGATCTCTTGTGTTCTCTAGAAACAGAATTGTATCTATTGGCCCAGTCCATTTACAAAATGGTGCAGCTTTCCAGCAACTTTCTATATTATACAAATACAGCAATTATTAAACAGTTGCAAGTGCAGTGTTCACGGTCCCAGGTAGCAGTGTTCATAGTCCCAGGTAGCAGTGTTCATGGTCCCAGGTAGCAGTGTTCACGGTCCCAGGTAGCAGTGTTCACGGTCCCAGGTAGCAGTGTTCACGGTCCCAGGTAGCAGTGTTCACAGTTCCAAGTAGCTGTGTTCCCTGTCCCAAGTAGCAGTGTTCAAAGTCCCGAGTAGCTGTGTTTACAGTCCCAAGTAGCTGTGTTTGAACATTGTGCTGAGGTTTTAGAAATAGTTCATGTGTCTGTGAAGAAAGTTAAACATTGGAGCCAAAGAGACTGAAGGTTTTCCTGACAAACAAAACGTCTGAAGGTTGTAAAAATGTTTCAGCCTCTGTCTTGGCAGACAGGTGTCCCTGGTATAAGTTTACACCATTTCTGGCCAGTCACAGCAGATGCTCACCATTACCCCTCTACATTCCACCTGTCAGTGTCTTGGGTTCTTCTCAGAAACACAACTTCTTTCTGAGAACTGCTTTGACCCCTGTTAGAGCTGTTTTTCATTAGTAACAACGTATTCCTCAACTTCCCTATAGTTGTGGTCTGCGCTCAGCTGACTACTGGGTGTTTACCTTGAGGCCCTGGTAAATAGCTGGCTTCCCCCTCCAGTCTACAGATGATTCACAGCAGGAATCATCTAGTCAGATTGGATTCCATTGGCCCAGGTAGACACTACATCAGCCTGAGCCTCCTTTAGTGCTGGACTTCTGGCTTTTCACCCTAACACTGGGTGGATGGCTTATTATCAAGATCTGACTACCACATGTAGGGTGATTGATGTATGCCCTCTACCCTAGTAGACAGGCTGGCATTGTTACCTACTCCTAAATAAGACTATTTCTGTATGACATAGGCATCCGTATTACTCGTCAGTATGTGATGTAGTTTTTGACGATTTTTTTTAAGCAAATCTGTATTGAAATAGGATCCAGCTGCATTCCTCCAGGAATCTGTATTGCTGTGGAGGAAATATAAATTAATGCTTTGTTTTGTGAATGTTTCCGTTGATAGCGTTGATGTGACATCAGTTGTTGATGTGAGAATGCAAACATCAAACTAACAAATCAGGTGTACTTGGCAGGCATTGATTTGTTTAATCAAAAGTATTAGTACACACATAATTGGATACTGTTGATTGGTGTAATCAATAGCGGACAGGCAACATCATGTGCTGCATGGCCTCTGATTAAAAACTGCATTGGATGATAATGTCAGTGCAATTAGTGGAAGACAGGGTTGGAAATATTGCCATGACAAAGGTGGAATAGTCTATTGCGTAGATTTAGGGACCACAGATTGGGTGGTGCCATGCAGCCATTGAGGGGAGGGGTGGGTTGGTGAGATTCCAGTCTGTGTAGATTTGTATTCTCCAAGAGTTTTATGTCAATAAATGCAGGGAATGTTTTTTTGATTAGTTACTGTTGCTAATCAATTTGGAAACTGATTAGCAATTGCTCATTTTGTGTAGTGATTTGTTTATAAGTTTACTAGGACAAAAAAAGACATATTATGGCAAAATATGACATTTAACTTCAGTTTTCATTTCAAACATAGCAACATGAATAATGAAATCCAGGACATGTGTAACATGTATGGTTGTAAGATGGCAAATATGACTGGCTGAAGTTACAACAGCCATTAATTAAACTCTCGTAAGCCCTACACAGACAGCACCGCGTTTTCGACAGGTCAGTGGCTTCTAACTGCAACCAAAGTCTAAAATCCGCCTCCTTTTGTCACTTTTCTACCATTGTAAGGTAAACATCTTGTGGAATTCGTCTATTTGACGAATCCTATTTGACACGAGGTTGTTATTTGACGTCATTTTTAGTAGCCACAAACACAACCGTGAACTGGGCTTCCCCTTGAACTTGACATAGTTTGTTCGCTATGCCGTGCAACTGGCGACACCACGTGCAGTTCTTTCGGTTGTCTCGTTTCAAACTCAGTTCACAAAAAATCTTACATATCCAGTATCGACTAAGACATGCTAGCTTGTTGCTAATGTGTCGTTTAGGTTTGAGGAAATATTTGCACAAATATGTTTGATCAGATCCGGTGGCTCGATAAACTACGTCATCAGTGAAGTGAAATGAAGTGAAAGTTTATTCAACAACAACGTAATACAGGTGCATAGTATGGTGTGCTGCCGCTGCTGAAGGGACATAGCTGAAGTCATACGACTTATAAGGTGCTATGCCCTTCTCAAACTAAATAAATGCAATACAAGTAAAAAATATATGGTTCGGCCCTATAGGCTACATCACATTTTTGTAGGTTACCCAATCTACACAATCAATTATTTTGATAATTTCATTTTATCAAACCGAATACACATATTACTTGAACCATTCACACACTACCTGTCTCAGCAACTGGGCCGAGTTGTCTCAAAATCGGAGCCGAGCTGTCTCGAACTGGGCCGAGTTGTCCCAGGCCGAGTAGTCTAGCATTCGATGACTGCAACTTTAACAAAATTATCATAAATATGAATCAAACTGAATAATTGATTAATTAATGGTGAACAAGTTGCAAATGTATTGGCACAAAATGTTTTTGTTTGGGGTAGCACCCCCCCCACCTGATGTCACAGCTGGTGTCACATTGTCACAGCCACATTGAGTTGACAGTCAGCCAGAATCTGCACAATGGAGAAATAATTATGACTGGCACCTCATCAGTACTGCTGGTGGGGTAGTAATTTGACCAGGGCTTGGCACTGTCCCACTGATGACTGGCAACAGCAGACACAAAGACATGTTGAACCCTTTCACTACAGGCTGGCTCACTGCCCTGGCTATGGCTGGAGGAGGATGTGGGGTAGGGGTGTGGGGTAAGGGGTGTGACCCCTAGCTTTACCTGGGGGCAGGGTTCAGCTGGTATTGTCTGTCAAAGGAATGACTGCAGGCTAGGGTTAGTGGGTCAAATCACATTGGTCTAGGATCAAGATGATTATTTTAATGTGTGCAATGTGTGTTGAAATCAAGTTATGTAATTAGGCAGTGGTTGGGTAGAAAAAGGTTGTAATTAACACAATATGTTAGTGTGTTTAATGAGAACTTAAAGGAGGTATTAAGGTGATTCCCTCTGGTTAAGTCACCTGTTCTCTCTTAAAACAAGGATGATGTAATGGCAGGCCATACCTTGCTCATCAGTGTCAATGTAACTCCTTAGGTAGCATCATTGTATAAAATAGTTTATAAAAAATGTTGTGCCAGTAGTGACATAGTGAATCAAAATAAAATTAAATGTTTTATGCTGTTAATCTGTTGCTTGATATTTTTAGAGTTTCCAAATTATGGAATTTAAATAATTTTTTGTGTGGTGTAGATGCGGATGTGGTTATGTTGGTGTGGATTGTGTTGGTGTGGTTATGTTGGTGTGGATTTTGTGGTTGTGTTGGTGTGGATTGTATGTTTGTGTTGGTGTGGATTGTGTGGTTATGTTGGTGTGGATTGTATGTTTGTGTTGGTGTGGGTTGTGTGGTTATGTTGGTGTGGATTGTGTGGTTATGTTGGTGTGGATTGTATGTTTGTGTTGGTGTGGGTTGTGTGGTTATGTTGGTGTGGATTGTATGTTTGTGTTGGTGTGGGTTGTGTGGTTATGTTGGTGTGGATTGTATGTTTGTGTTGGTGTGGTTATGTTGGTGTGGATTGTGTGGTTATGTTGGTGGACAGTGGAGGTACCTGTGGTGCTCACTTAGCAACATCACTAAAGACCTGTCAGCCATTAGTATGATCTACAGCAGTAGCAGAAACAGCAGTAGCAGCAGCCCTGGCAGTCTTGTGTGTGTGTGGTGTGACTACTGTGGCTGTGTAGTGGGCTGCTTCACCTGACAGCTGGAGCAGCTGGAGCAGCTGTTATCACTCACAAAACACATTCTGCCACAGAATGAATGATTTTGATATATGCAGAAATGTGGTCAGGAAGGGGATAAGGTTTTTATTTTTTGAATGTGATATTTGACATTGTTTACCTCTCAGGAAACTTCTCCAGTTTTCAGTTTCTATACTGCACACGGCCAGTAGGAGTTTGGTACTACTTCTCTCTCCAGATATTTTGGCCGAATCTGTCAGCCTTCATCAAGTCTCCGGTTCTCCTCCATGATGTGTCACATGACCATGGCCAGTAGACCACTGATAAAGGCTGAGAGATTCTGCTTAAAATGGAAATATATGGCGCAGCCGAAAATCGATTGCTATGAAAAGCTGGTTTGTGTGTGGATGTTGCAGGAGTATGTTAAAAAAAATTCTGCCAGAAATCTTGTAACAATGTTACATGATTATGTGGCAGTGTCTCATGATCATGTAGTGATGTCACATGGACGTGTAGCAATGTCACATTGATGTGTAACATTGTCACGAGGATGTGTAATATCGTCACATGAATGTGTAACGATGCCACATCGATGTGTAACATTGTCACACAAATATGTGACATTGTCACGTTGTTGTGTAACGATGTCACATGATTATGTAACAATGTCACATGGTTGTATAACGATGTTACATGGGTGTGTAACAATGCCACATGGTTGTGTAACAATGTCACATGGGTGTGTAACAATGCCACATGATTATGTAACAATGTCACATGGTTGTGTAGGAATGTCGTCACATGGTTGTAACAGTAACTCAACACATTAACTTGTCATCCCATGCTTGAGACAGCTTCCTTCACATCTGGTCACAATCCACTACCATCAGACATACGTGCTACTTACTGGCTGGCATGGGTTTTGAACATTATGAGATAATAAAATAGAAAATTCCTTTAGATAACCTCATCGTACTTGTGAGTGGTGACATCCACTGTTATACATTACTATTTTCTGTGCATTCTATGTTGCCAAAAACAATTATTTAAATGAATATCATATGTATTTATTTTATTTTTTCTTAAAGCCAAAGGTTGCAGTTTTATGTTGGATGCTGGGTTCCAGCCAACTGACTGTCTTGAAAGAGGTTTCATTGTGCTGGCATTCTTTCTTATTCCACATAAAGCACCTGTGACACCTTGATTGATGACACTGTCCAGTAGCCCCTGTATGCATGGTTGGCCATCCATGCTCAGTTAGGCTTGCCACATTTCTCTGTTATTCTCAGTCCAAACAGGCTTGTAACAGTCACACTACTACTGTGTAATGTAACTTCCCATATATAATATGCCCCGCAAGTATAATATGCACCCCAACTTTTTAGAATCACCCCTCTACAGTAGTACCTGCCTTCAACGGACCCTCCGATGGGTGGACACCTGCTATGGCGGGACACTTTCTCAATGTACAGACTGTTTTACCATGTTAATGTCCCTCTGATAAGCCTCCAATCTAAACGACGCGAAACCAACATGCCAAAGGTGCTACCGGTGCGCGAAAATACAAATTCGTCATCCGCATATGAAACGATAAATCGATGCTAAGTCGTGCATCATAAATTTATGCTTCGGTCGAGATCAGTTGAAAATCGAGGTGAAACGATCATTTAATTCTGCCTATTGTCGTTTTCTATGTTTAATCAGCTTACATACTGCGTGTGTCAATTCGTATACGTTTTCGGCTGCTCAAGTCCAGGTTATTATTTTCGATTCGTAGGCCTATTAGTTCAGTACATCGTCATCATAGTTCCATAACGGTATACGTACATGTATTTTATTCAGTTAACGATTAAACAGGGTGTGACATTTAAAAATAATACACGTTGATGGTAGTTGACTCGTTTAATAAGCTCTATAAACTGCATATTGCCGTATAACACAGTGCTGCAAGTACACTGTGGCTTCGACAGCGTTCTTGGACTATGAGCAGCGGGCGGCGATTGCTGTTGGTTAGTAGCACCCTGGTGACAGACATGGGAACACCTAACGTGCCTTATTTCAGCCCTCCACTCCAGCATGCCTGTCCCTCCGTTGAGGGGACACTTGCTTGGATACAGAAGTGTCCGTTGAAGGCAGGTGCTGCTGTATTCCCCTGCTTCTGATTGGTTGATTGAAGTGCAGATGCACGGCCGAATGATAAAATATCACAAATGAAAGTAAATATTGACTAACCGTTACGACGTGGTGAAAACCTTGCAAGACTTACAGACAACTAATTTGTTCGTGAATATGGACCCTGGCTTCTCGAGTTTTTGGGTTATTTGATTTTGTTCATTTCTATGTGATAAGCATCATGGCACAATATATTGTGGAATTCCAATTCTATATTCAGTAAAACCAGTTTAACAAAAACAAAAATGTGTAGCCTTATTACCGTCATGCACTTGGACTTCTCAGTAAAAAGTTCAGGGAAATGTTGCGTATTATACTGTAAATGTTGCGTATTATACTGTAAATGTTGCGTATTATACTGTAAATGTTTATACATTTCTATAGCACCATATTTGTACAATGGTATTCTATGTTACTGTAAATGGTAAGTAAGAACGCCAAAACAGTAAAAACAAATGCAATAATACAAATGATTATAAAAAGTAAAGCTATTTAAATGACTAAAATTAATAACTTAGTTATATGCTATGCTAAAATAGTGAGTCTTCAATTTACTCTTAAAAACACTGACATCGTTGCTACTGCGCACGTCTTCGTGTAGAGAATTCCACAGTTTAGGTGCAGCTACTTTAAAAGTGCTATCCCCCAGAGTTTCCCGCTTTGTCCGTGGTATATTGAGTGTCAGAGCCTCATGAGATCTCAGTCCATAATGGACGTTTCTAGTTGTCAACATTTCCTACAGATACTGCGGACCACGACCATTTAGTGCATTACAAGTCAGCAAGCTTATATTGTATTCATTGAGAAACTCAACTGGCAAACAATGAAGTCGTTTGAGTGGTCATATTTACCAACTCTACACAACACTCTGGTCGCAGTGTTTTGTACCATCTGTAATTTCTTTATTAAGTATTTTGGCAAAGCCGATAAACAATGTATTAGTCAATGTGGCTGTGGACCAAAGCACGAATAATGCACAGAATGTTACAGTATGTTTTTTGGAAACCTACAATTTGCCAAAAATAATTATTTACTATGCCATAAATGTTGGATACACCTATAAATATTTATTCATAATGGCTGCTCGTCTGTCTATATCAGATATAACCTTGACGTTGTTTTTATATTTACACAGCCCTTTTTTGTTTGCAGTGTTATTTGCAACACCCACGTTTCACTTGTCCATTACTGCTGTGTTATATTGTCTATAAAACATAATGGCGCCTAGAGGGACACGATACTGACTTGGGTGTTACTTTCACAAGACAGTTTGGTTGATATTATCAGTAGTTGTCATATTTACAAGTATAAATTACAACTCCAGTCAGGGAGACAATTATTAATTAAAGAAGCAAAGGTATCAGTTTTTTACTGTGCTCTTTCCAGTCTATAGCTGTGATAAGTCACGTTCTGTCCAGTGCTTACAGCCTGGTTTGTGGTGGTATGAATGTCTTGGTGTGATTCAGTTTGTATGATTTGGGGTAACATGATACGAGCAAAACACCTCTGATTCATGAATGTGACACGTCAGACGTCAGCGTTGCTTTCATGTGCGCCATTGATAGTGATCTGGTCAGTAAGCATTGAATTCATTGTGTGTCAGCGAAGCAGCACTTCTGCATAAATGTGCTGCAACATAATTTACAGTAATGGCCAACCGCTGTCTGAGCCTGCCGACTTTGTGTGATGCTAATAAATTAGGAGTTGTGTTTCGGAAATGGTTGAGCGAGCATTGAAGCCACTTGCGTGACAGACGAGCACTCCAGTTTGATGAGGACGCTTTTGTGCTGATCACTAAGTATACGAGCGAAGGCCATCATTAACTTATCGCAATACTTTGTGATCATTTTAAGCTTAAGCAAACCATACAATGACCCAGGCATATAAAAAGTTTTATGTGAGCAGATTTTGCACACTTTTTAGCGTTGTTGAAGAGAAAGGTTGCTAGAGAAAACATTTCCATATTGCATGCTGTGTTATTTAAGGTTAAATGATTAGAGATAACGTCACAAGGAAACTTCAGTTGGTTTGCTATGTGGCTGAGAATACTGGCCGTGTAGTTGACATAAAATATGAAATTTTAGTAATCTTATTAACTTTTGTATTATCAAGAATTGGTGCTCTTGTTTCTACGAATTCCTTTATTTTATAAGCATGACTACTTTTTTTATAAATATATATGAGGTTTCTACACTGGATATGATTATTTTAACATGTAAGCTAGGTGGCTGAGTGGGGTAAAGACAGTGATCAAGGTGGGCGATGCTTGCAACCACTTGCTATATTTGTGAAACTAATTAATGAAATTCTCACTTTTAGTAGCTTTCAAAGTAAATATATACTTCTTGTTATAAACCAGAGTTATATTACAAGGATAGCAGGGTTTTAGCAGTTTATGTTGATATTTTATGAGACATTCCACCTGTCAGTGAGCAGAGAAACATTGAGTTGTACACTGATTCTCTGTGTTATAACTTATAATGCCGCCAGACAAAGCCATGTGAGCACAAAACATCAAATACAACTACAAACATTTGACCACTTAAAATAAAAGTAATAACACAGTGGCTATTCACCCAGCCACTGGGCAAATAAACCTGCAGATATTGCTTATTCACCCAGCCACTAATGGTAGCAGCATATGGCATAGTAACCACACATGGACCGCACATGGATCACACAACATATGTGATGCCACATACCAAAACCAGGTTCTTCTTGACAATTTGACAAAACCATTTTATGACATATTCAAATAGAGATGCACAGCTTAAAAATGACACCAACAATGTATCTTACTGCTGGGCCAAGATATTACACTTTTAGTGTATGCATTCGTGGAATAACAGTTTTGAGAAAATCAGCTTTAAAAATGGCATTGAAAAATTACTTCTCCAATAGCAACCATGCATTTATAATGCTCCAAATGGAATGAATTTTTTTATATTCCTCCAGTAGATGTGTATAAAGAAGATTCAGAAGTATAAAGTGGAAAAACGTAATATTTTATTGAATGCCACCTCATTTACTACAGTCGCACCTCGCGGATTCGGATATAACGCGGTCGGTCGTGGACCCCGAATTTCTGCCGCCAGGGGAAAATGTCAAATGGGCCCGCTTAAACCTACTTAGAATTGCTTTGACAATTCTCAAGAAACATTAGGTGAACAATGTCAATGAACGAGTATCAACGTGTTGTTTGTTTTGCACTGTCGCCGACATCAATCACTGTCGCTGGCTTCGCTTGGACGGTTTGTAAATTGCAATCGAGATTCACAAATATACCTCGCGTAAGAATCAGATCAACCGTTTTAAATGCATATAACATGCAGTACCAATATAACACTTGGGTGAAATTACATGCTTCCGTTACATCGTAAATTTAATCGTTTTCGCGACCGCGAAACCAACATGCCAAATTCCTAACCCAAGGCTCTACCGGTGGCAAAAATACGAATTCGTCATCCGCATATGAAATGATGAATCGATGTTAAGTGGTGCGTAATAAATTTATGCTTCGGTTGAAAGACGAAGTGAAACAATTATTAATTCTACCTATTATCTTTTTCTTTGTTTTATCAGCTTGCATACTACGTTTGTCAAATCATATACGTTTTTGGCTGCTCAGGTCCAGGTTATTATTTTCGATTCGTAGGCCTGTTGGTTCCGTACATCATCATCGTAGTAGATCTATTCCATAACAGTTTACATACATGTGTTTTATTCAGTTCAAGAGTCAAGAGGGTGTGACATTTAAAAATAATACATGTTGATGCTAGTAATCGCGTTTATTAAGTTCCATAAACTGCATATTGCCGTATAAGACAATACTGCAAGCACACGGGGCTTCGACAGGGTTCATGGACTTGGTGCAGCGGGCAGCGGTCGCTGTTGTTTAGTAGCTCCCTGGTGGCAGATATGAGAACACCTAACGCGCCTCGCTTACAGCGCGGTCCGAAGTCGTGGACCCCGTCTACCGCGTTATAACGAGGCTCGACTGTACCAGGTTTAGTATTCCCGGAGACTACAGCGACCACTGGCAGCCGAACCCCTAAAGTAAATCCCTGAAATATCTGAAAATAATACATTATTTACACATTACATACATAATAACACAATGTCAGGTCCCCAATGTGGAAAGTTCGCTCCCGCTGGCACTGAGCCAACCAGTGCAGGCTCAATGTGGTCTTCCCCTGCCCAGGCGACTTCCACGGGCTAAATTACTGTCCTCGAGATTGCACCCCCTCGCATGATCCAACTCGGTAGCTAAATAAGCTTCTTTCGATGCCATAGTGCAATTCATTAACGAATCGCAGACGAAAACAGCGGGCGAAAATGGCGAACAAAGAAGAGCCGACTGCGCACACGTGCACTACTTCCATAGCAACAACAGCACTTTCAACAACAGCACTTTGTTGCTGGATAAATTATGTAAAATAAGAGCTGTTCCATTGGTCTAGAGTAAGAGATTCCCAATCACACGTGTAGTTGACATCATGAGCTTTCCAGCCATGTATAACATGTGGGGTAACCCGGGTTTCCCGCCTGGTTTTGGCGTGGCGCATCACATATACATTTGCATACTTTATTGATCAATGGAAATAGTTTGCAATAAAATGGGCTGTATGTAAAGCACAACAGAAAGTGCACAAAACTTATATTAATCATGAAACCAGCACCAGCTGGTAGCATTATTATACATATTATAAGTAAAATACCACACATAAAAATGCTATCTCCCAAACACACGACGGATAAGACAGATCGTTAGATTTATCTATATGACGGTTAAGCAAATAGCCTCTGCCTAAAATAAAACTGTAAAATGGGCCCTTCTAATAGGACATGTATTTGGCTGTAACTGGTAGTGTTAGCCTGATGAGTTCATTCTGTTATTGCTGCAACCATGTCTGGTTTCTCAGTCGAGTCCTGTGGACACTTAAGTGCATTGTGACTGTGTGATAATATGTTTTTAAACTGTATGTTTATTAGTTGGTTTACAGATACGCCGACCCAGTATTTCCTTTTTTAGAAACTTCTCCTGGGCATATTTGTCATCTTCGTGATGCATTCTCGGAATTCAAGTATGATTATAAACTCAATTTAAGATACTGGGATAGGTGGTCATCATCACCAAGCTTATTGTGTGCACACTGTCTTGGTCCAAGCACTGCCACGGTGCATTAGCGTCTTCTACAGTGTACGTCACACGCTTGTATTATCACTCACCACTCAATGTCTGAATACTGGCCACTGTGTACTTTTTTTCGGACCAACCGCCCCATTTTTTTTATATTTTTAAAGAAAAATACGTAAAGCAATTAATAACAAATAAAAGGCCTGACACTATTTAGAAAGTAATTATTTACTATCCTGCAGTGTGTCACGTCATTGTCAAAGATGGGGTGAGCTAAACAGTTTCTGTACACAATAAAACCATGCAGTGAAGGGTTAACAAATGTACACACACACAAGCTAACTGACCACGCTGTCGTGTACACACACAGGCTAACTGACCACGCTGTCTTGTACACACACAAGCTAACTGACCACGCTGTCTTGTGCACACACAAGCTAACTGACTAAGCTGTCTTGTACACACACAGGCTAACTGACCACGCTGTCTTGTACACACATAAGCTAACTGACCATGCTGTCTTGTACACACACAAGCTAACTGACCACGCTGTCTTGTACACACAAAGGCTAACTGACCATGCCGTCTTGTACATACACAGGCTAACTGACCACGATGTCTTGTATACACAAAGGCTAACTGACCATGCCGTCTTGTACACACACAGGCCAACTGACCACACTGTCTTGTACACACACAAGCTAACTGACCACACTGTTTTGTACACACACAAGCTAACTGACCACGCTGTCTTGTGTTGCAGTATTAAGTATTCGCGGGGCACAGGATGACGAGCCTGCAGACCCTCAGATCATGCGTCTGGACAATATGTTGGTGGCAGAGGGCGTAGCAGGGCCAGAGAAGGGCGGGGGTTCCTCGGCCGCCAGTACGGCCTCCCAGGCCGTGTCTGGGGGGCCGGGCACTCCAGATAATGCCATCGAACATTCAGACTACCGAGCGAAACTGGCACAGATCAGACAAATCTACCACACAGAACTTGAGAAATACGAACAGGTGAGTTTGTGGTTGTCTCTCAAATGTTCTATCAGTGTCAGTTTCTTCATGTACAGAAAAAAAATCATTGCCAACTATTATCGATATTTAAACACATATTTGCATGAAACGTTGACATATTATTTAAACATCTGTTGATATTTAATCAGCGTCAAGCAAACTAATTGTTGAGAAAGTTTTCCAGTAAACAAAATGTGTGATTAAGGTAGCTGCGACGTCTAACGTGTCAGTTAAATTTGTTCTTTATAACATGGTAGGAAATATTGAACTGAACGTCGACACCACAAATAATGACCAGGCACTAATGTCGTATTTCAGCAATCCATCCTTTAAAAAAACAGTCCTTTTGGAAATCCCAATGTTTCCATAGTAATCACTGCGTGTGCTTCGATCTTCGAACCAGCTTTATTCGTTTCACCATGAACGCGGAACATATTGTCTGGTTACTGTGATTCCATCAGTACTATATCTGTCTAACCAAATCATATGCTTAAACCAGGAAATATCAGCGCTAAATATCAGCGCTAACCTAGTTTATTGTGCCTTTGAAGCTGTAAGGGAAACTGGCAAATAGATGATTGTAAACACACCCTGCCACGTGTTTGTCAGATGGCTGGCGTAACCTGATATCGTGGACGACAACCCATTTCAAAAACAGATTTAAGGGCCATTGTGGCAACAAATTAAGGGGACATGTCAGTATTAGAAATGGCCGTTATGTTTTGTCAACAATACGTAAAACGCCAGTGAAAAAAACATAAATTTCGACAAAGAAACAAGCAATTGTTGAGATTGTGTTTTCTTTAAAAACCAGGACATGATGCTTAATTTTCTTTTTTATAAAAACGACAACACTAGGCTGTCATTCAACTTTTTTCTGAATTTATTCATGGCGGTGTGTAGCACATGTAATTCACTTGTGTTAACCACAATTTTCTGTAAAGTTATCAGTGATACTGTCATACTAAATATGTCATTTATTTCTTTGGAGATTTTCTCAAAACGATAATTTTGCAGCTATTTTTAAACATTTACAAAAATGTTTTTAAAATCTTGTAACAACCAAATAAATGAAAAACTAAAAGTTTTATTAATCTGGAATATTGTGTAGTATTTCTTCTACAATCTGGTTAATATATCGTAAAAACCTACTGAAACTACTCAATTCAAGACAAGCATATAATAGCTGCCCCCGCTAGCTTAACAAAAGCTGTTCTTTAATTTTCTCATGACGTCATCGGATTTCAGAAATCATACTGGAAGGGTATTCAGGTAACACAAAGTTCTAGCAATTTTCTATCGACTTAAACATGATTATTTAACATCAGTGAATGCTTCTTTCCATCTTTTCTAAACATATTCTAACCATCATCAAGCCAACAAAACGGAGGCATTTTCACTACAGTGCATCCAAAAATATAACTACATTTAGTACTAAATTTACAACACTATTGAACGGTTGATATTCATAAACATTTAACAGTAAAATTAAAAAAAATATTGTTCATTAAAAGACATTTGAGGGTGGACGTTAGATGTTGGAACAGATGTAATTTATACTATGTGACATGACCACAATCAGACTTTGGACCTGTAACATAGAAATGCTCTAAAATTATTAAAGGCAGTCAGATAAATTGCAATATTTCTACATGACCTGCTAACTGAAAGCATGAAACATTGTATCAATGCAGTGGAGTCATTTGGTGATATTGATCCAGTAAGTGGTGACATCTGGTGACCATGTGATTGTTACTACACTGAAGATAATGTTTATTGAATATAATGCAAACTAACAACATGGTTTACAGTAAGGTTAGATTCGATTACATGATTGTGACTGATTGTAGATGACCACACAAGACCATATAATTGTAATGTTATTATATCTTGACACATGAGTAAACTAGCTTGTCACTCTGTCTGTTCCTTTGTATCTCTGTCAGTTTCTCATGTATGGGGCTGACATTTTCTAGGCACGCCCGGGGGCTCATGGTGATGGTTCATACATAAAAATATATTAAAAATTCCCCAGGGGGTGGGGATATTACATATGTGGACGTTTCACGTAGATTACCTAACTCAGAACAATAATACGTACAATTGTTAGCACCGCTGTGTGTGTTTCAACCATTGTTACTTGGATCTACGTCAAATGTCTGCTGAATGCTTCATGAAACCAGCAGTTGTGCAGGATTTCTGGAGCATGAAGTTGTCTTATTTGACTGGGTAGTGCAAGGAGTCATAAGTGACTGGGTAGTGCAAGGAGTCATAAGTGACTGGGTAGTGCAAGGAGTCATAAGTGACTGGGTAGTGCAAGGAGTCATAAGTGACTGGGTAGTGCAAGGAGTCATAAGTGACTGGGTAGTGCAAGGAGTCATAAGTGACTGGGTAGTGCAAGGAGTCATAAGTTGTCATGTGACTGGGTAGTGCAAGGAGTCATAAGTGACTGGGTAGTGCAAGGAGTCATAAATGACTGGGTAGTGCAAGGAGTCATAAATGACTGGGTAGTGCAAGGAGTCATAAGTTGTCATGTGACTGGGTAGTGCAAGGAGTCATAAGTGACTGGGTAGTGCAAGGAGTCATAAATGACTGGGTAGTGCAAGGAGTCATAAGTGACTGGGTAGTGCAAGGAGTCATAAGTGACTGGGTAGTGCAAGGAGTCATAAGTTGTCATAAGTGACTGGGTAGTGCAAGGAGTCATAAGTGACTGGGTAGTGCAAGGAGTCATAAATGACTGGGTAGTGCAAGGAGTCATAAGTGACTGGGTAGTGCAAGGAGTCATAAATGACTGGGTAGTGCAAGGAGTCATAAATGACTGGGTAGTGCAAGGAGTCATAAGTTGTCATGTGACTGGGTAGTGCAAGGAGTCATAAGTGACTGGGTAGTGCAAGGAGTCATAAATGACTGGGTAGTGCAAGGAGTCATAAATGACTGGGTAGTGCAAGGAGTCATAAGTTGTCATGTGACTGGGTAGTGCAAGGAGTCATAAGTGACTGGGTAGTGCAAGGAGTCATAAATGACTGGGTAGTGCAAGGAGTCATAAGTTGTCATGTGACTGGGTAGTGCAAGGAGTCATAAGTGACTGGGTAGTGCAAGGAGTCATAAATGACTGGGTAGTGCAAGGAGTCATAAGTGACTGGGTAGTGCAAGGAGTCATAAGTGACTGGGTAGTGCAAGGAGTCATAAGTTGTCATAAGTGACTGGGTAGTGCAAGGAGTCATAAGTGACTGGGTAGTGCAAGGAGTCATAAATGACTGGGTAGTGCAAGGAGTCATAAGTGACTGGGTAGTGCAAGGAGTCATAAGTGACTGGGTAGTGCAAGGAGTCATAAGTGACTGGGTAGTGCAAGGAGTCATAAGTTGTCATAAGTGACTGGGTAGTGCAAGGAGTCATAAGTGACTGGGTAGTGCAAGGAGTCATAAATGACTGGGTAGTGCAAGGAGTCATAAGTGACTGGGTAGTGCAAGGAGTCATAAGTGACTGGGTAGTGCAAGGAGTCATAAGTGACTGGGTAGTGCAAGGAGTCATAAGTGACTGGGTAGTGCAAGGAGTCATAAGTGACTGGGTAGTGCAAGGAGTCATAAGTGACTGGGTAGTGCAAGGAGTCATAAGTTGTCATAAGTGACTGGGTAGTGCAAGGAGTCATAAGTGACTGGGTAGTGCAAGGAGTCATAAGTGACTGGGTGGTGCAAGGAGTCATAAGTGACTGGGTGGTGCAAGGAGTCATAAGTGACTGGGTGGTGCAAGGAGTCATAAGTGACTGGGTGGTGCAAGGAGTCATAAGTGACTGGGTGGTGCAAGGAGTCACAAGTGACTGGGTGGTGCAAGGAGTCACAAGTGACTGGGTGGTGCAAGGAGTCACAAGTGACTGGGTGGTGCAAGGAGTCACAAGTGACTGGGTAGTGCAAGGAGTCACAAGTGACTGGGTAGTGCAAGGAGTCACAAGTGACTGGGTAGTGCAAGGAGTCACAAGTGACTGGGTAGTGCAAGGAGTCACAAGTGACTGGGTAGTGCAAGGAGTCACAAGTGACTGGGTAGTGCAAGGAGTCACAAGTGACTGGGTAGTGCAAGGAGTCACAAGTGACTGGGTAGTGCAAGGAGTCATAAGTGACTGGGTGGTGCAAGGAGTCATAAGTGACTGGGTGGTGCAAGGAGTCATAAGTGACTGGGTGGTGCAAGGAGTCATAAGTGACTGGGTGGTGCAAGGAGTCACAAGTGACTGGGTGGTGCAAGGAGTCACAAGTGACTGGGTGGTGCAAGGAGTCATAAGTGACTGGGTAGTGCAAGGAGTCATAAGGTCTTGCAGCAGTTGCCTTTTTGTGCCATGCGGCGCCAGGTCACTTGGTTGGTATTATATAACCTAACCCCTCTTGTATTGTCGTCTACCCCCGCAGGCATGCAACGAGTTCACAAACCACGTGGTGAACTTGCTGCGAGAACAGAGTCGGTTCCGTCCGATCGCACAGAAAGAGATTGATCAGATGGTGAACATTGTGCGAAAGAAGTTCTCCACCATTGAGATGCAACTAAAGCAGAGCACGTGTGAGGCTATCATGATCCTGCGGTCTCGCTTCCTCGACGCCAGGTAACATGTTACTAACTAGTGTTGGGAATTGGTAAAATTATCATGAAAGAGAAATAAAACTGTTTGTTTTTGCAGTTTCACCATGTCGAGGTACGTAGCCATGTCGAGGTACGTAGCCATGGTTCGCTCGCACGCCTGGCAACTGATTCGATGGGATTCAAGAAAGTGACATAAGTCCACCTGACTTCGTTGACACCATTAAATTAATAGTGCAAAGGCTTTCATTGGCCAGCAACTGGGCAAAGGTGGCAGAATAGCCAATCAGAAGACTTCTCTCTTCCTGCCATGTTTGTCGTCTTTGTCTAGTCACGATCTCGGACAGTTAAGAAATTTGGAATGAATATAGTCGAACATGATCGATCCCACAAGATTGTCATTGATTCCATGAGAGAAACCTTGAACCAATCAGTCATCGACAAAATCGATTAATCAGAACAGCACAACATATTACCCTCTAACAAAACTCCACCCGCCCTATTTGGCTAGTCTCCTGCATCCTTCAAATAGCCTCAGACAGCTCGGATCGTCCCAGGTGTGCTTTCTCTGTAGATGCTCCCAAAAGCTGGAACAAATTCCGTAACACATTATTATGTCATCCAGAACTAACTACCTGCCGTAGTAGTATCAAGACACCTTTTCAAAATTGCATTTCCATCCTAAATCGACGATGGGCCCTCTTATTTACAGCAGAATTGCGCATTTTTTTCATGGAATGTGACACTTTTCACCAGATTTGTTGACATTTTGATGGGTCTTCAGATTGTTTTCTTTGCACGCTACAAGACACCGTGTCATATACAAGACACCCTGTCATATACAAGACACCCTGCTGTTTTACAGAGCATCAACTTGTTTCAAAATAAACTAAACCGGTGAACCGTGAAGTGGGTGTCATATGCGTGTCTGGCACAGCCCTCAGCTGGTGTTTTACACACTTAACTGACAGATATAAAGGGTGGAAATAGCTAATTGCTTTTCAGCGGCCCTACCCACGTCATGTGGTGTTCCTCAGGGTTCTGTTCTTGGACCATTACTTTTTACACTACTCTGCTAAGCTCAGTAATTCAAACTCACAACTTGGGACACCACCTACCTATTTGCAGATGATACACAGATTTACCTTTCCTTGGCCAGCACGGATGCAAATTGCTCCTTAAACCAGCTCAGGAATAGTCTCCATGATATCTTCCACTGGATGACTGACAGCAAATTAAAATTAAATACAAATAAAACAGAGTTTCTTATTATTGGTACACAAAAACTGCTTGGTAAACTTGATTGTTTTTCCCCAACACCTATGCTGAGCAAGAATTTCACACCGGCCATTTCAGCACGGAATTTAGGAGTCACCTTTGATAATAATAAAAATTTTAGACAGCATATTTCACTTGTTGTTGCTGCTTTTATTATATTTGTGATTTTCTCGTATTCGACGGTACATGTCTTTCTGTCGTCCAAACTATTGCAACTGCTGTTGTTACTGCAATTCCCTTTATCACAATATTGCTCTCAAGGACATCTTGAAACTTCAACATGTGCAAAATTGTTTGGCAAGGGTAGTTACCCGGTTTCCTCATTTCTCTCACTCAGCACCACTTCTTAAATCATTGTGCTGGTTCCCTGACTGATATCGCATTACTTTTACGATTTGTACAATTACCTATCAAGCACTTTCGTCCAAGCAACCAGCATATTTACATTCACTACTCACTCCTGCAAGACAGCCCAGACAGCTTTGATCATCTAATTCTAATCTATTTTTTGTTTCCTGTGTTAAGACAAATGTCGAAACTAGAGCTTTTTCAGTTGCTGCACCGACTCTGTGGAACTCAATCCCTGTTAGTGTTAAGTCTGTAGGAAATATAACAACTAAAAACCCACCTGTTTAAACGTGCTTATCCTCCATAGCTCCCCAGTGTACCAATCCAGTTGTTTACAACTGGAACTGCTTATCGATTAAGAACTACTTAACCCCTTTTGTGTTCGTGCGCTGCCGAGCTTGGATCTCCCAAGGATTTTAGCGCAATATAGAAGTGTTTTTATATTATTATATTTATTTGTTTCTTCCCTGTTGAAAATGTGTAATAATCGGCTTTCCATTCACTGCATGGGCAATGCATGTATAGTGCTTCTGTTTTTTTTTGGATGAGGTGTGGGTTTTGGATTATTGAAATTTTTTTATATTTACAAAGCCCCTACACCAAAACTACAAAATGTTGTAACTAAAAAAGTGCTGAGCGAACGTATGCTTGAGAAGTGGAGATGACCGTTTTGTGTTGGAGCTGACCGTTGTGTTTGTATGCAGGAGAAAAAGACGTAACTTCAGCAAGCAGGCGACGGAGGTGCTCAACGAGTACTTCTACTCCCACCTCAGCAACCCCTATCCCAGCGAGGAGGCAAAGGAAGAACTCGCACGCAAGTGCAGCATCACAGTGTCACAGGCAAGTGTTCTGTCCTCTAGGCCTGCTGACAGTTTGGTGACAGTCGCATATTGTAGCTGTCACAAGAAAAGGTTTATTTTAATAAATGCGTTATTTAATTTCTAAGTGAACTGTGTTGTTTAGAATCAGTGAAACATTTGCCATTTTGAAGTTACAGTAGATTATATTTGGTCCACTGTACAAAAACTGTTAACTATCAGTACTTAGGATCCTTAAATGAATCATCAGAAATTAACTCAAATCATTGTTGATCAGATTACTAGGTGGTCATATTACTAGGTGGTCCTGTAGACAGGTTGCATTAGTGAAGGGTGAAACCTAGTGTTATTATTTTCCAAAAGGAACACCTAGTATTGGGCATGGTAGCAGATTTCTGGGTGTCCATCTGTGGGGGTCCCGATCTGTGGTGGGTCCATATCTCTGGGGGGACCAACAGTGTTCTGACCCGTCCCCTTAGCAGATTTTACGGGAATGTTACAAACAAGAAAATGATGCATATACTTGTTGAAATATGCCAAAACTACAGGTTTTGGGGGTACTTCTATGGGAGTGGATACGTCACTGGTTGAGGTCACTAACTGACACGTAGCATGCACATCATGCATGTGTGAATGCACACGTGCACATGCTGCCAGGAATGCATGTATATGCATGTTAGTTGTAGTTTAACTTACCTGCCTTTCTTTGAATGCTGTTCACGACAGTCTGCTCCATAGCCATCAGTTTGGACAGTGTAAATTGCATGAATGACACAATCTACTGTTTTCTCTCCTGGTTTGGCTACGTCAGTCGTCACAGCTGGTGCCCATTCAGTTTTGACACAAACAAACATCAGAAAATGACTTGCAAGAATCCTGCGAGATTTTTGTAGACGGAGGGAAGTGGCTGTGTTGATTTAAAAAGTAATTCTTTTAATATGTGTTTCACTTTGTGCTGTGGCAATGTATTTACACTGTGTAACTGATGGTGGTGAAGATAGTTTAGCACTAACAATGTCTTGTTATTACTTACTGGTTGGTGTAGACTCAGTGAAGGCTTCTCAATATTTGTTGCTTCCATTGCTGGCGGTATCTTCCGTGCTTCCTCATGCCTGTCGCATAACATTATTTTAACCAGCAAAACAACGAATGTTACAAAGCAAATATAGTTGGTTGTTTCTCGTACTTATAGATATTCTGTCAGTGTTTCTTTTTTTGTATTTTGTTCGTTTCAAAATTGAACAGGAGTGGTTATGGTAGTCGGCTTATAACCGCACTAGATGCAAAAGTAATTAAATTGTTTTGCTGACGTGCTGCTATTCATGGTTACTTGCTTCATCACATTTTGGTCAGTTTGTATGGAGGTGTAGTGGTCATTTTTTTCGGTATATTTTATATTATATATTCAAACTTGTATTTGTATTGATTATTTTGCTTTGATCTTGTGTGATTGTTAGGGTGACACAGTTCGTTTACTTGTCGTCGGTTGCTTCTTCCATAAGAGACATTTGTAAGGTTCTCCACCGGTGCAGATGTTTTTGTGTTTCCTCGTGTGCCTGACGCTTCACCAAACCGGCTTTGTGAATCCCCGTCTTCTCCGCTCAAGACACTCGATGTTGCTCCTCTCAAATTCGGTTGCAACTCCCAGCAAAACGAAGAAATCTTTCAGTCAGATCCTCTGGCCGTTGGTTATTTCTTCTGTCGTCATAGCAACTGTCGCCTGGACAGTTCGTGTTCGAAGGACTTGATTGATCAAAATTCTGTGTCCGTGCCGTCGCTGGGACGGTCGTTACTCATGTGTTAATACGATTTGTGTCCTGTAGGTGTCCAACTGGTTTGGTAACAAGCGTATCAGGTATAAGAAGAATATCAATAAGGCGCAAGAGGAAGCGAATTTATACGCTGCCAAAACCGCGGCGGCAGCAGTAGTTAACCTGCAGTCCCCTCCGCCGCCGCCGCCGCCAGAGGCTAATCAAGGTCAGTGAGCGTTGCCGCGGCGACCGGTGGTGTTGGTTGTCACGGCAACGCTAGTGATGTTGTAGTGGTTGTGGTGCTTTTGTTCTGCTGTCAGGCGGTGTTTGGCTGTTGTTCCTGGTTTCCTTGTTTCTTGGTGTTGGTCTTTGTTTTCGTTGTTTTCTCTTGGTTGACTCGGACACAGGCTATGCTTGTCGGAGGTGTCTCTGTCAATCAGGTCGCCCTCAGACAGCTCAATGCTTGCTGTCTCTTGTTACTAACTCACAGTGGACGTCATTATTTGATGGTGCCAGTGAAATAGCTGCATTTTGTCGAGTTGAACTTAGATGTGTTCAGATCTCCATTCACTAGTTCATTAGCTGTGTCTATGCACACTGACAGGTGACCTCGGCGCAGTGGCACTAACCAACTGAAGTTACCCTCCCCCACCTATGGACCCACCCTCCACTCCTCCCACCGGGGCTCCGATTCTGTTCCTTAGTGTTCCTTCTGGTGACTTCCTCGGAAGACACACCCTGCCTATGGACCCGTCCAACGTTGTAGGTGTCCAACTGGTTCGGGAACAAGCGAATCCGCTTCAAGAAGAATGTAGGCAAGGGTCAGGAGGAGGCGAACATGTACGCTTCGAAAATGTCGCCCACACTCCCGGGTAATGGTGCGCCCAAGCAGGAAGCGGACACCCAAGGTGAGACGAGTGAGAACAGCAGTCGCCCGCGGGAAATGGCACACTGACGGGATGATAGTCATGATATTTTTAATTGTTGGCATGATTGACATGTGTCACTTAGTCATGATTGAAAGGTGTCACTTAGGCATGAGTGTTGTTTACTCTAATTTTGCACTAATTTGTGTCTTTGTCCCCAACTGAGATAATTTTCTCGTGTCAAGCTTAAGAAACTTGCCTTCAAATAACAAGTTAACCCAGGCTTTATTCTTCCTTATTTTTTCCAACTAAACAAATTTCTAGTCTGTTATTCTTCATAATGTGTCGAAACAATTAAATCCTTAACAGGGAATAGCATTCCTTCAGTTTTCATTTGTTTATGTGATTGACTTGTTTGTGTGAACTTTAAAGTTTCCACTGCAGTGTAATAATAATTAACTGGCGCCTATATCCTCAGGAACCTGAGCTCAGAGGCTCAGTGTCCCCTTTTCGTTGAGTTCTTTTTAGAAGGAATGGGTCTAGATTTGTCAAAATGAGACCGTGCCACGGCAGTTGTAATGGAACAGTAACAAAGTGAGTAAGAAATAAAACTATGCTTAACAACTCTAAATAAAAATCATTATTGTTAGGTTATGTTAAACATATTTGTATTGCTGATGGTACACTAACTTTTATTTAATCTGCTCTGCAACCAGTGCATCTGAATTTAAGAAGTTTATCCTGTTTATATAACAAAATAGCACGTCTTAAAAAAGTGCCATTTTGCATGTCATGTGCTGCCACCTAGTGAGTTCCCTGGTTACTATAAAATCCATCTTCATGGCTTAACTTGGCGCTTGCAAGCAGGCCTAGGGTCTATTACATTGCAATGTAATAGATTACTATTATTCAGTTTCCTTTCTATTACTATTACATGCTGAAGGCAATGTAATAAATGACTACTATTACATTTCAAGCTATTACTATAACATTTTCCATCGGAACTATTTTCTTTCAATTCAACATTTTACATACCACTTACATGGATTCAAATTAACTGATGAGTGTATCGTCGATAGTAAGTGCACATTTTATGATAAACTAACAACAAATACTTAGATGACAGTTTATACTTTATTTTGGAGGCAAAACAACTGTTTACTTTAGTGTCAATTGATCATTGTCAACACAAAATCTCTTGCATACAACAATACTGAGATGTGGCAAGATGTTCTGTCTGTAGTCTCTCTGTACTCGATCTCTAGGTGTTTTAAATCGCATATCTAACATCAGAACAAGATCGCTTTACTTTAAAAGATGGCTGTTGCATTTAACTGACATGAGCTTCTGGAAAACTGCATCGCTCAAACAAAATCGATCTGGGCGATAGATCTTGCTGGCAATTAAAATTACAATTAGCTCATAAATTTCCCAATTAAATTAACCTCACACAATTCCAGTCGGATGTAGAAGTTTCATATATTCATTGGAATGAAACAGAAAAGCAATGTCACTGTAACATAACACAGTCTGATTATCCCATAGTAGACCCATACTGCTCGGCTGCTGCTTGGTGGACAGTTAATTATTGGCTCAAGGATAGGATGTTTTTCACACTTTTGGTCAATAGTGTTCAAGCTAGCTACCAACTAAGAAAAACTCAGAAAAGTTGGTATAAGCCCCTGGATTTTTTTCAAACATTACCCAGCATTGCAGGCTGGCAGCTAGGGTTGGGAGATGGCAATGGTTGATTGATAGATTCAGATGTTAAAGACTGTTTAGTGCTGGAAGCCTGGAACCCTTATCCTGCTTCAGGGAATGAATGAATGAATAGGCTTGTGTGAAAAGGATAGATGGCTGGTGGACCTGGCTTCAAATGACAAATTAGTGTCTCCTGCTAATAGTGCTAAAGTTCAATGACTCATTTTATCACCACAAAAAAGGTTCCAAATTTAAAATGTTGACAAGTCATGTTATGTAAAAATACATAATTTTTTGGTCTGATTATTTTCAATGAAATTGAATTTTGGTGTGATTGAAATGTTCAATTGTAATAGCAAAGTAATAGCTCAATTACTATTACTTTGCTTTCTATTACTATTAGATTGCATTCTATTCCATCTATTACTATTACTTGAACAATTGTAATCGTTACTATTACATATTACCATTACCCCAGGCCTGAACTCAACTTACGTAGTTTATGCTAAATGTCTAGTGTGTTATCTTTAATATAATATTAATAAATATGTAGAACGTACTAAATTAGATAAATTAATGTTTTACAGTGTTACTGATCAGGACATTTGAGACTGGACCTAGATAGAGTGAACTGTTTTTAATGAAACCTTTTTACAACTGTTGATAAATGTCAACTCTGTGTGTCAGTAGAGCATTGACAGACTATTTCAGCCTAGTTAGTCACTAGCCAGATACTTCATATCGGTTGTTTTGATGTGTCGGTTGAATTTAGATAATGTTATAACTTTATTTTCAAATCTACATCATAATTTCCCCCCAAAATGAACGCAGACAGTTGTGTGACTGACTCAAAGTAGATAATATGCAGTTTATGTGAGCTTAAAGTTGAATATTAGTGGGTGACTTCCCTTATAGGTAAACGCTTAATACCTTGAGGGCGTGTCCACGAATGGATGTCTGCCCTTGGGGGCGTGCCATATCCCGAGGGTGTGGCTAAGATTTATAAATCACACACTGTTAAAGCTGCTTCCTCAAATGGTCCAGTCCAGAGATTTGGTTCATTTATGTCCATACGTAGTGTGTGACTAGTTAAATAAACTAGTTTAATTATAAAAAAAAGTTCAAATCATTGAAAGAATTGACTTCAATCGTTAGATCTGGTAAGGATCAAAATAGTGGATATCCAAAATGGTAAACACAATGAGTCAATGCCAATAAATTTTTCAGCATTTTGATTTTCAATTCACTTAATGCTTGAACAAGCATTAAGTAATTTAATAGTTTTTCTGATGTTTTCGCAAAAACTACATATAAAAGTTGTGGATACTACCGGTATATAGGTTTGGTTTTTCGCAAAATTTATGTGACTAGAAAAAAAAATCGAATTGAGGAGGAACCTTTAAAAGAGACGAGGAGGAACCTTTAAGAGGGTTGCGGAGTGACCTTTAAGAGAGTTGAGGAGGAATCTTTAAGAGAGTTGAGGAGGAACCTTTAAGAGAGTTGAGGAGGGACCTTTAAGAGAGTTGAGGAGGAACCTTTAAGAGAGTTGAGGAGGAACCTTTAAGAGAGTTGAGGAGGAATCTTTAAGAGAGTTGAGGAGGAACCTTTAAGAGAGTTGAGGAGGGACCTTTAAGAGAGTTGAGGAGGAACCTTTAAGAGAGTTGAGGAGGGACCTTTAAGAGAGTTGAGGAGGAATCTTTAAGAGAGTTGAGGAGGAATCTTTAAGAGAGTTGAGGAGGGACCTTTAAGAGAGTTGAGGAGGAACCTTTAAGAGAATTGAGGAGGGACCTTTAAGAGTTGAGGAGGAAACTTTAAGAGAGTTGAGGAGGGACCTTTAAGAGAGTTGAGGAGGGACCTTTAAGAGAGTTGAGGAGGAAACTTTAAGAGAGTTGAGAAGGAACCTTTAAGAGAGTTGAGGAGGGACCTTTAAGAGAGGTGAGGAGGGACCTTTAAGAGAGTTGAGGAAGAACCTTTAAGAGAGTTGAGGAGGAAACTTTAAGAGAGGTGAGGAGGGACCTTTAAGAGAGTTGAGGAGGGACCTTTAAGAGAGTTGAGGAGGAACCTTTAAGAGAGTTGAGGAGGAACCTTTAAGAGAGTTGAGGAGGAACCTTTAAGAGAGTTGAGGAGGGACCTTTAAGAGAGTTGAGGAGGAATCTTTAAGAGAGTTGAGGAGGGACCTTTAAGAGAGTTGAGGAGGAACCTTTAAGAGAGTTGAGGAGGGACCTTTAAGAGAGTTGAGGAGGGACCTTTAAGAGAGTTGAGGAGGAACCTTTAAGAGAGTTGAGGAGGAACCTTTAAGAGAGTTGAGGAGGAACCTTTAAGAGAGTTGAGGAGGGACCTTTAAGAGAGTTGAGGAGGAACCTTTAAGAGAGTTGAGGAGGGACCTTTAAGAGAGTTGAGGAGGAACCTTTAAGAGAGTTGAGGAGGGACCTTTAAGAGAGTTGAGGAGGGACCTTTAAGAGAGTTGAGGAGGAACCTTTAAGAGAGTTGAGGAGGGACCTTTAAGAGAGTTGAGGAAGAACCTTTAAGAGAGTTGAGGAGGAAACTTTAAGAGAGGTGAGGAGGGACCTTTAAGAGAGGTGAGGAGGGACCTTTAAGAGAGGTGAGGAGGGACCTTTAAGAGAGTTGAGGAGGAATCTTTAAGAGAGTTGAGGAGGAACCTTTAAGAGAGTTGAGGAGGGACCTTTAAGAGAGTTGAGGAGGAACCTTTAAGAGAGTTGAGGAGGGACCTTTAAGAGAGTTGAGGAGGAACCTTTAAGAGAGTTGAGGAGGAACCTTTAAGAGAGTTGAGGAGGAACCTTTAAGAGAGTTGAGGAGGGACCTTTAAGAGAGTTGAGGAGGAACCTTTAAGAGAGTTGAGGAGGGACCTTTAAGAGAGTTGAGGAAGAAACTTTAAGAGAGGTGAGGAGGGACCTTTAAGAGAGGTGAGGAGGGACCTTTAAGAGAGTTGAGGAGGGACTTTTAAGAGAGTTGAGGAGGAATCTTTAAGAGAGTTGAGGAGGAACCTTTAAGAGAGTTGAGGAGGGACCTTTAAGAGAGTTGAGGAGGAACCTTTAAGAGAGTTGAGGAGGGACCTTTAAGAGAGTTGAGGAGGGACCTTTAAGAGAGTTGAGGAGGAACCTTTAAGAGAGTTGAGGAGGAACCTTTAAGAGAGTTGAGGAGGAACCTTTAAGAGAGTTGAGGAGGGACCTTTAAGAGAGTTGAGGAGGAACCTTTAAGAGAGTTGAGGAGGGACCTTTAAGAGAGTTGAGGAGGAACCTTTAAGAGAGTTGAGGAGGGACCTTTAAGAGAGTTGAGGAGGGACCTTTAAGAGAGTTGAGGAGGAACCTTTAAGAGAGTTGAGGAGGGACCTTTAAGAGAGTTGAGGAAGAACCTTTAAGAGAGTTGAGGAGGAAACTTTAAGAGAGGTGAGGAGGGACCTTTAAGAGAGTTGAGGAGGGACCTTTAAGAGAGGTGAGGAGGGACCTTTAAGAGAGGTGAGGAGGAACCTTTAAGAGAGTTGAGGAGGGACCGTTAAGAGAGTTGAGGAGGGACCTTTAAGAGAGTTGAGGAGGAACCTTTAAGAGAGTTGAGGAGGAACCTTTAAGAGAGTTGAGGAGGAACCTTTAAGAGAGTTGAGGAGGACCTTTAAGAGAGTTGAGGAGGGACCTTTAAGAGAGTTGAGGAGGAACCTTTAAGAGAGTTGAGGAGGGACCTTTAAGAGAGTTGAGGAAGAACCTTTAAGAGAGTTGAGGAGGAAACTTTAAGAGAGGTGAGGAGGAAACTTTAAGAGAGGTGAGGAGGGACCTTTAAGAGAGGTGAGGAGGGACCTTTAAGAGAGGTGAGGAGGGACCTTTAAGAGAGTATGCTTTATTATTCCCTCACTTAACTGGAGTTTTGTTTGAAATATTACCTCAGTTGGTCATCTTTATTGTCACCATGATAACGTGTAAACTAACACATGGGTTTCCACCGTGTGACATGGAAACAAGACGATGAGTTACCTAAATGTGACAGTGCAATGCTTCATCTCAGTTTAAATTTAACAATATAATTATGACATTTATATCAGATGTTTGCGTGAAGTACTAGAAAATTACAATGTATGCATGAATGGCAGTCTATCTATGTTGCTTGATTTCTTTCTTTTGATTAATTTTGATGTTCAACATCACTGATGGTGACATATAGCCTGTTTAGCTAATGTTATTGTTTCAACAGGAGTATCATGACTAACGTGATAATATCAAAGAGGCGTACCCCTGCATCATGTTTACTTGCACTACAAAGTCCATTAAGATCATGTTACGATGAGTAAATGTATACTTACGATAAAGTGTCATTTTGTGTTCTCACAATCCCGCCAGCCTGCCCACTGTGGGTTTCCAATCAGTCCCAGTCGTAGTACTAATATTGGACACGTTTATGTATATCATTTTGACTTAAGTCACCTTCAGTTACGTAACTGGCTAACGATTTAAAATACAAAATATTTTTGGGTTTTGGTACAGCAAAATTACCACAGTCATGAGAAAGTTTCCAGCCTGTGTTATGGACAGCCATTTACCACACATGCATGTATGCAGCCTTTGTGGGTGTAGTAATATTTGTGGTAATGTTTAACATAATAATAAGTCTCCTGGCCTTTTTATGTGCCATGTTTTATATGTATCAGATTTACTATTCTTTGTAAAACACTAATTTGCCGTGGATATATATCATATTAGAATATGGCTGTTGCAACCAAACAAAAACAGTCATCTTGTTCTACAGTAACTCACTATAAAATATCACAGTACATGACTTGCTTCCAAAAAGTGCCATTATTGAACTGTGCTCTTATTAAAGGTTCATGGTCTGATAGCTTTTTATTGTAAACCCATGTTATTTAGTATAAGCTACATCTATTCTAACATTTAACTGTCCAAATGTGTTTTAATGAACTACAATATTTAAATATAATTTGACTTGTATGTTTATGAATATCGACCTTGTCGTTCAGCATGCATTGTGAACATGATATTAAAATTGAAACATTCAAATTAAACAGATAACGGTAAAATTATATTTCGAAATTGTGGTTCATTAAAAAAACCTTTGGGCAGTAAAGATGGATGGATCCAGTTTATCACATGGTTTGACAAAAAAACAATCAGACATTTTGCCCTTAAAGTCCAGAACAACTTAGTGATGTCACTGACCACAGAGTGTGTAACTCGGGGATGTAGCCGGTGTTTGTCTTGTCCCAGGTACGTCCCCCTATAACATGGTGGCCCGCAGTCAGGGGCAACTGGGCAGTGGGGGTCAAGCCATGTACATGAATCTGAATGGCGACAACTACCCTCCCTCAGCGCCCTCTGTTGGTGACAGCGGACAACAGGTCAGTAAAACAACATATTTATCATGTTATATTTAAATGTATACACTATTTAGATGCCACTTGTAGTTAACATTTTGTTATATCTAACCAAATTAAATGTAAATGGATATAATATCTAGGTACCACATTTATTATCATGTTGTTACATCTAAGCAAACCATATCTAAATAGTTACCATATTTAGACTCAACACATATTTACCATTTTGTTATTGGTTTATAATAATAACAAGGACATGATTCTTATTTGCCAATTTATATCTGTATATTTAAAAAGTATAATATTTATCAGAGATTACTACCATATTCCACCAATGAAACGTACATGCCCTAATTAGCGTGCACCCCCATTTTTTTAATAAGCAGAATTCATAATTATTATTGTCATTTCATCTCCACCAATATCATGAAGAAGTTCCACCAATATCAGTAGACTTTGCAGTGCTCTGGTATCTGGAATGTGTGCAAGGCTAGTAGCTTCAACCCAGCCATTCACTTAATTGAATCACTTGCCAGTCACTTATGTTGACGTTGTCACCGTTAAATTGAGATGTGTCCTACCCATATTTTTGTAAGCACATGGCTGGCTATGTCCGTTTTGTTAGAATGGGTAGTGCACATCTGTCACGCTGATTGTTTGCCTACTTCACCACTAACTTTTTTCCAATGTTTTGACTCATAAGTAGCTTTAAACGCATGGTAACCACAAATGGTTGATTGAACTGTGCAATTTTTTCCAATGTTTGACTCATAAGTAACTTTAAACACATGGTAACCACAAATGGTTGATTGAACTGTGCACTTGGAGCAACATGTTTTCTCCTCAACGGGTGCCATAGTTATTTACGAGACTACATCTGTGGAAAGTGGTGACATCTGGTGTTATAAAGTTGGCACAACTTTTCAGTTTTTCCAAACTTGTCACCTTATCGTCTAGAGAAATAAATGTTGGTGTACACTTATAAGAAATAAATGTTGGTGTACACTTATAAGAAATAAATGTTGGTGTACACTTATAAGAAATAAATGTTGGTGTACACTTATAAGAAATAAATGTTGGTGTACACTTATAAGAAATAAATGTTGGTGTACACTTATAAGAAATAAATGTTGGTGTACACTTATAAGAACGTATTTCTTTATATTTTTCTGCTTCTGTATTTTTTTTTTAAGTGTGCTATAAAACTTAATAGGTCAACTACCTTTTTCAGGTAACAGCGAGTTTGAGGTTTGTTGTTTGTTTGTAGAGCCAAAGTGGAGGATACGGTGGGGAGGGCATGCCCTCCTCGACCTCTGGCATGTACGACCCACCGATGCAGCAGCAAGTATAGGAAACATCTCTGATTTGTTGAAAACAGCAGCGGTAGCAGAAACTATCCAATTACATAATATATGTGTTCAGATTTGATATATTACGAATAACTTATGGTAACAACTCGAGGTGGCGATCCGATGTGGGGATAGGGGAGTGAATTTCGCTGACAAAAAAATTCTGGGTGTCAAGGGGAATTGACTGCAGGGAATTTGGCAGGGGTTGGGGTGCCGGGACAGAGGGCGGCTCCACGTCACTGTCAGAGCAACACACCTCACGGGGATTTTCTGGGAAGTTATAACGATTATTTGTGGGGGGGGGGCGGGTGTGTGCAGCCATTATTGTTGAAACAAATGGTACCTTATGATGTGAAATCCATTGTTGTGGAACTGTGGCAGTTCCGGTCAACTGACCTTTGTTGTGGAACTGTGGCAGTTCCGGTCAACTGACCTTTGTTGTGGAACTGTGGCAGTTCCGGTCAACTGACCTTTGTTGTGGAACTGTGGCAGTTCCGGTCAACTGACCTTTGCATTAGTGTAGAGCTTCTCAGATAAGATGCCGTTATTATTCAGTGTGTTATATCTTGCAGCTTTTGTCGGGTTTGGCGAGGGTATTCAGATGTTAGCTTTAGCATTGCCGGAAAATAATATGACTCGTACTTTGTACGCCTAAGTGTTGTTGACTTGTGAAAAGGTGGAAGAGCACAGCGAGGAACAATGCGACAGTTTTATTGAGATGACTGTGTTGAGCTTGCCTGTCGCAGTACTGTTTACATTTTTAATTTGTCACGTGTTCTCATGTGCATACTTTTATGCTTTCTCATTTGGTGACATCGTTTCTTGCCAATTGGTCTAATCACTGTGTATGTTACAACTCTACCGGTCAAACACTTAAACTTCTACTGGTCAAACAAATAGATATCTGCTGGTCAAACAATAAGACCTCTGCCAGTCAAACACTTGGACCTCTATCGGTCAAACCCTTGGACCTCAACCTGGTCAAACGCTTGGACCTCTACCGATCAAACACTTGGACTTCTACCAGTCAAACACTTGGATCTATACCAGTCAAACATTTGGATCTCTACTGGTCAAATGCTTAGACAGCTCAGTTGAATAAACCAAGCTTTTACTGTGGTTGGTTAAGTTTGTGTCAAAATCCAACTCAAGTCTATAACACTGTCATATTGTGATGTCATAGTCTGTAATTACTGAAAAGGGTAAATTGTTGTCTAGGTTGTGATATGTTGGTGTAAACATGTCAACTGGTTTGTATTATATTGTGTGTGGTCTCTGAATAAATCTCTCATTATTGTGAAGGACATTCCCACAATGTTATTGTGGAATATAAACAATTGTTATTGGTTTAAGATATTGAAATTTTTGCAGAGTCTGCATGGGAAAATAAACATTAGGTTAAATTACATAGTTTGCTATGGATTAAGTGTAGCTAGCTCACTAAGTTAGAACAGCTCAGGCGATTTGGTCTTTGTCATCTTTTGAAAACATAACATTACTCGCCTTCACATGACTTGGTTAAATGTGCTGAAAAATTTTGGTTCACAATGAAATATCAGATTGCTTGTCAAGGACAGTCATTGCAAAGTGGGATAGGAGCTTTCCCAAAAGTTGTGGGGGAGGAGAATTTCCTGAGACTGTTTCTACACGAAAGACAATTGTTTTGGCGAGCCACCAAAAACTCTTTAGAAGCATCCTCTGGGTGTTCTGGGCACAGTTTGTCTTTATTTCAAACCCTCCAGTTTAATTATTATTTCATTTTGGTATTGGTCTGATATTTTGTGCCCCCCCCCGCTCCTATCTTTGTGTAATGGGGTGAAATTGTGATTGATTGGAAGGCAGGGTGGTTTAGCTGAAACTGTCATATGTCACTACACATCTAATGGTGTTTTACAAGGCAGTCCACAGACATTAGTAATAAGGAAGTGTGTGGTAGATGCGGCTATAAGTTTATAGAACACTCTGCAGCAACCTGACCTTCATAGTGTTGTTTTGTGCCATTGGAAGTTGCCAAAAGGTTTTATAATTTGGAGAGGTGATTAGATGAATCTATGAAAAAGAAGCTAGTATGTTAAAAAATGAATCATGTTTTTGATTATTCTATGTGACATGTTACGTTGGAGTAGTTTTAGAAACCAGTAACTGTGTGGCATTAGTGCATCCAGTGGTGTTGTTAGATAAGAAACAAGACTTTGTACTTGCCATTACAGAGTAGTTTGCTGGACTTAGTTTTTAACTGCGTTGTTGTTTTATGTCCTGGTGTATTGTAAATGGAATATCTCACTGTTTTTGTGTACACATGCGTAGATGCCTCGTGACTTATTGTGAACAGTTTATGGATGCGTTTTACTGCTAAATGGTTTGGATGAAGCTTCTTAGTTTATTTGTACATTGTGGTGTAGGATCATTGTGCATCAACATGCATTTTATTCTTAGTCTGTTTTCATCTAATGATTGTTTGTTAGGTATAGCTGACTTTAATCTAGCAAACCGCGCCTTTCATAACAGGTAACCTACTTAAAGGGAAACAAAGGTTCTGGTTTTGGGCCTATGCACATATATGAATTACTAAAACATAACCGTTGCAACTACAGTTAAGAATATCACGCGAGTGATTTATTAGGAAACACAGCATCTTAATTTCATGGGCTGTGCCGTTAGATAACTCTATGTCACGGGTGCAGGTAGTCTAGCAAAACTGACTCGCCAAATATATGTATATACACATTCTTGTATACACATATACTTACCAATAGGATATGGCCATGCTGTTTGCGTTCAAACTCAACTTATATAACATATTTTGGTCTTTATGACTTTATAGCACGTTTATTTGAGATTGTGTTGTTTTTGTGTATACCAGCCTCATTTAATACGTCACTCGTAGTCAAGGTTACGCAATTTTAATAGAGCTGCACATGGGCTTATTCTTTGTGCTGGCTAACATTTCAGCCCTCGGTCAACCGGAGAGATGACTGGAATCTCCTACATTTAGAATACATTCTTAGTAAACCACTGTCTTGATATAAATGATTTTAGTTGCGCACATGGTTAGTTTTCATTATCCCCGAGGTGCATAGCCCCAAAACCATGATTTTTTTCGCTTTAAAAACGTAGTTATTTCATATGTAATAACATTGAAACATCTGTCTTTGAAACGCACCTCAAATGACCAGAGATTTTCATACATAGTTAAGTATTGTATAGAAAGACATTGAAACTTCCTTGTATCAAATGGATCACGAATGACTAAAACCATTTTATGTTAAAATTAGCTCCTTTATGGATTACAGAACCCAGTTTCTGTAGGTGTCAAAACGTTAGTGTTGACATTATGGTTATCATGCATTATTGAAAACAAACAGACCAACTGCTTTTCTACGTTTCCAGTTGATTGTAAATGTGGATTGGCTCCGCGAAGTAGTCTTTGAAAAGGTTTACTAGTTTCTTGTCATAGTATTGTTTATGTCGTTTGTTCTATGAAATATCCACCGCTGTGGCAGTGATGATTATAATGATGCAAAGAATAAGAGGTTTCGGCCATCGTTCATTGTCTTGGGAACTGTCTTCCAGTTAAATGTGACAATCACTGTTATTCAAAGTGTTTGAAGGCGGTTTTGGTGCTTATGTTTTATGTGGGAGAAAAACAAATATGGGAAATTAAGGCAAAGGGCTGCTGTGACGCCGTAACACTGACAGGTCGTGTTGAGGTTTCTGTGTGACTGTAGAGAGCCACTGCGTTGTGTGTCTGGATGTTACACGTAAGTTTCATTAATTGGCTTGTCACCAGTGTATAAATGACCACATCATTCACCATTAGCGTCACAGGCCCAGGTGAAAGACAAACCAGGCGATAAACAGACGAACAAAAATGTTTGGTGCTTGAGAAAAAAAATTAAGTTTTGTTGATGCCGGTTTCACGACATTCAAAATGTATCGGACATTTCAGTACGTTGCCAAGATACACAAGTTTAAGAATTTAAAAAAATGTGTACTCGGTTCTCCAATCCTGTTTGGTCTAACGTCTGACTGTGTCTGGGCCGGGCAAGGTGTACACGGCCCGGCAGGCACGGATGTGCAACGTATATGTGATGAGTATTCAGTGTTATGTGATTGCTTTTACTGGAAAACTCACTTCAGTGTCATCGTGGTAACTAACTGTAAATAAACAATAAATATTCCAATAAGCAATCACTTGTGTCTGTGTTCATTGTGAGATGTCACTTAGTACAAATGAATAGTACAGCAATTATCGCTCTGTTCAAACGAACAGTACTGCAATTTTCTCTCCATTCAAATTAATAGTACTGCAATTATCGCTCCGTTCAAATCAATAGTACTGCAATTATCTCTCAGTTCAAATCAATAGTACTGCAATTATCTCTCAGTTCAAATCAATAGTACTGCAATTATCTCTCCGTTCAAATCAAGAGTACTGTAATTATCTCTCCGTTCAAATGAATAGTAGTGCAATTATCTCTCCGTTCAAATGAATAGTACAGCAATTATCTCTCCATTCAAAATGAATAGTACACCAATTATCTCTGTTCAAATGAATAGTACACCAATTATCTCTGCGTTCAAATGAATAGTACACCAATTATCTCTTCGTTCAAATGAATAGTACTGCAATTATCTCTCCGTTCAAATGAATAGTACAGCAATTATCGCTCTGTTCAAATGAATAGTACAGCAATTATCTCTGTTCAAATGAATAGTACTGCAATTATATCTCCGTTCAAATGAATAGTACAGCAATTATCTCTCCATTCAAATGAATAGCACTGCAATTATCGCTCCGTTCAAATGAATAGTACAGCAATTATCTCTACGTTCAAATAAATAGTACTGCAATTATCTCTCCGTTCAAATGAATAGTACTGCAATTATCTCTCCGTTCAAATGAATAGTACAGCAATTATCTCTCCATTCAAATGAATAGTACAGCAATTATCTCTCCGTTCAAATGAATAGTACAGCAATTATCTCTCCGTTCAAATGAATAGCACTGCAATTATCGCTCCGTTCAAATGAATAGTACAGCAATTATCTCTCCGTTCAAATGAATAGTACAGCAATTATCTCTCCGTTCAAATGAATAGTACAGCAATTATCTCTCCGTTCAAATGAATAGTACTGCAATTATCGCTCCGTTCAAATGAATAGTACTGCAATTATCGCTCCGTTCAAATGAATAATACAGCAATTATCTCTCCGTTCAAATGAATAGTACAGCAATTATCGTTCCGTTCAAATGAATAGTACAGCAATTATATCTCCGTTCAAATGAATAGTACTGCAATTATCTCTTCGTTCAAATGAATAGTACAGCAATTATCTCTCCGTTCAAATGAGTAGTACTGCAATTATCTCTCCGTTCAAATGAATAGTACAGCAATTATCTCTCCGTTCAAATGAATAGTATAGCAATTATCTCTCCGTTCAAATGAATAGTACAGCAATTATCGCTCAGTTTAATTGAATAGTACAATTACAAAGATGGATTAACAAATACAGTGTGACTTGTCTTTTTAATTTGCATGTTTCTTGGGCAAATATCATGTTTATATTTTATACGGAGGGGAACGTCATTTTACGGGTGCTAGTGCCGTGGTTTGTTAATCACGTGTTCCGGTGAACGCTTGAACTCGCTAAACGTGGTCCACGAGTATTGGGAATTGTCGAGATTTATCTTCATAAACAGATAACGGTCAAACTATATTTAACACTGTGGCTCGTTAAAACCCTTTAGTCCTCAAATTGGCCAAACCCGCCTGCGTATTGACCCCTCGATCCACAATCCCAGCCCAAATAAGCGTGTCATTTGTATGTATACGTCGCGCGCTCTGGCGGATATTTAAGAGAACATACGGATAAACGTCACTGAGGCGGTTGGCAGGCTCTGCGTATGCGCGAAAATCGGGTCATATTATAGCCTCGATTATCCAGGCTCAGCGATGTGGCGCCACCGTCTGTCCCACGTGTTTGCTTTATTTCTTAATGACATAGAAAAGTTCTTCACAACACACAAATGGAATAAACAAAATGTTATAGATAAACAGTATAATGACAGTAATGGTGGTGTTAATGGAATGTTAAACCCATTTGTTCTCTTATATGCATATTACATTGTGATAATGGCTGAAAATGAGTGTGACATGCTGAGGAATTTAAACCTCCTAAATGAATGGTGTAACTGTAATGGACTAAGGAATTTAAACCTCCTAAATGAATGGTGTAACTGTAATGGACTGAGGAATTTAAACCTCCTAAATGAATGGTGTAACTGTAATGGACTGAGGAATTTAAACCTCCTAAATGAATGGTGTAACTGTAATGGACTGAGGAATTTAAACCTCCTAAATTAATGGTGTAACTGTAATGGACTGAGGAATTTAAACCTCCTAAATGAATGGTGTAACTGTAATGGACTGAGGAATTTAAACCTCCTAAATGAATGGTGTAACTGTAATGGACTGAGGAATTTAAACCTCCTAAATTAATGGTGTAACTGTAATGGACTGAGGAATTTAAACCTCCTAAATGAATGGTGTAACTGTAATGGACTGAGGAATTTAAACCTCCTAAATGAATGGTGTAACTGTAAAGGACTGAGGAATTTAAACCTCCTAAATGAATGGTGTAACTGTAATGGACTGAGGAATTTAAACCTCCTAAATGAATGGTGTAACTGTAATGGACTGAGGAATTTAAACCTCCTAAATGAATGGTGTAACTGTAATGGACTGAGGAATTTAAACCTCCTAAATGAATGGTGTAACTGTAATGGACTGAGGAATTTAAACCTCCTAAATGAATGGTGTAACTGTAATGGACTGAGGAATTTAAACCTCCTAAATGAATGGTGTAACTGTAATGGACTGAGGAATTTAAACCTCCTAAATTAATGGTGTAACTGTAATGGACTGAGGAATTTAAACCTCCTAAATGAATGGTGTAACTGTAATGGACTGAGGAATTTAAACCTCCTAAATGAATGGTGTAACTGTAATGGACTGAGGAATTTAAACCTCCTAAATTAATGGTGTAACTGTAATGGACTGAGGAATTTAAACCTCCTAAATGAATGGTGTAACTGTAATGGACTGAGGAATTTAAACCTCCTAAATGAATGGTGTAACTGTAAAGGACTGAGGAATTTAAACCTCCTAAATGAATGGTGTAACTGTAATGGACTGAGGAATTTAAACCTCCAAAATGAATGGTGTAACTGTAATGGACTGAGGAATTTAAACCTCCTAAATGAATGCTGTAACTGTAATGGACTGAGGAATTTAGACCTAAATGAATGGTGTAACTGTAATGGACTGAGGAATTTAGACCTCCTAAATTAATGGTGTAACTGTAATGGACTGAGGAATTTAAACCTCCTAAATGAATGGTCTAACTGTAATGGACTGAGGAATTTAAACCTCCTAAATGAATGGTGTAACTGTAATGGACTGAGGAATTTAAACCTCCTAAATGAATGGTGTAACTGTAATGGACTGAGGAATTTAAACCTCCTAAATGAATGGTGTAACTGTAATGGACTGAGGAATTTAAACCTCCTAAATGAATGGTGTAACTGTAATGAACTGAGGAATTTAAACCTCCTAAATGAATGCTGTAACTTTAATGGACTGAGGAATTTAAACCTCCTAAATGAATGGTGTAACTGTAATGGACTGAGGAATTTAAACCTCCTAAATGAATGCTGTAACTGTAATGGACTGAGGAATTTAAACCTCCTAAATGAATGGTGTAACTGTAATGGACTGAGGAATTTAAACCTCCTAAATGAATGGTGTAACTGTAATGGACTGAGGAATTTAAACCTCCAAAATTAATGGTGTAACTGTAATGGACTGAGGAATTTAAACCTCCTAAATGAATGCTGTAACTGTAATGGACTGAGGAATTTAGACCTCCTAAATGAATGGTGTAACTGTAATGGACTGAGGAATTTAGACCTCCTAAATGAATGGTGTAACTGTAATGGACTGAGGAATTTAAACCTCCTAAATGAATGGTCTAACTGTAATGGACTGAGGAATTTAAACCTCCTAAATGAATGGTGTAACTGTAATGGACTGAGGAATTTAAACCTCCTAAATGAATGGTGTAACTGTAATGGACTGAGGAATTTAAACCTCCTAAATGAATGCTGTAACTGTAATGGACTGAGGAATTTAAACCTCCTAAATGAATGGTGTAACTAATGAACTGAGGAATTTAAACCTCCTAAATGAATGCTGTAACTGTAATGGACTGAGGAATTTAAACCTCCTAAATGAATGCTGTAACTGTAATGGACTGAGGAATTTAAACCTCCTAAATGAATGCTGTAACTGTAATGGACTGAGGAATTTAAACCTCCTAAATGAATGCTGTAACTGTAATGGACTGAGGAATTTAAACCTCCTAAATGAATGCTGTAACTGTAATGGACTGAGGGTCAACATAAGTAAAAACAAAACTAACGGTCTTTGCCAGGTCTAAGACAAAGTTGCGTAATTTACCTACATTTAAATTTCATAACTTGGATCTCGATCAAGTTGAGGATTATATTTATTTGGGTATGTTTTAACTGGAATATTTAACATATTGTGCGTTATATAATTTTAAAATATCAAACTGCAATATTCCTGCGAAGTTTATATTTGAATAGTAAATAATAATAATAGTAAAAACGTCTATAGCGCCTATGTCCCCAGGAACCTGAGCTCAGAGGCGCAACCAACCAGAATCATTAAGCATTATCATGAACAGGGACGCGCTGATGAGAGAACAGTAATTTGTTAATTCTGCTGCCGTGTAAGATATTTCAAATATGTGCACGGAACCCCAACTTTGTTGCGCGCGAAAACTCTGCAGAATTTGTGAAAAATAAATGTATGCATAATAGATGGGGCTCTTTCTCCAAACGAACGTAGTCTTAGGGTGGCGTACAGGCCAACTTTACAACGTGTGACAAGGGATGGGGTGGGGGGTCTCAAAAAGGCAAAACATAGCTTACTTTATGGATAGCCCCTAAATACTGTAATTATAGCCACACAACAATGAAAAAGAAACACTTTGGAGTGGGCTATTCTAATACAAAATTAATAATGTGAAAACATGACTAAACACTTCTGAATGGTGCCGTTTTGTAGCAACAATCATGAAAAAAAACAGGAAACATGATTTATCCCAATAACGTGACCAAAAGAATGATACATTAAAACTCACGTTCTAAGGAAATTCGTCTCTATGTAGCTCTCTTCGTCGTCAATCTCTCCAGTTATCTATTACTACCGCCCATGTCTATTATAATAGTCGCCGGTTCCCGCGTCCAAGACTCCAGCCACATTAGCGCGATCACATGTTCTCTTTCCCGCGATCCGTTTCTTTGGCTTTCCGCAAACGTGGGTGTGGCGAACGCCATTCTGCGTTCCCATGCGTGTTACTATAACGGCTGTGCACGGACGTCATAGTAAAGACGCCCCGAAACGTGCGTGCGCGGCCGTCATGGTAAAACGTTCCGAAACGTCCTCGCACGGACGACATTGCAAAAAAATTACGTCAAATAAATTAAGACAACTTTTACATTAATATGAAGAATATCATAAAACATTATAACCTTTCCAGTGAACAAGCGTTAATCCATCAGAGGGGAAATACGCACCGGACACACCCGAAACCCTGATCCGTATCCTTCTTGTCGATTTTAACAAAGCTTTTGACCACCATACTCTACATACAAAATGCACCTCACTTGGACTCCCGAACTTCATCATCAAATGGCTGACATCTTTCCTGCGCCAACACAAACAGCGAGTAAAGATCGGCAACGTGAAATCGGATTTCACTACTATCAATGCAGGTGTTCCACAAAGAACAATATTTGGCCCTATCGGCTTTATACACCACATAAACGACTTATAAACATTCTGCGGACATGTGAAATATGTTGTCGACTGCACCATAATATGGGAAAAGTGTTCACCCTGCAGCCACAATAGCTCACTACAAATAGCAGCAACCGAAGTCGCGCAGTGGACGGCGACCAACAAAATGGCGCTCAATTACGATAAGACGAAGGAGCTATGCATCTGTTTCAAGAGATCACCATTAGACATCCCGCCGCTAACCACCAATGACAGACCCATCGAACAAGTGAAGTCAACACGACTACTAGGTGTCACACTAACAGCTGATTTAAAGTGGCAATCCCACATTGACGAAATAACCGCCAAAGCATCACAACGGCTCTACTTCATAATACTGCTCAACCGAGCTGGAGTTGATTCCCACCACCTCGTTAACATTTACACATCACTGGTCCGATCAGTTGTTGAGTACGCTTGCCAGGTGCAGCACACGAGTTTAACTAAACAGCAAACGAAGCAGCTCGAATCCATACAAAGACGAACAATACGCATAATTTTCCGAAATATGTCTTACGCCGAAGCCATCGTCACAGCGGGAATCCCAACACTGGGAGACCGGAGGGAATCCCAACACTGGGAGACCGGAGGGAAACACTAGGCAGAACTCAATTTGTAAACATGAAAAAATAATAATCACAAGTTGCACAATCTTCTGCCTCCAGCCAGGGAACCTACACACTCAACCCGCAGTAACTGCAAGTACACTATGCCTCGATGCAGAACTGAAAGATTTAAGAACTCTTATAACGTATGGACCACTGGCAGTAGACCTGATCATGACTTTATTTTATTATATAATCTTCTGCTTTTTACTTGTAATTAATACAAAACCTAATTTTAACTTCTTTACTTGTGCGCACACAATTCAATTCATTGTCCTACATTTAATACTCTCTTTCATTTATTTATATGCAATTAAATGCTTTTAATTCAATACAAACTATATTACATTTATTTACATGCAATGTAATGATTATAATTTAATACTATATGTATATGTCATATTTATACTATATTTATTTATATGCAATTTAATGCTCTATTAATGCATTGCCTTTTATTTTTTTTATCCCTATTAATGTATAGAATTATATTTACCATGTACGCCTACACATGTACTTGAAAAAAATCAAGTTTAAAAAATTTCGACATACTAAGTCGAAATGTTGACTTACTAAGTCGAAATTTTTACTTTGCAATTCGAAATTTCGCCTTATTTTTTGTTCTACACATGGCAGCAATATGCTTCCGTAACAATGTCATGAGACGGCCTGCAGAATATATAACGAATTCAGTGCATTTTTACATGTGCGTTATCGTGACATAGCAGTAAAACGTTCGCTTTGCGTGTGAAAGGGCCCGGGTTCAATCAATTATTTTTTCGATTAATGTTCTTATTATCATTTTATCAATTATATTTATTTATTTATCAATTATATTTAATGCAATATTGGCTTTTGTTTTATTTCGCTGATTAGCAGTGTGTGGTACACTCTGGTGTATTGTAGACAGATCCATATTTCAAGAGTAGCTAATTTACTGGTGAAATGTTAATAATGTTCTATTTACAAAAATGTTTAAGTTATAATTTATACATCAGGGTGGCTCCTATGAAGCGATCATGCCTGGGCTTAATAAGAATCTCCCTGACGCATATTAATAATATACTTTCCCTAAATGATAATTATTTTTTTTAGCAAATGCGTGATTCATTTTTTATTACTAAAATGTATAAAGCGACGTATATCTGGGACCAGCTTGTTCATAGGCGCGTACATACATGTAATCATAAAATAATCAATACAATATTATGTAGTTAATATATATATATAAATATATATATATATATATATATATATATATATTAATCTTAATTGAATACTATATTCTATATATAATATTATATATATATACAATATTTACTAATCTTAATTGAATACTCTATTTTATATATAATTCTTTCTATGAACATGTATTTTATATAATTATTTACTATAATTATTTATTTATTATATTAATTAATCTTAATTGAATAATCTATTTTGAATATAATATATATATATATATATTAAAAATAGAGTATTCTTTTAAGATTTTATATATATATATATATATATATATATATATATATATATATATATATATATATATATATATATATATATATGTATATATATATATATATATATATATAATCTTAAAAGAATACTCTATTTTTAATATATATATATATATATATATATATATATATATATATATATATATATTCAAAATAGATTATTCAATTAAGATTAATTAATATAATAAATAAATAATTATAGTAAATAATTATATAAAATACATGTTCATAGAAAGTGTCCTCGTTCATAGTTATTCCTCATTGGAAATACGCATATTTAAATAAAAAGGTTTGACAGGCTACACATCCTATTTGACAGGCTACACATCCTATTTGACAGGCTACACATCCTATTTGACAGGCTACACATCCTATTTGACAGGCTACACATCCTATTTGACAGGCTACACATCCTATTTGACAGGCTACACATCCTATTTGCTGTTTAACCTCATAACCAGTTCAGTTGCTTAGTCGCTACTAAGCCATACTTAGAAATACTTAGCACCACACATTGCCAATCAGCGAAATTAAACAAAATCGAAAGCTAACAGCGAGACGAAAGGTTGCGTTTATATCATAATGGCGAACAAATTCATTAGTTAAGATTAGTGCGTATCATAGATGGGTGAAATCGTCATGTTTGTTCAAAATAAACTTTATTCTGATCGAATATGAAAAAAATTGCCGCGGTACGAGGTGTATGAATGAAGCCTATTTTACGCATAATTTTTTTATCCGACCAAAATGCGTTGTGAGCTGCTTCGCGTCCGCGTAACAGCAGGCGGCATGTCACAATGGCGAGTGGATCGTGTATTCATAGGTTTTTGGAAAGCCTGCCGAACTCGTAATTTTGGAGTTATCATAGAGAAAGTTTACACACGTACATGCAGCATAATGGCGTTTTTAGTTACGTCAGTTTTATTCCAATACATTTAATACTAATGTCTGACGGACATGCAGCATGGAGGCCGTATCGTAAGAAGGACAAAGCTAGAAAGAATACATTGAAAAGCAACTAAAATGATTCCAGAATTGAGAGACATTAGTTATGAAAGCCGCTTATTACAACGTGGTTTGACAACAATAGAGACCAGGAGACTAAGAGGAGACCAAATAGAAGTATTTACAATAGTGAATGGTTATGACAATATTGATAGGAATATGTTCTTCAAAGTTAAATAAGGCAGTAGAACCAGAGGCCACAAAGCAGCATTAGTTAAGGAACGGTGCAGGTTGGACATTAGAAAGTACTCTTTCTCACAGAGGGTGATAAATAAATGGAGCACACTGTCAAATAATTGTGTTAATGCTAGGTGTGTGAATATGTTTAAACTAGAATTGACATATATCTGATACATAGATGATAACATTGTTCGACTCTCGATAAGCCAATGGCTTCCTTGTCCACTTGCCATCTGGAACTTGTTGTTTGGGATGGCAATCTTGTTAGATCTTGTTAAATATGTCTCCGCCATTACACAACAAACTTAACTCCCCCCAAACAATAGACAAGTGATTTGCGGCGAGTGCGTAACTAAATATGCTGTTACATCCGCTGTCCGCCTACTTTCCTCATCGTTAATTAGTCGCTAAGTGTTGACGACAGTGTTGACGACAGTGTCGCGCGGAAGGACTTCCGCCACACTGCTTATATACGCGCTTTAACAGAACCATTACACATCCTCGTCTCGTTGAGTTCACAAGTCAGTTCTTCCACACAAACACACACAGT